>CM029510.1:7602358-8106729 GCA_017140475.1 Eucalyptus fibrosa | reverse complement strand
AATAGAACGAAGGGGAGATATCATATTATTGAGAAAGTTGAAATACTTAGATAATGAAAAACAGGGAAAGTTACCTATTTTAGTTATCAAATTTAAAATAAATGGTCATGTCCACAATCTTTGGCCCACCCAAAATAGTAAAGTGAATTATCGCACTTATATATGTATATATATTTTTTATGTTTTTGTTCCAAGGCATTGAGACCACGTTCAAACTAATGTCCTCAGCCTTACTGGGATTTATATGGGTCAGCCTTGGTATCGTGTTCATGGGACCAATCTATTTTGTAGCAACTTTGTTATGGATACTTGATATATTGATGTAAGTTTAATGGCAAAATGAAGCGATGTAGCAAAAATTGCTCGAGTCTATTAGAATTTTGTTAGTGCATTTGTGTTTTGTTCGAAATTTTTTACTTTTTTTGTCAAATACTTCAAATATCATATGATTGTTATAAAAGAATTGTACATGCAAATATATGTAAAATAAAAAATCAAATTACTTACTCTTGCAATATGTGGAAAAAAAGCAGAATGTTAAAAACAAAAGTCAATTCGAACAAATCATAACATAGTAATCCTAAAAATAACACCTATTGATTTATTGAGACACGCGTTGCAAAATATCATCATAATGCTTTGTTTGGGAAAGAGAGAGAAATAGAAGAAATGAGGACAAATTTTTAAAGATCTCCACAAAAAGAAATTCAGAAACTCATTCGGCGCTGTCGAAAAAGGAGTGGAAGGAACCAAAAATCATGAAAATAAATAGATAAAAGATAAAAACAACTTCACGAAATAATTTTTTTTTTAAAAAAAAAGAGGAAGAAACGAAGAAAGGAAAAGGAAAGCGGTCAGAGGAGTAGGTTGGTGGGGACAGGCGAGGGAGACGCTAAGGATGACGGCAGAGAAAGAGAACCGAGCCAAGAAGGAGAGCCGGTTCCGTTACAACGAAAGGGAAAGGGGGCCAAATTTCGATAAAAAAAAAAAAAAAAATGGGGCCAATTTCTCAACCATAGAAACCCCCTCCCCAAACAAAACCGACAATTATAATATTTTTTTTAATAAAGAAAAGAAAGAAGAACCCTCCACCTAAAGAAAACAAATTTAAGCCACCCCCTCCCTTCCTCACAAAAAAAGAAGATATCGAAAATCATTATATATATTTTTTAAATAAAGAAAAGAAAGAAGAACTCTCCACCTAAAGAAAACAAATTTAAGTCATCTCCCTCTCTCTCTCTCCACCAACCCCCACCCACGAAACCAGAGAAGGTCGAAAGAAACGAAAAACACGTAAAGCCCAGAACGCAAAAGAAATCACCATAAATCCCATCCCCATCTCCTTCACCGAGATGAAGGAGCGGTAACAGGGAGCTTCCACAAAGAGGCGACAGCAGCTCCGGCCCGCGTCTTGCTCTTTCCTCTCCAATCCCATCCATCCGCCCAAACCTCCCTTTCCCTCTCCATCTCTCGCGCGGCATGATTCCGAGCCGAGCCGCTGTGGCGCCCGACAAAGTCCCGGAACTCGCCGGATCGACCCCGAAGGGCCAGCACCAACATCAACAACTCAGCGTTTAATTGGAAAAACCGGTCATTAACTAATTCAGTTGAACACGATTAATTAACACGCTTGCAAAATCTGGCATTCGATGGACAAAATCGGCATAAATTGGCTCATCATATGAATGCAGTTGTCAATTCTTCTTTTTCTGCTATTTAGAAAATTTCATGGTTGTAATCGACTCAATTCATAGACATTCCGACGAGCTGGGACGATTTATCGGAAAAAGAAGAAGAAGAAATTATGAAAAGAAATAGGGGAGACAGATTATGTGATACCTGAGCCCAGAGGACGTTGGGGTGGGTGTGGTCTTTGATGAAGTAATCGGTGCCCCGCTTGACAGCCTCAAGCGCGTGCGCCTGTTGGCCGTACTCGATCACCTTCCACGACAGCATTGTGACGGTGAACGCCATTGGGAGGCCGAACTTGCCTTTGTTGCCGGCATCATAGTATCCTCCGACCAACTCGAGGCGAATGCAAGCCCCTACACAGCCAAATCGATTGACTCCTTTTATTTGCTTCCCCAGGATAGTTAATTTTCAAAGTTCAGTTTTATGCCGAGTCCAAGCCCTACGCAGCCACATGAAAGATCATTTACCATCTCCAACACAAGAACTATCACGATAGCATCATCATTTACTCATGGAAGATTACAGGCTTCGCACTCTAATCTCACTCGTTAGGCTCGACCTGCAGGGATGAGAATTTTAGCTATACGCATCCAAGAACTCATCTTAGAGGCCTAAAACCATTCGGCCCGGTGACATTGATACATGACCTGCTTTTTTGGGCTTGACAAAAACCATGAGTTATATAAGCTCTCTTCAACATATCTATGTAATAGAGCCCAGTCTCTGACAATGATCAATTGGGTAGAAATGTTCTTAATTTTATGTTTCATCAAATTAACTTACGACATGTGTATGATCAGTTGATCCCATCAATGTGCAAAGTTATTTTCATGGTCGTAGGTGAGCACAATTCATTGATTTTGATACGGTAAAATTTATGCTAAACCTTGGTCCTCAAAACAATTAACTTCAGAACCGTCTTTCACTATGCTCTTTCTTTATGAGTGAAAATCAATTACCAAGAGTTCTTTTTTTTCATGCCTTCTTTCTCCAATAGGCCTCTTGCTAAAACTGGCCCATCTACATGCTGGGCCTTCCAGCCAGTATGCTTTAAGACCATACCTTGCTCGATGTTTTCTTTTTAATGGTGGGATCCTTTTTTTGCTTTCCTTTTCTTAATTTGGAAGGTCTCTTGTTTTAATCACGTCTATTGTATCTTACTATAGAAGCCAACTTTTGGAATTTCTCTTGCAAATTTTGTTTCAGCTCATACACTTGTGCGCATTCAATATAATAGAGTAATTCCAGTGAGCTTACCTTTTTCAGATTGGATGTTCATTTAATATTTCTTGCAAACAAAAACTTAGGACAATCAAGAGAACCAAAAAATTTTAGCTCCCTATTATTAAAGTCTTGTAGTAGACGTGCTTTGACTTTTGTTAAATCCAAAATCCCTAAAATATTCACACCTTACTAATGATTAATGCGTGAATTTACATATAATCTAATTATATTTATAAAGTGAGAAAAGTATTTTAACTGTTGACATTTTATTTGCTTTTGCCATTGAATTTTTAATAGACAAGCTTTTTATTAAGTAACTAGATGCGCAGATACTACAATGTTTAAGGGAGCGACTTACTTTTCGTAATATACATAGTGAGTATATTAGTAATTTAAAAATTATTGATTAAAAATGCTTAATAAACCGAATATGGACTGATTTTTATTTTTTTCAGAAAAGCATTGGATCCCTTCTAATTTTTACGATGGTATTGATTAGGCATCCTTTATTTTCGGATGGACTACATTTTCTTTTAGGCAATTGTACTTGATCTCGATAATTAATTAGGAATATGTAAAGATAGTTAACTTACTTTACATATTTGACTCGTCCTCCGAGAATTGATAATGCTTTTATGAAACAGATTTGGATCTTAAATAATTTCATATCAAGTCAATCAAGTTTGGCCCTTCTTGATTACTCATTCGATTTGGATGGAGGAGGCAGAGAGTTTGGTCCCTACCTCCAAGGTTTGAGGATAGGGCCAGGCCACGCGGCAAAAAGCAAAAAAAAAAAAAAAAAAAAAAAAAAAGAAGGGAGAACGTCTTACCGTTGGTGCTTTTACGCGAAAATTAATGTCTTCTCTCTACTTCTTTTTAGGTTCAAAGGTAGATGGAGGGTTTTGTTTTTGAGGCAAAACTAGGAGGACCGATGGAATTTTACATGTTCTAATGACACTTTTTCATCTTGTTCTGATGATGTAGAAAAAGTGAACCCATTAGAAATTTAAATGATTTGAAAAGTGAAAATAGTGAAGTTGAGATAATGTAATTAGCGGTGTTGTTATGTGACACACCTCGATGACTTCCCCCCCAAAAAAATACAAATAGTGTATCTTCCCAATATGGGCCATACAAAGTCCTTGGATGTTTAATTTGCCTAATCAAGTCATCTAATTTACATGGCTTTTCAAATTAAATCTTTCCAATTCTGAATTTGGTTACTTGGAGCTTGTTTTCAATGAAGTGGGCAAGAATCTAAGATGAAAAGACCTTTGGCAGTCGTGAACTATCAATTGATCAACGACCATAACTAGGCCACGAGCAACAAATTTTTTCAATACAATCGTTACGTACAAGCTTTTCACGTTAGACTTTTGCCACAATGAACATATGGGCTCCGGCAAAAGTAATACTTGTAAGAACTTAGTGTATTTACCCTATTAAAGTAAACAGCATCACATAGAAGGATTATTTCTAGGACTAAAAGCATCTACCGAACCATCGAACACAATGCTTAATCATCAAGCCCTAGCCATGGATAAAGCTAGACGGACATTCATCGTGTCTCAAATCTTTAAAATAATTAGGCTCACGCCTAAATCCTTGAATCGTGATTGACACCAAACACCCTCCTTGGAAAATTTTATCAAAGAGAGGTCTTGGATCTTGGCTTCTCCCATTTTTATGGATGGTAGAAGACAAAGCAAGGAAAAGATGTATGTTGATAACGAGATAGCCATTTTTATGTAAATTCCCGACCTATAAAATGGCCCTATTGACTTACTTTTTTTTTAGTTGATCCATTGTTTTGGCACCTTTTCTATCACATACAAGGAAAATATGCCAAATTTTGTGTTCACATAATCAAAACATTAATGTTCAATTTGCTGCACCAACGCCATATAAGATCTTATTATATAAATAGTTCAACAATTTACAGGAATTCAAACACCTGGTATAATTAGCATATTAGGTCATGTAAGTAACTAATGATGTGAAGATGTGAAAAGACTTCGACAGGCTTTGAAAGTTAGAATTTCATTGTAATGAACATTTCCTTAGTAATCCTATAAAAAGCTTATTGGCTTTGTCATCAGAAGGAATTACTAATTATTGATTAAAACCTTCCAAAGTCTCTTTACTGACAAATGAAATTCGACTTGCAAAATGGAGCATTGTCATCAGGTAATGCATTTTCGACAAAGCATATTATTTTTAGCTCATTTACAAATACAAAAAAAAAGTGCAATTAAAGAATTTAAAATAGTCAAATTTGTCAATTGTGAAGTAGAGTCGTGAGTGTCGTGACATGGGGTGTCGTATACATGGCAAGACATCATGCACAAGAGATGTTTCAAGAAGAATATTCCATGGAAAATCTCCATGGCACTAAAATTTTCCACACGCAAGGGACCACCACCATGGAAATTTTGTGTCCCAATAATGCCAATTTAAGAACACTTTCACCTTGACCTTATAGAGAAGACCGTGTTGATCACTTCACAATACAAAAGGGGCTTTATCATAAGTGGAAATGCTTGCTAAGCATGGTCCATCCACATGTTGGGCCTTTGAGCCAGCACGCTTTAAGACCATACGTTGCTCTATATTTTCTTTTTTATGGTGGGATCAATTTTTTTTTCCTTTTTCTAATTTGGATCGTCCCTTAATTTAATCATATCTTGTATCTTATTGTATTCGTATATATATCTTAGTATATAAGTAACTTTTGGAATTTCTCTTGCAAATTTAGTTTTAGCTCGTACGTTTGATGTACACGTTCAATCTAATAGAATGATTCCGGTCAACTTACCTTAACATTTTAGGTTGAATGTTCATTTAAAGAATTTTGCACATGAAAACCAACCGAAGGATAGATTCCCACATTATTAAAATCTGCAGTAAATACGCTTTGACTTTTGTTCGGTTCAAAATACTTAAACTTTCAGAAAATACGAATTATTGACACATGATAATCTGTTAATATTTTTGAAAGTTAGAATAATATTTTAACTTTTGACATTTTTACTTTCGCCATTGAATTTTAAACGGACTAGTCTTTTATAAAGTAATGAGATGCGAAAATACTGTAATATCAAGAGAGCGACCAATTTTTCGTAATGTGCATCGCGAGTTTATTAGTAATTTAAAAATTTATTGATTAAAATTGCTTAATAAAACGAGAATGAACCCCCTTTTTATATTATATATATCAAAGACCTTCATGGAGGAAGGATAAGGAAGGCGAGGATGGTGCTGGGCCAATCGGACGAACAGCTAGCCCCCAAAGTGAAACCACCACTGGAGGAGACAAGTCACGGCAGAAATGCACTGGAACCCTTCTTTTTTCCCATGTTGGAAATGATTGATTTATCAATTATTTTCCAATGGAATACATTTTTAGTTTTGCACAATTATCTGTGACCTCGTGAATTATTTAGGAATATGTGAAGATAGTTAGCTTACTTTACATATTTCCCTCGTCCAACAAGATGGATGATATTTTTATGAAATGGATTTGAATATGAGATAAGTTCATATCAAGTCAATTAAGCCTAGCTTTGTTGGTTACACATTCAGTTTGGACGGAGCCCTATGAGATTTGAGGATGGAGCCAGCCTATATAGCCAAAAAGGAAGAAGAAGAAGAATGTCACTGTTGGTGCTTTTACTCAAAATTTAATATCTTCCCTCTACTTTTTAAAGGTTCATAAGCAGATATCTGGAGGGTTGTTTTTTGAGCAAAATTCGAGCTTTTGCACGTTCTAATGGCATTTTGTCAGCCTTTTTTGATGCGTGTGAAGTAAACCCATTATAAATTTACACATTTTGAAAAGTGAAAAGAATGGAATTGAGATAATATAATTCGATGTATTGTTAAGTAGCGCACCTCAATCGTCCAAAAAACAAAACATAGAAGTAGTGTGCCTTGCCTCTAAGGGCCTTTCAAAGCCCTTTGACCTTTAATTGTCCAATCGGGTCAATTTATATAGCTTTCCTAACAAATGTTTTCAACTCTAAATTTGATTAATTGGAGCTCATTGTTCAACGAAATGGGCAAGAGTAACATGAAAAGGATCTTTTGCCTTTGTGAGCTATATGAACATAGTTTGTAGGCAATCATCGTGTCTCCAACCTTTAAAATGAGTAAGGATCACACCTATTTCCAAGTCAGCAAGGGTTGGAGAATATCGTAAAATCCCTAAATCATAATTGACAGCAAAATCGGCACCAAACAACTTCCCTGCAATTTATTATTATTATTATTATTTTTTATCAAAGAAAACTCTCAAATCCAAGCTTCTTCCCATTTTATCATCTAAAAAAGAAGGCAAAACAAATAAAAGATGTACCTTGGTAACCAGATATAACAATTTACATAAATTCCCAATCTACGAAGTACACCCCATTCGCTTAATTGTTCTTTTAGTCAATCCATTGCTTTGGCACCTTTTCCATCACATATGAGGATAATATGCCAAATTTTGTGTTAACATAATCGATACATAAATGTTCAATTAGGTACCCCAACACCCTTTAAGATCTTATTATATACACGTTTAAACAATTTCCTTACAATGAAGATTTTTCTTAGTAATCCTATAAAAAGCTTACTGGGAATTACTAATTATTGATTAGAAACCTTCCTAAGTCTCTTTTGACAAAAAGAGATTCGACTTGTCAAATGTTGCACTATCATTTCATAATATTTTTTTTTTGATAAAGTGTATTATTTTTAGCTCATTTATAAATATAAAAAAATGCAATTAAAGAATTTAAAACGGTCAAACGTGCCAATTGTGAAGTAGAGTTGTAAGTGCCGTGACATTGGTGCTGCGCGATACACTTCAAGAAGATTTTTCCATGGACAATCTTGATGGCACTAAAATTTTCCACACGCAAGAGACCACCATCATGGAAATTATGTGTCCCAATAATGCCATTTTAAGAAGACTTTGACTTTGACCTTAAAAAGAAGACCCGTGTTGATTACTTCACCATACAAAAGGGGCTTTATCATAAGTGGAAATGCTAAATTCCAAAATGGAAAGGTATTAATTTCTCCACCTCCTTTGTTTCCACTTGTTCTTTCATTCCTCCCTTTGCTTTCCTTCGCCCTTTGCCCTCCTGACCAATGGGATGTCTTGCCCCATCTTAAAAATTTCTTCATGCTTAATAGCATGGCATCATGGCATTGGACTCTTGTGATTAGAATGATCATGTTATGTCATATCCAAAGACAAGCATCTTTTCCATCATTGATGGGGAAAATGTGTCAAATCTTAGGTTTACATAACCAAAAAGTAAATGTTGAGTTTAGTGCCCTGACATTCTTGAGACCTTTTATTACACATTAAAAACAATTGACAATAATCCAACCACCTAGTTTAACGCGAGCATATTAAGCATGGGTTTGGTTTGACTTTAGAAATGGATTTTGGGTGCAATGCAAATATTGAAAGCCAAAACTCTCTAAGCATGGGTGGTCGCACGATCTTAGGTGGCCTTCTTGTGGGTTGAGCAACCTCATCAACCGCCCTCATGAACAAGATGAACAATAACAATGAGGGGCAAAATTGGAAAAATAAAGAATTGGTGAGGATAACCTTGGGAAAAAAAATTATTTAACCATAGTTTTGGCATTCCGCAAATGATACTTTGAAAAGCTTGCTAAACACCTCAACATTTCCTCAACGGTCTTTGAAAGCTGAAAGCTCCTTGAAAAAGCTTAACCAAATGCACCATAAGTCATGTAAGGAACCAATTGTGCGAAGAAGTAAAGATTTTGGCAATATTGACACTTATTATTTTGTCATAATAAAGTTTCCTACTAATTCTATGAAAAGCTCAAGAGCTTTGTCATAGAGTTATTAATATTTGATAGCCAAGTTATGAATTTTTATCTGCGTTTTTTAATGGATGACTCGTTACAGCCACCCTAATTCTCTCTACTAGCAATGAAATATAAAGAATACGCTTTTGTCGTTCTTTAGCTCATTCACAAATACCAACAAAAATTGTGATAAAGGAATATAGGAAACTCAAATTCGCAAGTTGTCAAATCGAGTTGTCAATGTTGTGATATGGAATTAGTACATGTGGCACAATATTGTACTCAAGAGGACCTTTAAAAAAGACTTTTCCTTGGAAATTTAATGGCACTAAAAGTTTTTTTCACGCCAAGCTAACCCGGCCAAGGAAACGAAAAAAGAGAATACCATAGATGTGACCCCAATAATGTCGTTTCATGAAGACTTTTTATTTTTATTTTTATTTTTCTGGGTGATAGTTTCATGAAGACTTTGATTTCTACAAACTGTCTTTTCCTTCCTTTTTCAATTGTGGCAATAAAATACTTGACAAGCATTTCTTCTAAATTAATCGTTGGCAAGTAATGGAGAGATTAATTTTCGATTAATTTACAAGAAGTTTCCATTGAAATTTCTATGGCACTAACAATTATCCACACTCAACTAACCCCACCAAGGCTCTTTCCCATGGAGATTCGGTGATCCCGATTATTTTATTTTAAGAAGACTTTGACTTTGACCTTTAAGAGAAGGCTTGTGTGATCACTTCACGCTACATTAGGGCTATATAAGTGGAAGCACTCTCCTCTACCACCAATAAACTCGCTTGCATGCTAAATTGCAGAATGGGGTGGCATCAGATCCTCTGCCTCATTTGTTTTCACTTTTTCTTACATTCCTCCCTTTGATTTGCTTTGCCCCTTTGCCCTCTTGACCAGCGCAATGCCTTGCTCCATTTTAAAAATTCCTTCGTGCTTGATAGCAAGGCATCAAACCCTTGTCATAGGCATTCCACTTACTCCGTTTATGAAAAGATAAACCTTGTTGAGTCTTATCCAAAGACAAATTCATGGTACAAGGGCATGGATTGTTGCTCATGGGACGGTATTGCTTGTGATGATGCCACCGGTAACATCATCGGTCTTGATCTTACTTGCAGTTGGCTTCATGGCACTCTCCATTCCAACAGCTCCCTCTTTCATCTTCGCCATCTTCGAAGCCTCAACCTTTTCGGTAATAACTTTATTGGTTCACACATTTCGCCTAATCTAAGTGCATTTGCAAAATTGACTTATCTAAATCTCTCTCATTCACACTTTGTGGGTACCATTCCTAGCGAAATCTCTCGCCTCTCCAAGTTAGTATCGCTTGACCTCTCTGGGAATGATGTTTTGGACGGATACTCATTTTCTTATCTCAGATTGGAAAATTCAATTTTCCCAATGCTTGTTCAAAATCTAACATTGAGAAAGCTTGTTCTTGATGAAGTAGACATGTCCATGGCATCACCAAAGTCCTTGGCGAATTTGTCCTCTTCTTTGACATATCTGAGCATCTTTGATTGTTCCTTAGGGGGGATATTTCCAAATGCTGTTTTTCGATTACCGAGCCTCACTACTCTCTATATAGGTTACAATTATAACTTGTCTGGGATTCTTCCCAAATCCAATTGGACTAGCCCTCTTGAGTCTTTGGTTCTCCATAGAACGAATTTTTCGGGAGAACTACCCAATTCAATTGGTAACATGAAGAACTTAACTATTTTAGATATTCGATATTGCAAATTCACTGGATACATCCCTTCATCAATGTGGAATCTCAACCAACTCCAAGTTTTGTGGATTGGAGGGATTAACTTTAGTGGGGTTGTAGAGTTTGAATATTTTACAAAGCTTAAAAATCTCCAAATGCTTATTGTTTCTCAAGAGCTAAATCTAACCTACGATACACTCGAGTATTCATTCCCAAAGCTTGAAATCTTGAGCTTTGTTTCTTGCAACTTGACTAAGTTTCCCTATTTCTTGAATTCATTGAAAAGATTAAGATACTTAGACCTCTCTTCAAATAGGATTAGTGGGGAGATCCCGATGTGGTTTTGGGGAATAAGCCATGATACATTGGAAGTGTTGGATCTTTCTAATAATTTTTTGGAGGGAGGTATACAACTATTGCACTGGAAGAAATTGTCATTAATTAACCTTTGCAACAACAAGTTCCATGGACCACTCTCCATTCTTCCACCTTCTACTTATTACTTTAGTGCTGCCTTTAATAATTTCACCGGTGAGATGCCCTCCTTGATTTGCCAGTTTAGTGCACTACTAGATTTAGAATTGTCTAATAATAATTTCTCTGGGAATATGCCTTTATGTTTTGGTAATTTAACTAATCTCCAGAATCTAGACTTGAGTAATAATAAATTGCAAGGACCATTACCACACTCCCTAGTCAAATGTGTGAATTTATCGACACTAGATCTCAGTCACAATGAGTTCAATGATGTATTCCCGCATTGGCTGGAAGCAAGACAACTAGATTATGTTGATTTGCGATCGAACAAATTTTATGGTAGAATTAACCTCACTGTCTTTGGACTCTCCTTCCCTGCTCTTGAAAGTTTACTTATTTCCAACAACAATTTCACTGGACGGTGGCCCACACAGCTTTTCTCAAACACCTCATTAGTTATTATAGATTTGTCCAACAACAAGTTTGGAGGGCAAATTCCACTTCCATCTCCTATCACGTATTATTATTCTATTGCAAGTAATAACATGATTGGAAAGATCCCCTCTTTGATATGCAATGCCACCCAACTCGAGATCATTGACTTGTCGAACAACAGCTTAACGGGTAGCTTGCCTTGGTGCTTGACAAATTTTAGTATCAATTTGTCAGTTTTGAACTTTAGAATGAATCACCTCGAGGGAAAAATTCCTCATTTTTTTCCTTCGAGAAGTGGTTTAATGACTCTTGACTTGAGTCGAAATCAGTTTGAAGGTACATTGCCCCAGTCACTTGTCAAATGTAGATATTTGGAAGTTCTAGATCTCAGTCACAATCAGATAGAGGATACATTTCCAAGATGGTTGGGAACACTCCCGAATCTAAAAGTTCTCGTTTTGAGGTCCAACAATATGAAGGATCTTTTGGATATTCCCAGGGGAGCTCACTTCTTTCCCAAGTTACACATTTTGGACCTCTCTAACAACAACTTTAATGATCCTTTGCCAGTCAACTTGATGATGGTCTTTAAAGGCATGATGAATGGTGAAAATGTGCAAGACACATCATTGTATATGACACGATCTTTCGGAGAGGGGACATATGAAAATTCGGTGGCCGTGATGATGAAAGGGCTAGAGGTTGAGCTAGTGAGAATCTTGACCTTCCTGACAATTATTGACTTGTCGTGCAACTCTTTCCAAGGGAATATCCCCGAAGTTATTGGACATCTTCACTCTCTTGTAGGGCTCAACCTTTCTCATAACCATCTTATAGGTTCCATCCCACCGACTCTAGGTAACTTGACTAATCTTGAATGGCTTGATCTTTCTTCGAACAAGCTAAGTTGGGTAATTCCTAGAAAATTGGGAGATTTGGCTTCCCTTGGGTACTTAAACCTCTCGAAGAACCAACTCACCAGTCGAATTCCACAAGACAAGCAATTGAGCACATTTTCAAGGGACTCGTTTGGCGGGAATCCAGGCTTATGTGGAACTCCATTGCCAAAAATATGCCCTGGCGATGCACAACCTCCTTCACCATCGTCCTTATTAACTTTCAACCATGAAGGGCATGAGAGTTGGTTCAACCAGAAAATAATGTGGATGGGCTATGCATCGGGAATCGTAATTGGGATTTCGATTGCTTACATAGCATTTGAAACGAGAAGACCCAAATGGCTTATGCAAGGAGTGAGGATTCTGGAGAGTAGAGCAATCAAGTGGATAGAGAAGTCAAAGTGAAAGGCCATGAAATTTCATGGACACTTAAATTGTTTGAAGAATCTATCTTTGTAAACTAGCAATGTAAATTTAGTTAATAGAGATGTCACCGGGATAGCTTGAAATATCATTTCCCTTATGAAGGCTTGTTTCTAATGTCCTTTCTACATATTTCCCAATGCAATTTCATATCGGTTGAATTAATAAGATGAATAATATGATCAGTCAATCACGCGGCTTTAGATAAAGAAATAGTAAAACACAAAAGAAGAAAATGAACCAAGTGCCATTAATCTCTCAAGATATCTTTTCCATTTTCCCATGTGCATAACTTTATATGTCCATGAAGCATTAGAAGTGAAGACTACCTTTCACTCATTCAATTGAAGTTAGTTAATATCAATATGCCAAAGAATTATGTCTTGAAGGATCAACCCTGAAATTTGTGTGTAGGATCAACTATTTTTTCTATTCAAAGAATAAATTTTTGGGTGGAACCTACTTAATGTTATGTTTCATTAAATTAATTTGGGATAAAGTCAAAATATTAATTAGTAGCATAGCAAAAATGCACCACTTCCAACACTCGAAATAGATAAGGAATCGAAATTGTTGTATGAGTGGTGGGTCTCATCAATATATGAAGTTATATGAATAGTCGAAGGTTAGCAAAATTCATCTATCTCCATAGAGTGGGTTTTATACTAAACCATGGTCTTCAAAACAATAGACTTTTAGAAACATCTTTGGCCATGCTCTTTTTAGAAGTGAAAATCAATTAGCATGAATTTTATTTCTTCTCATGCCTTCTTTGAACATAGGCCTCTTGCTAAGCTCGGTCCACTTGCAAGTTGTGCCTTCCACCAAGTTCACTTTGCAGCATTACTTCGCTTTCGAGGTTTTTTCTTTAGTTTATAGTGCGACCATATTTTTTTCCTTTTTAAATTTGGGAAGGCTCTTATTTTGCTGACATCTTTTATCTTAATATATAGTATCTTAGCATATAAGCAGTGTTGGAATTTCTCTTGCAAATTTCATTTTAAGCTAGTAGTTTTGACATACATGTTTGATCCAATGGAGTGAGTTGTGGCCAGCTTGGCTTATATTTCGAGGCTGAATGTTCACATCATAATTTTGTTCCATGAAAACTTAAGATAATCAAGAGAACTGAATTTATGTTTAACAGCAATTACTCTTGCACAGTTGCTTTTGGTGAGATCCCTGATTCGAAAGTATTGTAATATTTAATGAAAAGATTAATTTTTATGATATCTACCGCAAGTGTATTAGTAATTTAAATTTTTTTTTTATTAAATTTGCTCGAATAAATTTAAATGAACACGAGCCATTTTTTGTCGTGAGAGACGAATACAATGATGGAGGGGATAAGGAAGGGTAGGGCAGGAGGGCGATGCTGGGCCTGATGCAGGGAGGAACAGCTGGCCCCCCTAAAGGCCGAAAACCCACCACCACTCGATGTGACGAATCATGGCCGCGTTGCACTGGTCTCGATCCTCCTCTTCTTCCCCCTTTTTCCCATATTGGAAAATCGTTTCTCTTTCTCTTTTTATCTCTCTTTTGATTTGGTGAACATGTGGGCTGGCTTTGGTGATGCTGGGACGGGGATGAGGATGGCACGTCGCGTCCCTTTCTCGTCCAGATTTCGCTCCATTTGCAGTGCCCTCTCTTTTACACCACCACCATCACTGTTTGTCTCACGAATTTACTTGGAATGTCTAAAATATAGAGTTTGCTTTGCATAATTTGCTCTTGTGTAATGAGATCCATGAAAAGAATATTTCTACAGCAAAAGTAGATTAAAGATGAGTTCACATCCGTCAGCTTAAGCTTCACCTAATTTCACTTAATTTGCTACCGTCCCATTTGGATGGAGAGGTGTGGCGTTGGATTCCTACCTCTTAGACTTAAAGGGTGGGGCCAACCAGCAAAAGCTACTATTTGCAGTCATTATTATTTTGCTAAAAAATTAAATTCATTCTACTATAGTTTTTCTTCGTTCTTTTGACAAAACGTTGCTCTAATTTTAAAAACCATTGAGCATTCCTCGAGTTACACTTTTCCTTTTGATGGTCAATTTTTGCCGACATAGACTGTTGACAAATTGAGACAAGTCACGGCAGAAATGCACTGGAACCCTTCTTTTTCCCATGTTGGAAATGATTTATTTATCAATTATTTTCCAATGGAATACATTTTCAGTCTTGCGCAATTATCTGTGACCTCAGTGAATTAATTAAGAATATGTGATGATAGGTAGCTTACTTTACATATTTCCTTCGTCCAACGAGATGGATGATATTTTTATGAAATGGATTTGAATATGAGATAAGTTCATATCAAGTCAATTAAGCCTAGCTTTGTTGGTTACACATTCATTTTGGACGGGACCCTATGTGGTTTGAGGATGGAATCGGCCTGTATAGCAAAAAAGAAAAAAAAAAAAAAACGAAAGAAGTATGTCACCGTTGGTGCTTTTACTCAAAATTTAATATCTTCCCTCTACTTTTTTAAGGTTCATAAGTAGATATCTGGAGGGTTGTTTTTTGAGCAAAATTCGAGCGATTGATGGTGTTTCACATGCTCTAATGGCTTTTTTTTTTTTTTTTTTCCAGCCTGTTTTGATGCGTGTGAAGTAAACCCATTAGGAAATTACACATTTTGAAAAGTGAAAAGAATGAAATTGCGATAATATAATTTGATGTATTGGTAAGTAGTGCACCTCGATCCTCCAAAAAACAAAACATAGAAGTAGTGTGCCTTACCTATAAGGGCCTTGCAAAGCCCTTGGACCTTTAATTGTCCAATCAGGTCAATTTATATAGCTTTCCTAACAAATGTTTTCAACTCTAAATTTGATTAATTGGAGTTCATTTGTTCAACGAAATGGGCAAGAGTCCAACATGAAAAGGATCTCTTGCCATTGTGAGCTATACGAACATAGTTCGTAGGCAATCATCGTGTCTCCGACCTTTAAAATTGTATAAGGATCACGCCTATTTCCAAGTCAACAGGGGTCGAAGAATATCGTAAAATCCCTAAATCATAATTGACAGCAAAATTGGCACCGAACAACTTCCCTGCAATTTTTTTTTTTTTTTTATATCAAAGAAAGCTCTCGGATCTGAGCTTCTTCCCATTTTATCATCTAAAAAGAAGGTAAAACAAATAAAAGATGTCCCTCGGTAACGAGATATACCAATTTACATAAATTCCCAATCTACGAAGTACACCCCATTTGCTTAATTGTTCTTTTAGTTGATCCATTGTTTTGGCACCTTTTCCATCACATATGAGGATAATATGCCTAATTTTGTGTTAACATAATCGATATGTAAATGTTCAATTAGGTGCCCCGACACCCTTTAAGATCTTATTATATACACATTTAACAATTTACAGGAATTCAAACACCTAGTATAATTGGCATATTAGACCATGTAAGTAACTAATCATGTGAAGATGTGAAAAGATTTCGACAGGTTTTGAAAGTTATAATTTCCTTACCATGAAGATTTTTTCTTGGTAATCCTATAAAAAGCTTACTGGCTTTATCATTAGAAGGATTACTAATTATTGATTTAGAAACCTTCCTAAGTCTCTTTACTGACAAAAGAGATTCGACTTGTCAAATGTGGCACTATCATTTGATAATACTTTCTTGATAAATTGTATTATTTTTAGCTCATTTATAAATATAGAAAAAATGCAATGAAAGAATTTAAAATGGTCAAACGTGTCAATTGTGAAGTAGAGTTGTAAGTGCCATGACATTAGGTGTTGCGCGAGACACTTCAAGAAGATTTTTCCATGGAAAATCTTGATGGCACTAAATTTTCCACACTCAAGAGACCACTATCATGGAAATTGTGTGTCCCAATAATGCCATTTTAAGAAGACTTTGACTTTGACCTTAAAGAGAAAACCCATGTTGATTACTTCACCATACAAAAGGGGCTTTTTCATAAGTGGAAATGCTAAATTGCAAAATGGAAAGGTATTAATTCCTCTGCCACCTTTGTTTCCACTTGTTCTTATTCCTCCCTTTGCTTTCCTTCACCCTGAGCCCTCCTGACCAACACGATGTCTTGCTCCATCTTAAAAATTTCTCCATGCTTGATAGGATGGCATCATGGCATTGGACTCTTGTGATTAGAATGATCATGTTGTGTCATATCCAAAGACAAGCATATTTTCTATCACCGATGGGGAAAATGTGCCAAATCTTAGGTTTACATAACCAAAAAGTAAATGTTGAGTTTAGCGCCCTGACATTCTTGAGACCTTTTATTACACGTTAAAAACAATTTACAATAATCCAACCACCTAGTACAACGCAAGCATATTAAGCATGGGTTTGGCTTGACTTTAGAAATGGATTTTGGGTGCAATACAAATATTGAAAGCCAAAACTCTTTAAGAAAGGGCGGTCGCACGACCTCAGGCGGCCATCTCATGGGTTGTGCAACCTCGTCAACTACCCTCATGAACAAGATGAACAATAACAATGAGGGGCAAAATTGGAAAAATAAAGAATTGGTGAGGATAACCTTGGGAAAAAAAATTATTTAACCATAGTTTCGGCATTCTGCAAGTGATACTTTGAAAAGCTTGCTAAACACCTCAGCATTTCCTCAACGGCCTTTGAAAGCCGAAAGCTCCTTGAAAAAGCTTAACCAAATGCACCATAAGTCATGTAAGAAAGTAGTCATGTGAAGAAGTGAAAAGATTTCGGCAGGATTGATACTTATTATTTTGTCATAATGAAGTTTCCTAATAATTCTATGAAAAGCTCAAGAGCTTTGTCGTAGAGTTATTCATTTTTGATTGCCAAGTTATGAATTTTTATCTGCTTTTTTCAATGGATGACTCATTACAGCTACCCTAATTCTCTCTACTAGCAATGAAATATAAAGAATACGCTTTTGTCGTTCTCTAGCTCATTCACAAATATCAGCAAAAAATGTGATCAAAGAATATAGGAAACTCAAATTCGCAAATTGTCAAATCGAGTTGTTAATGTTGTGATATGGAATTAGTTCATGTGGCATGATATTGCACTCAAGAGGACTTTTTGAAAAGACTTTTCCTTGGAAATTTAATGTCACGAAAAGTTTTTTCATGCCTAGCTAACCCAGCCAAGGGAAGAAAAAAAAAAAAAATACCATATATGTGACACCAATAATGTCGTTTCATGAAGACTTTTTTTTTTTTTTTTTCATAGTTTCATGAAGACTTTGATTTCTACAAACTGTCTTTTCCTTCCCTTTTCAATTGTGGCAGTAAAATACTTGACAAGCATTTCTTTTAAATTAATCGTCGGCAAGTAACGGAGAGATTAATTTATAAGAAGAGTTTTACATTGAAATTTCTATGGCACTAATAATTATCCACACTCAACTAACCCCACCAAGGCTCTTTCCCATGAAGATTCGATGATCCCGATTATTTTATTTTAAGAAGACTTTGACTTTGACCTTCAAGAGAAGGCATGTGTGATCATTTCACCCTACAGAAGGGCTATATAAGTGGAAGCACTCTCCTTTACCACTAATAAACTCGCTCGCATGCTAAATTGCAAAATGGGGTGGCATCATATCCTCTGCCTCCTTTGTTTTCACTTTTTCTTACATTCCTCCCTTCGATTTGCTTTGCCCCTTTGCCCTCTTGACCAACGTGATGCCTTGCTCCATTTTAAGAATTCCTTCGTGCTTGATAGCAAGGCATTAGACCCTTGTCATTGGCATTTCACTGGCTCCTATTATCAAAAGATAAACCCTGTCAAGTCTTATCCAAAGACAAATTCATGGTACCGGGGCATAGATTGTTGCTCATGGGATGGTGTCGCTTGTGATGATGCCACTGGTAACATCATCAGTCTCGATCTTACTTGCAGTTGGCTTCGTGGCACTCTCCATTCCAACAGCTCCCTCTTTCGTCTTCGCCATCTTCGGAGCCTCAACCTTTTTGGTAATAACTTTGTTGGCTCTCACATTTCGTCTAATCTAAGTGCATTTGCAACATTGACTCATCTGAATCTCTCTAGTTCATCCTTTTTGGGTTCCATTCCCAGTGAAATCTCTCACCTCTCCAAGTTGGTGTCACTTGATCTCTCTAACAATTCTTTTTCGTACTCTCATCTCGGATTGGAAAATTCAATTTTCACAATGCTTGTTCAAAATCTAACAACATTGAGAAAGCTTGTTCTTGATGAAGTAGACATGTCCATGGTATCACCAAAGTCCTTTGCGAATTTGTCTTCTTCTTTGACATATCTAAGCGTTTGTCATTGTTCCTTAGGGGGGATATTTCCAGATGCTGTTTTTCGATTGCCAAGCCTCACTAGTCTCTATATATGTGATAATTATAACTTGTCTGGGAATCTTCCCAAATCCAATTGGACTAGTCCTCTTGACACTCTGTCTCTCTGGAGTACGAGCTTTTCGGGAGAAATACCTAATTCAATTGGTAACATGAAGAATTTAACTATTTTAGATCTTGAGAATTGCATATTCATTGGACATATCCCCTCATCAATGAGGAATCTCAACCAACTCCAAGTTTTGTGGATTGACAGGAATAACTTTAGTGGGGTTGTAGAGTTTGAACTATTTGCAAAGCTTAAATATCTTCAAATGCTTTTGGTTTCTCAAGAACTAAACCTAATCTACGATACACTTGAGTATACATTCCCAAAGCTTGAAGTGTTGCGGTTGCGTTATTGTAACTTGACCAAGTTTCCTTATTTCTTGAATTTATTGAAAAGATTAATATGCTTATACCTCTCTTCAAATAGGATTAGTGGGGAGATCCCAATGCAGTTTTGGGATATAAGCCATGATACATTGGAATCGTTGGATCTTTCTAATAACCTTTTTGAGGAAGGTGTACATCTATTGCATTACAAGAAATTGTTAACAATTCAACTTTGGAACAACTCATTCCATGGACCACTTCCCATTCTTCCGCTTTCTACTTATGACATTATTGCTTCCTACAATAGTTTCATCAGTGAGATTCCCTCCTTGATTTGTTAGGTTAGTTCACTCCAAAATTTAGTATTATCTAATAATAATTTCTCTAAAAATATGCCATTATGTTTTGGTAATTTAACTAATCTCTAGTATCTATACTTGAGTAATAATAAATTGCAAGGACCATTACCATGCTCCCTAGTCAAATGTGTGAATTTATCGACACTAGATCTCAGTCACAATGAGTTCAATGATGTCTTCCCACATTGGCTGGAAGCAAGACAATTAAATTATGTTGATTTGCGATCAAACAAATTTTATGGTAGAATCAACCTCACTGTCTTTGGACTCTCCTTCCCTGCTCTTGAAAGTTTAATTATTTCCAACAACAATTTCACTGGACAGTGGCCTACACAGCTTTTCTCAAACACCTCATTAACTATTATAGATTTGTCTAACAACAATTTTCGAGGGCCAATTCCACTTCCATCTCCTGTCACATATTATTATTCTATTGCAAGTAATAACATAACTGGAAAGATCCCCTCTTTGATATGCAATGCCACCCAACTCGTGATCATTGACTTGTCAAACAATAGCTTAACGGGTAGCTTGCCTCGGTGCTTGACAAATTTTAGCTCTTATTTGTCAGTTTTGAACTTGCGAATGAATCACCTCGAGGGCAAAATCCCTCATTTTTTTTTCTTCAAGAAGTGGTTTGATGACTCTTGACTTGAGTCGAAATCAGTTTGAAGGCACATTGCCCCAGTCGCTTGTCAAATGTAGATATTTGGAAGTTCTGGATCTCAGTCACAATCAGATAGAGGATGCATTTCCAAGATGGTTGGGAACACTCCCAGATCTAAAAATTCTCGTTTTAAAGTCCAACAATTTGAAGAATCTTTTGGATATTCCCAAGGGAGCTCGCCTCTTTCCCAAGTTACACATTTTGGACCTCTCCAACAACAACTTTAGTGGTCCTTTGCCAGTCAACTTGATCATGAACCTTAAAGGCATGATGAATGGCAAAAATGTGCAAGACACATCATTGTATATGACACGATCTTTCGAACGGGGGACATATGAAAATTCAGTGGCCGTGATGATGAAAGGGCTAGAGGTTGAGCTAGTGAGGATCTTGACCTTCCTGACAATTATTGACTTGTCGTGCAACTCTTTCCAAGGGAATATCCCCGAAGTTATTGGACATCTTCACTCTCTTGTAGGGCTCAACCTTTCTCATAACCATCTTACAGGTTCCATCCCACCGACTCTAGGGAACTTGACTAATCTTGAATGGCTTGATCTTTCTTCGAACAAGCTAAGTTGGGTAATTCCTAGAAAATTGGGAGATTTGGCTTTCCTTGAGTACTTAAACCTCTCGAAGAACCAACTCACCGGTCGAATTCCACAAGACAAGCAATTGAGCACATTTTCAAGGGACTTGTTTAGCAAGAATCCAGGCTTATGTGGAACTCCATTGCCAAAAGCATGCCTTGGCAATGCACAACCTCCTTCACCATCATCCTTAACTTTCGACCGCAAAGGGCATGAGAGTTGGTTCAACTAGAAAATAGTGTGGATGGGCTATGCATCGGGAATCGTAATTGGAATTTCGATTGCATACATAGCATTTGAAATGGGAAGACCCAAATGGCTTATGCAAGGTGTGAGGATGCTGGAGAGTAGAGCAGCCGAGTGGATAGAGAAGTCAAATTGAAAGGCCATCAAATTTCATGGACAGTGAAATTGTTTGAGGAATCTGTCTTTGTAAACTAGCAATGTAAATTTAGTTAATAGAGATGTCACCGGGACAGCTTGAAATATCATTTCCCTTATGAAGGTTTGTTTCTAATGTCCTTTCTCCATATTTCTCATTGCAATTTCATATCGGTTGAATTGAGAAGATGAATAAAATGATTAGTCAATCACACGGCTTTAGATAAAGAAGAAGTAAAACACAAAAGAAGAAAATGAACCAAGTGCCATTAATCTCTAAAGATATCTTTTCCACCTTCCCATGTGCATAACTTTATATGTCCATGAAGAATTAGAAGTGAAGACTACCTTTCACTCATTCAGTCAAAGTTAGTTAATATCAATATGCCAAAGAATTATGTTTTGAAGGATCAACCCTGAAATTTGTGTATAGGATCAACTATTTTTTCTATTCAAAGAATAAATCTTTGGGTGGAACCTACTTAATATTATGTTTCATTAAATAAATTTGGGATAGTTGTACGAGTGGTGGGCCTCATCAACATACGAAGTTACATGAATAGTCGAAGGTTAGCAAAATTCATCGATCTCCATAGCGTGGGTTTATACTAAACCATGGTCTTCAAAACAATAGACTTTTAGAAACATCTTTGGCCATGCTCTTTTTAGGAGTGAAAATCAATTAGCATGAGTTTTATTTCTTCTCATGCCTTCTTTGAACATAGGTCTCTTGCTAAGCCCAGTCCACTTGCAAGTTGGGCCTTCCACCCATCTCACTTTGCGGCATTACTTCACTTTCGAGGTTTTTCTTTATTTTACGGTGCAACCATATTTTTTCCTTTTTAAATTTGGGAAGGCTCTTATTTTGCTCACATATTTTATCTTAATATATAGCATCTTAGTATATAAGTGGTGTTGAAGCTGGTAGTTTTGACGTGCGTGTTTGATCCAATGGAGTGAGTTGTGGTCAGCTTGGCTTATATTTCGAGGCTGAATGTTCACATCATGGTTTTGGTCCACGAAAACCTAAGATAATCAAGAGAACTGAATTTATGTTTAACAGCAACTACTCTTGCACAATTGCTTTTGGTGAGATCCTTGATTCGAAAATACCGTAATATTTAATGAAGAGATTAATTTTTATGATATCTACTGCAAGTGTATTAGTAATTTAAAAATTGTTTATTAATTTTGCTCAAATAAATTTAAATGAATACGAGCCGTTTTTTGTAGTGATGGGAGACAAATACAATGATGGAGGGATAAGGAAGGGTAGGGCAGGAGGGCGATGCTGGGCCCGATGCGGGGAGGAACAGCTGGCCCACCTAAAGGCCGAAAACCCACCACCACTCGATGCACGAATCATGGCCGCATTGCATTGGTCTCGATCCTCCTCTTCTTCCCCCTTTTTCCCATATTGGAAAATCATTTCTCTCTCTTTTTAATCTCTGGAAAGATAAAATAGAAAAGGATTGAAGAATTAAAAGATCCGACCGACCCGAACGTCCCCAACGCTGTTGCGTGACGTGTTCACCTTATCATTCCACTGTTCTCTCCATCAAAAGCCTAGAAAAAAAGAAGAAAAGGAAGGAAAGAGAGAGAGAAAGGAAGGGGGAGATTGTGTGGCTGCGATTCCGGAGATGGCGTGGTCGCAAATTCGTGGGGGATTTGTTAGGGTTTTTCCAGTGCGCCGCGATGCTCAAGAAAGAAACTGGGTATTTCGACCTATCCACCCCACTCTCCATGGCCAATCATAATGGCTTTTATCTCTGTTTTGATTTGGTGAATATGTGGGCTGGTTTTGGTGATGCTGGGACGGGGATGAGGATGGCACGTCACGTTCCTTTCTCGTCCAGATTTCGCTCCATTTGCAGTGCCCTCTCTTTTACACCGCCATCATCACTGTTTGTCTCATGAATTTACTTGCTTTGCATAATTTACTCTTGTGTAACGAGATCCATGATGCTTTCATGAAAAAAAAATTTCCACGGCAAAATGAATTAAAGATGAGTTCACATCGGTCAGCCTAAGCTTCACCTAATTTGCTACCGTCCCATTTGAATAGGGAGCTGTGGTGTTCGATCCCTACCTCTTACGCTTGAAGGCTGGGGCCGGCCAGCAAAAGCTAGCATTTGCAATAAATAAATAAATAAATGGGTAGTTATACATTCGGTCATTGTTATTTTGCTCAAAAATC
Organism: Eucalyptus fibrosa; assembly: GCA_017140475.1. Lineage (NCBI taxonomy): Eukaryota > Viridiplantae > Streptophyta > Magnoliopsida > Myrtales > Myrtaceae > Eucalyptus > Eucalyptus fibrosa. The sequence goes on along the minus strand of CM029510.1, from coordinate 8,083,146 downwards.
AAATTCATTCTACTATAGTTTTTTTTTCCTTCTTTTAACAAAACATTTCTCTACTTTTTAAAAACCATCGAGCATTCCTCGAGTTATACTTTCTAAAAACATCAAGCATTCCATGAGTTACACTCTTCCTTTTGAAGGTCGATTTTTGTCGACATAGACTATTGACACGTACATGGTTAAACACCTATCATGCTATAACTTGCTCAATTTATGTAGCACCAAATTGGCATTGTATCCAACAATATAAGAAAAAATAAAAATTGAGAGGGAGATGGGAGTCCATTGCGATGCCCATAGCTCTAAGCTCGCAGCCATTAGAGCCATTCATGCTCAAGTTTGCAGATGCCATGGCCACTCAAGCTCGTGACCATGGCCACCCTATATGAGCTAACAATAGCCATGGCAACTTGAACTTTGAGCTCAATGCAGTTAGGTTTGTGGTATCTTTTTGAGTCACGAAATTCGAGAGCATGGCCGGGAGCTCGAACATGAGCTCGAAGCTAGCTATGGACACTTAATTGGTGGTCAAGAGGGGTACAAATCATAATTTTTTTTTATTGTTGTGGTTGGTAAATCTTGTGAGTTTTTGGTTAGTAGGATTTAAGGAAGAAAAAGAAGAACAATATGTAGGGGTCGCTCTTTGGGCAAGACTTTCTCAATCCTAATCTCAATCCAATGCTAGCACCACATCATATAAAAAAAAAAAAAAACAAGGATGATGCATTGACTCAAATAGATAAGCAAGCAATCCTAGTCCAAGAGTGCAGTTCAATAAGTAGCTTATTTGAATCATGTCAAGAAAGAGTTAATGGCGTTAAGGCCATGTCGGTAAGTTCCATACAAGAAAAAGAAAACCCACTCTAATGCACATAAGGTAAATTGGTCAAAGATCTATGCAATTTGAATTGAGCAAAGATTGCAACTAGACCACGAGTAACGGAATATTTCATTAGAGTCATTGGTCCAAGTTAACCACGTTAGACTCCTAGCAAAATTAATACTTGTAAGAACTTCGCACACAAAGATGATGATTGCGGGCAATTTCTTTCTCTTATCATGAAATTAGAGCATTCGATGTATTTCCCCTATTGAAGTCAAATAGCATCACGTACAAGTATTATTTCTTGGTCCAAAAGCATCGTCAAAGCAAAAATCATTGAACACAATGCTTAATCATCTAGGTCCTGGTCATGGATAAAAGCTACACGAGCAATCTTCTTGTCTGCGGCCTCTAAAATGATTAAGGATCACTTCTAATCCTCCAACTCAACGGTCGTAGAATAATATCGTGAAGTCCCAAAATAATGACTGACAACCAGAGTCAGGACCAAACATCTTCCCTGCAAAAATTCAATTGAAGGGCAGTTTCAAATCTAGGCTTCTTCCCTTTTTCAAATAGGAAAAGAATCAAAGCAAATAAAAAGATTTACTTTGATAACGAGATAATCCACTTTACATATTTTCTTGACCTATGAAATACCCCATTAACTTAATTAATTTTTGGTCAACCCAAATTTTCGCCATCTTTTTTATGAGGAAAAATGGCACAAACGGTCCTTAAACTTTAAATTAATGTGCAATTTGTTATCTGAACTTTTAACCTATTCAATATGATCCATAAACTTTACCTCAATGTGCAATGTAGTCCTTAAACTTTGGCTCATGAACTTTTGATACATGTTTCATTTAATTCCTAGACTATATAAAAATATTGAATGTTGTCCCTCATTTTCAATTAATTGAAAGATAATATTGAATATTTTCATAAAATTGGACTACATTGAACATGTATCAAAAGTCCAATGGTTATATTGAACAAATTGAAAGTTTAAGGACTACATTACACGTTAGGATAAATTTCATGGACCACATTGAATAAATTTTAAATTCAACAGCTAAATTGCCTATTTGGCCAAAATTTATGGATTATATGTGTTTTATCTCTTCCTATGACATATGAGAATTATGCCAAATCACGCGTTTGCATAATCACAAAGGAAATGTTCGATCTGGCGCCTTCACACCCTAGAAGACCTTATTATATACACCTCGAAAACTAGTAAAAAGAAAAGGATGGGGACCAAAAAGACAACTTTGTCACTCTTTCTACAGTTTCTATTTTAACTACGACCCAGTAAATTACGAGCTCATTAAAATAGAAAAGAGAAGGAAAAGGACACGAGATGCACCAAACAAGTGTCCCGTGAAACGAAAAAGTCTAATGCACGGCCTCCCAAACCATTCCAGAATTCCGACGCGTGTATTTTAAAATTGACCGGCCTCCGATTGCTGGCTTTACTCGCCAACCAGCTACCCCATCCTGAATATGGCCCATCACCATATCAAGAATAAATTATAATTTTTTTATGTTATTATATACTGCGAGAAATATCGAAAAAATGTGTTTTTCATTTAATTCGTTTTGTTTAAGAAGTGTTTTGGAGCAGTGTAGGCAGGATTCCGTCGCAACATAACGAAGATAAAAGGACGAATTCCACCTGCCAACCGGTCTACCTTTCGGTCAAGAAAACCGCAGAGCCGGCAGCTTTCGGGACCGGGAGAGCGGACACGTCTCGGTAGGCTGGGAATTAAAAGGGGCCTCACGTGTTTGGAAGGCGTATGATTCTCGGTGGCGGGTAACTTGACCGCGCTTTGTCCTCGGTAATGCGTGACCTGACTCTCCGCGGTTTTGCCGGTGACCCGGTTCTATTTGTATAAGTAAATAAATATATAGATATTGTCTTCTTAAGTGTGAGATGTGAATGCAAGTATCCCTTTTTGTCTAAAGGAAACCTCCCATTCCGACAAAATAATGAGAATATCGCAAAGAAGAGTAACTACCTATGTGAACATATTAAAGTAAAGAAGCATTGCATTTTTTTTTTTTAACTTTAGATGGGAGATTATTAAAAAGAAAAAGAAAATATAGTTCTTATATGATGAAATGCCTATCGTGTGAGCTTGTGAACAATGCCATTTTGAGGTCTATGGGCCCATGAAATACTCCATCCCTGGTAGCAAGTAGGGAGCAAATGTCCAAGATGAAAGGACGGTTACTGTAGTGACAAATACCTTTTTTTATCAAATGGTATCACTTAACACCTTGCAATCACTTTCAAAAATCACGTTATAGATGTCGAGGGACTTGATAGATTCGTAGGTAAGGAGAAGGGCTGTAGCTTCCACTCCTACTGGTGAATTCCATCTTTCACGTATTGTCTATGCTTGCACAATTGAGCCTCTAGCCACCAATTACCCATTTATTATTCTTTGAAAGTACTCATCTACAGTAAACTTTGGCTTTTGATTTAATAAAGGCAGTCATGTGAATTTCATGTGAAATTCATATAATTGACAAGTATATTATAATCCTCTCATGGAGATGGCAATGGATTTTAAAAAGTGTTAAGGCTATATTTGGTTATCTAGACATTTTGACCAAATGTGATATGAATGAGATGGGATGTCTAATAACCTATATATAGCCTAATAAATGTTCCAATATGATATGAATATACATTATTTAAATTAGTGGCATATAGCGGATATAGGGACTATTTGGTTCAATTTTGGGGAAATGGCTTTGCATTTCCCTAAGTATATTTAGAAGAATGGGCATTTGGTGAATGCTGAAGTGTTTGGGAATTCTTTTTTGGTGTAGCATTTTGCAAAATAGCTTTGAGAAGAAAAGAAAAAAGAAAAAAAGAAAAGGAAAAAGGAGGAGGAAATGTTCTTGACGCAGAGGAGGGGAGCGAGTGGGGGAGGCGGCCGGTGGCTGTGGTGAGGGAGGCGGCGGGTGGCTGTGGGGAGGCGGCCGGTGGCTGTGGTGGTGGGAAGGCGGCGGGTCGCGCGACCCTATGCACCGCCGTCCTGTGGGTCGTGCGGCCTCAGGGCGACTGGATCTGGCCGGTTGAGCACCGCTCAGCCTGTCGCGCAACGCCGCCTGAGGCCGCGACCCACGCGACGGCGGTGCGTGGCGACCGGATCTGGGCGGCTGAGCACCGCTCAGCCCGTGGCGTGGGTTGTGCGACGCCGCCTGAGGCCGCGACCCACACGACGGTGGTGCAAGGCGACCGGATCTAGGCGGCTGAGCACCGCTCAGCCCGTGGCGTAGGTCACGCGACGTCGCCTGAGGCCGCAACCCACGCAACGGCGATGCGTGGCGACCGGTGCTCAGCCCGTCGCGTGGGTCGCGCGACCCAGGCGACACCGCTGAGGTCGCGACCCACGCGACGGTGGTGCATGGCCACGGCGGTGTGTGGCGACGGTGGTGCGTGGGGCGACGGCGGTGCGTGGCCACGGCAGTGTGTGGCGACGTCCATGCGTGCGCGACCAGCTCCGGCCGGTTGAGCTCCGCTGGCTGGGCTTTGGTCTTAAAGAAACGAGGGAGACAAGGAAGACGATGAACAATAGATTTTGAGGGTAAAACAAGAAAACTCAATTATTAGTGAGGGCAATATTGGAAGAAAAAAATTCATTAAACCCCCCTTCAGCATTCCAGAGCATTCCAAATGCTAGCATTCCCCCAAGTATGCCTCCAAATGCTGAATCAAATAGCTGAAATTTTTCCCAATGGGCTTTCGGGACTGAAAGCCCCTTGGGAATGCTGAACCAAACAGCCCTATAACTGATTGAATGTATAATGTACTTTTCCTTTTTAGATTTCAAAAAAAAAAAAAAAAAAAAAAAAAACTAAGGCATGGGTCCTAGTTGTGTTCACATTGCTCCCCAAGCCTAATGTGACCCCCTCCGCTCGCACGACACCTATGCAGCTGTCACTATTGGTTTCAAGACTACATCTCGTGTATGAAGTGATTGAGCACAAAAAATAGGTAAAAGGTTGCCTAAACGACCAAATCTCATATTTTAGGTTGGTCGGGCGTTGTGGCAATTGCGTGATCAACCTCAACGTGGTTGAGCAACGACTCCGCAAGATCACACGACCTTGGTAAAGTGGTCACATGGCTAGCATCAATGGCATGACTGGTACTAATAGATCACGAATAGATAAGGAGAGACATAACAAACGAAGTGGTCATTGAGCTTGTCGGATAACATTGACCACTATCACCATGGTACTCTTGACATGGCAATCATGGCGCTTGTTGTCATCATTCATAGTGGCGGCAAGCATTCCCTCTCCTTCCCTTTATTCCTTCCATGGTTTTGCCTGATTTTTTGTTTCTTGTTTTTCTTTCCTTATTTCTTTCCCCATATAGTAGATTTCCTTAATGGATGTATTCCTATACAACATTATATTCAATTCACCAAACAAAGCCTAACTAATTTGATTAGGAGATTGGAGTAGGGCAAGTCTAAGAGAGTATATAACTGGTCTTTCAAAACTTAACAGGGTAAAGTTTGGAAAGCGTTTTCTAAATTGAGTTGCAAGACTATTTAAATATCAATTACAAATTCTTATGAATGTAGAATGAATTTGAAAATTTTCAAGAATAAATGGACAAATTCAAACATGAAAGACATTTTGCCATAATCCTTTTCTACTAGGAGAGAAGGTATCATCTTATTCGTCCGCTTTGACGAGATCTCATCGTACATTGTGGTCAGTATGAATTTCGTTGCACGCATCATGTCCTCAAAGTAATAATCATCATAACCCGCGGGGGGGGGGTGTTGGAGGGGTTATGTAATATGAATGATGGGCCCTCGTGGGGTCCGTGGGTTGGCAAGTCAAGGATCTGTGGGGCCCCGCTGAAAAAATAAATAGGAAGAGCGCTGATTTTTGGTCAGGCTAGTAAAGTGAATTATCGGCTCGGCTCCACCGCAGAAGAAAGACGGTCAAAAATTGCCTATTCCTCCCGCTCAAAATTTTTCTCTCTCCTCACTCAAATTTGCTGGGTTTTTCTCTCTCTCTTTATTTGGGAAAGAGAGAGAAGTAGAAGAAATGAGGATAAATTTTTAAAGATCTCTCTCGCCCCTCTTACTCTTCCCTCCCTCTCTCTTTCTCTCTCCGACAAACAGGACTCGACCTCCCAGTCTCTCTGTGCCCTCTCTCTTTCCGACCGGCAAACCACCGCCAGCAACCAACGAACTACCGCACTGGACTGGCGAGAGGACCGCGACCTCCCTCTCTCTCTGCCCTCCCTCTTTCCGACCGGCGAACCACCGCACGGGACCGGCGAGAGGACCTCGAGCAACCGACGAACCACTGCACGGGACTGGTGAGAGGACCGCGACCTCCCTCTCTCTCTGCCCTCCCTCTTTCCGACCGGCGAACCACCGCGAGCAAATCATATGTTTTTGTAGAGATCTCCCATCGTCGCCTTCATCTTCTTTTCCCCCTTTTTTTTGTTTTGTTGTTTTTTTCCCCTAGTGTTCTGATGGTGGATCTGGAGTTGCATATGGAGGACGGCGTGATGTCTCACATCAACCTCGACGGCTTCTTCGGTGACCTTAGCGCTTGCTCCTCGACGAATGCGTCGTTGTCTCCAGACTCGGGGCTCTCGTGGTTCAATGAGATCGAGAACATCCTGATGAAGGACGACGAGGACGGCGGAGTTGTCGGTGGCGGGATTAGGGCTGATTCGAGCCAGGAGTTCTGCGATAGGTTCCTCGCTGACGTGCTCATTGACTCCCCGGAGATGGGTCCGCGGAGATAGCCGACGGGTCCGGCGACAAGGAGGAGCCTGGATCGTCGGATGACGGCTGGGTCGAGGCTGCGAAGGTTGATGGGGCTAACGGTGGCGGTGAAGCCTATGATCCTGCTTCTAAGAAGCTCAGGAGGTACGTTGATTTGGTTCAGCGCCTTCTCTGTTGCCTGTAAAGTTCCGGGTTAGTGATCCCTAGAGGGTGTGTGATGTCTGCTGCGTGCGGCTTGAGTCTGTCCAGCCTTACCTAATGGATCAAGTAAGCCACGCTTCTCAGTTTCCGACCCAAGATCTGACAGACCTTAGTACGTTGAGATCCTGGATCAATTTTCCATGGGGACAATCAATGGAACATGAGATTTACAAAGCAACAAACGCAATCCGAGGTTATAGTAAGGTAGGGGCAAGGTTGAGATGATACTGTCTACTTAATAATTCCATCTGTGTATTTCTTAGAACAGTTGGCTAGTATTGCTGTTGCTACTTGAAAAATAAATGCTCTCTATAGTGGACTTAACCTTTGACAAGGGAGGCCATTTTCTCATTATCGTCGGTGAAGCGGTGATTTAATTTTAGATATGTTTAAGATCTTTGTAAAACGATTCCTTAAGAGTTTTTTGTATTATTGGTACAAGATAAAGTAATTAAGAATTTTTCTTCCCTTTTTTTATACTTTGGCATTAAAATTAGGTTCTCTTGCACTTCTCGTGTGGTTATTAAGCTTATTATATGATGCATTCTGATTGCTCAGGTGGGTTCACTAAAACTTGAGAAGGCAATTCCTGATGCCATTTTACGACAAGCAAAAGGCCTTGCAATAATTACTGTTGTGAAAGTTGGTATGATGGTAATCTACTATATTGGAACCGGCCTTGTGGTTGCTCGTAGGGAAGACGGCTCATGGTCTCCACCTTCTGCAATTTCTTCATGTGGAATAGGGTGGGGAGCACAGGTAGGCTCGTTTTATCGTATCCCTGGATTTTGATTTCATCAACCTTAAGGGCCAAGTGTCGGAACCAACAAGTGTTTTTGGCTTTCATGCAGTCTGCAGATTAACCACGTGAATCAACGTGCTCAAAATGATTGTTTAGATAATAAACACCAATTTGATTTTTTACTCCATCCGGAATGCTTGACGTATTGTCTGCTTCATTTCCATGGTCTCTGTGAGAATTTTCCTTTGTAAATGTCTGGTCTGTCATCCTTCTATTTCATGGAATGTGCCATTTGTTTCTCCTCTCTCGAACTCTATCTAAGAACAGTATTTCTCAGGATGAGATTTGGACTTTTTGTTTGATTACCATGTTGCCATTGAGTTTTCAAGTTCCTTTCTGCATCTCTGTTCCCTTTCTCTGAATTTGTGTTTTGCTTTTTTGTGGAAGTGGGAGAAGTCCCTGAGCCAGAGATTGCCCTTGTGTTACTTATAATTGCTCCCTTTCTGTTAACATGTCTATCGCATTAATAGCTTCTGCTTGTGTGGCTTAAGCTCGAGCAAAGAAGTCTTGCATAAAACATAAAAATCAACTAAAGAAATCTTTAGTCGATTCCCCTTCCTTCCGAAATGATAACAACAATAATAGTAAAAATCAAATACATAAATGAAAAGATTATCCCTGCAAGAAATGTTTGATTTTGTGTTATATTTTTATGTAGAGATATCCTTATTCCAGTCAATAGTAACCAGTCAACGGTGATTGCAGGCTGGAGGAGAATTGACAAACTTCGTTATAGTGTTGAGAACAACTGAGGCTGTGAAGACATTTGGTGGTACTGCTCATTTTTCAGTTGGGGCTGGTTTGAGTGCAGCAGTTGGTCCCATTGGAAGGGCTGCTGAAGCTGATGTACGAGTGGGGGATGGTGGCTGTGCTGCTTGTTATACGTACAGCTGCAGTAAAGGTACTCATATCTATATAGCCATTTTTCCTTTTAAACTGTGGAGTTGTCCTCTGGACTGATTTTTGGGGTATGTATCCATTGCTATGCAAAAAAACATGGATAGTATCCTATGATATTAACCGTTTTAGTGTGATAGTAATTTCTCTATTTTTATTAAGTCCTAAGTGGATGCAATAACAGTCTCGGGACGTAGAAAAACTGCTCATTTTGCAAGGGATCTTGTTCTCTGACTTTCTTTCTTCCTCATTTGTCTCTGTTGCTGAGGTGAGCTATGTAGTCTAGCTTGTATGGCATGGGTATCTGTCCTTAGGCAGTCATGTAAAAGACTATTCTCCGATTACTTAAGATGCTCTTGCACAAATGCCATTTATATATTCAATAACATGATGATACTCTTTACCTTTTCAAGCTATGTGAAGCTGTTTTCATTAGATCATTGGTTGAAAAAGTTTCTACAAAGAGCATTTCTTGAGAAGCTTGCTTGTTGCCCATTTCTTAGTGCCAAAGAAAGGGGAAAAGGGAGAGACATTAGTTGAGAAAGCTTCTACAGGGATATTTTTGAATAAGCAATCATTTGAGAGAACACTGAGCTTGATTCGTCATGGATCCTACTTAAATTGAGACGCTCATAGCAAAAAGTTGGAGAGGTCTAGAATTTGTATTTCTCATTTTCCTATCATTTCATTGCCAGCAGTCTATGGGGCTCGTTCCGCTTTCTGAAGGTCTTTAATTGTTCTCAACTTTTTCATAAAATAATTGGCAGGTGCTTTTGTTGGATGCTCCCTTCAAGGCAGTGTTGTGACAATGCAGACAAGAGAAAATTGCTGATTTTATGGCAGCCAGTCTATAAATGCATTGGACATACTACTTGGTTCGTTGCCGAGGCCGCCAGCTACTGCCATCCTTTATAACGCACTCGCAGACATGTATCAGAAGCTGGAGTGGTCATCACCATATTAGTGCCGTACAGCTTGGTCAATTGTCCCCGATACTGCCTATGGAAGTTCTTAGCTGCAATTCTTGCCACTGTAAAGTTGTCTATTCTTATCAAGTGTACAGCATGTTCAAACTCATTGCTTCCCTCTCTTTGCCGGGGGGTTTCAGGAGAGAGGATATGTAGATAGTTATAATTGCTGGGATCAATCTTTGGAATGTACATATAGCTATCCATTTCATATTTGGTGTTTACTCAGGGTATCGGGGAAGACAGGCAAAAACCATCCTTCTTTTCAGATTACTTTGAAGATTGCTTGGGCATGTCCTAGATGGAGGAAATTTTATGTGATTGTTCATGATGAACCCAGAAAAACAGGTTGCGTGGTCACGACCTGATATACAGCTCTTCTATGGATCTTGTTCGGTACTGCACCGCGCATTAGACTCGAGTCAATGCAGTGTAGCGGAAATCCACCTCCCTCCTTGTTTCGAAGTAGTGCATACAGATCATAAACAAGAGAAAATTGCTGATTTTGAGTAGATCTGAGTTTTTTATGTAAATTCCCCCAGAACCACAGCCATGATTAGCCTATATGATTATAGCAGTTACTTTGCCTAAGTGGGTTCATGATTTGGTTCAGCGCCTTCTTGTGTGTCCTTTAAGCAGAAAAACGCAAGAAAGGGAAATCCAAAACCTCTTAAGCGTGATATGTTGCCGCATTTCAGCCCTCTCTACAAGTGGTTGCCACCTACCACCGCCCGTGGCGGCGATGGTGACACGCCTCTAAGTTCAGCAATGGTTTGGTCTCCCGTTGGATAGGAAGGACTGTCGAGGGGACAAAATCATTTGAGTTTTTCCTCTTTCTTTGTCCTAGCCCAGAACGGTTTTTCCTTTTCTCTGCTCAAATCGAATACAAAGTGATCGATTCCCTTTAATTTTTCTTTCTTTTTCTTCAGTGAATATCTAAAGAAAATCAAATAGGTCTTCTCTTTCGTTTTCTCTTCTTACGTTGTTATCATTGAGAGTCCCTTTTTTACCCTTATCTCTATCTGAACGAAACAGAGTCGGCAATCTCAAATTGAGATCTCTCTGTTCTAAAATAGGATCAAGCTGTGTTTGACCAGAGGGCAACATGGAGTTAGATGGAACAAAATGAGGGATTGAAAATTACAATCCTTGAACTTCTTTATATCAAATCACTTATCCAACGACTCATTTCATATATAATCATACGTACTACGGATGCTTTCTAATATAAATTACTGAAAAATTACAATATAAAATACTAGGATTAGAAAAGAAATCAAACAAACAAAAAGAAAACCTAGACCTAATGACTGCCCCCGAAACTCTAGGACAACAGCAACGTCCTCCTCGATGGCGGGCGACACCAACACCACAACGACCCCCATGGTGGCGGTCGTCTCCGTCGCAATGGTCACTTAAGACCGCCGTAATTGATTCTCCATCTCACGCGCACCCGTGAGAGATACAAAGGCAACCACCGCACACCATTCAAGTGAGAGATAGAGAGAGAGCGAGCAAGAGAGATGGCCACCCAATAAATAAAACAAGATCATTGTTAGATATCATTGTAGCAACAAAAAAGCACAATAGCAAATGGCGAACAAAAAATTTAACTCAACTGATGAGAGAATAATATAACCAACCAACTCTAATATAAGCTCACATCCACCTAATGCGAACATTTAAACTCCAGCTTGAAATGAATATTCACAATACCTCTTCAGCTTTCAAGGCAACTCCAATTGAATCGTTGACATAAGCTAAGGACACTTCCATATTGTATAGGGACAAATCAGGATAAACAAATGACTCCCCATTAAAGTATATCACTTCAACTGGTTCAACTTCATACTTGTTCCCACGGTATGCTGAGAAGATTGTCACTTAAAGGAAAACACTTGCCCGCATTAGTCCTCTATACAGAAGGATGGGTGTAGAGAAAAGGACAAACAATTGAGTATGCTCACCATTGTATTTAGAACTATCTTAGCCTTTGTTAAGTCCGTCGCAGTACATTCAATGAGAACATTTTTCGTCTTTAAAGTTTTTGCCGGATGTGCACCATTGATAATTGGCGGCAGAGACAGCACAGTTCTGCATGGAGTAAAAAATTAGCCTTTTTAGTGATAAGAAGGTTAGTCAACTGTATCATTTCAGTCAATGTAGATGCTCACTAATCAATCAGACTATACATCACAAATATCTGTCAAATTGTTGATTGCAAGACACCCAAAAAGTGGATGAAGCATCACTTTGCCCACACTGTTTGGCTATGACAGCTAAATAATAACTACAATTTGTTCACATTGAGCATATTCAATGGGAACCAAAATTGTGAAGCCAATGGCAACAGTGTAATCTATCCGCAACTGGAGTAACCAAATATCATTGGACCTTGAATGAGCTAGATTAGAACCCCATGTGCAAAAAAATTTGAAACCAATCTTTTTAAAAAGCTGACCCCTATTCAAACAAGATAAACAACTTAATGGTCAACCATAATTGGTTGTTGCCTAATTAATACATTACGAATAAACATCAGTCCACAGCTAATCAAGAATTTATGAAGCAATCAACTGTATCATTTCTAATTATTCAGGACGTCAAAAAAGAAAATATCATCCACCGTTTGTCAAGCAAGGCCCTAGCCTAAAATAAGGGACATGTTACATTAAAAGTTTGGGATGAATCCTTTAGCAAGAAATTTTTTAACCTTTTCTTTAAATGAACCCAAAGAATGTATTAGCAAGGTAGATCTTAAGTCATGAAATGATATTCCGGAAAAAATTAATTTTTGTACTACATTATAGCATCTTTCTTATTGACATTAGGCACTTGCTTTCCCATATCAAATTTTGTGACACCGCATGCAAAAGTTCTTTTTCCCGATATGGTACCTAGCAACCGGTGGAGAGAGAGATGAAATAAGAATGGACTAAGTTCGGTGTAAAGGTGTACATAGGAAAGACAATGTTCAAAGAAAAGCAAAGATGCATAGAAGACTACACATTTTCACCTTTTTCCCTAGCTCTCTTAAAAGTAATGTTATAGGCATAAGACTAGGCTCTAGAAGTCTCCGACTGTGCTAATGTAGAGTCAACAGCTGCTTTTCCAAAAACTTCGCCCTTTTACTAAAATTATATACCTCCTTTCTCAGTTTTGTTTAGAGAAAGGAACAAAAAGGGTCAAAGAACATGACCTAATTTCATCTTTTTCCTTGAGGGAATGCCTCAAAGAATGACCAACCTTACTTGAGGTGCTTTTGAAGTCGCCACATTGGGTGCTTGCCCAGGCAACTCCAGTGCTTTTGAGAACACTAGTGACACCTAAATAGAACAATTGATCTCACTTCAACTCATAAACGAGACTAAGCACTTAGTGGCTTAATGTGGCAGAAGATGCTTGAAGGCCTAGATTATTTTCTCTTTGCAAATTGAACCCAATGCATCGATCAACCCCCAAATAACTCAAGGTTGCAATATTAATGACTTAAGTGGCAATGGTTGAATCAAAACTAAGTCAACATGTCATTACATTTAAGTGGTTATTTATTATTTTCCCTTAACATCAATATACACACTTCATATTTATACATGGAACTCACATTACAAAAAAGAGTTTATGAAGAAACCAAGATACCTCTTTGAATCATAGATAACAGGGAACACGGGCGAGTTCTCTATTATGTGCAAGAACTTCTTCAATTTCAAATCTGACTGCAACAAAGTAGCGAAAAAGAGGTAAAACAACATGGCAAAAATGAGGAACTATTACATAATTCTTCATTTACAGGAAGATATCAACTAGCACACTGAATAAGCAAGTTCCAAGCATAAGATATATGTAACAAAACAAATATGACGTTATAAAAAGACCATTAAAAGGAGCAGCTATTGAGGACCCACCTTATAAAATTCCATTAGTTCATCAGCTCTGAAGTTCTTCACCTAATATCAGAACAGAAGCTAAGGCACGATCAGCCAACACATCAATCACAGTTGGTAGAGAAAACAAAACAAATATATAAATGAAAGCAATCTCATGAACTCAAAAGTGGCATTGACATGTTAAGCATACTTAATTTGGAATAATTCACTTTGCAAAATAGTAATTAGAAATAACACGCTAATGCATTGGAAACTACAAAATTTCCTTTTTAGTTACTTAGTAAGTCTCCTTAGAGCACTGTTAACAAAAGGGCACTTGTTAAGCATACTTATTTAATATGATTCACTTTCCAAAGAAAAAATTACAAATACCACAAGAACAATCTGTGCATCCAATTGAAAACCATAAAAATTTCTTAATCAACTACTTAAGAATTGCCCCTAGAGAACATTAACAAAATCCTTACAAATACATAGATCTTCACTACGAGATCGACTCATGGCACATGCATGAACAGAAAAATACAATCTTTATCATGAAACTACCCGCTTCAAGGGGACGAAACTTATACTTTGGAAGGTGGCAAAGCCTAAGACCAAAGGAAAAGGAACATGAGTCGGATAACATTTTATCATACACTGCACTTCTTGTAACATTTTATCATACTTTGCTCTAAGAAACATTTAGCCGTAGCAGATATATAACTCGTACATATTAAGAAGAAACATTTAGCTGTAGCAAATATATAACTCATACATATTAAGCTAAACCAAATGTGCAATTCCTTGTCATGTCTGTTTTCATCTATGCTTTATCTAGTAGATGAGCACTCCTGATAGCGAAACATAATACTACGAATTTTTGGGATCAAAATAGAGTATCTCAGATATATATAGTAATACCATCCTCTGGGACAAGCTCAGAGGATGACAAAACTTGAACTGGTCAAAGCTTGTCTAGCTAGCTACAACTCCTCTAAAACATGTAATATATGCTGAGGCAAAGTGTGGGGTAGAAAGAATCTTCAAGAGGGAATCCTTCAGGCATTTAAATATATAGAGAGAAAAAAAGGAAAGAATAGGTGAGCACAAGCTTCCAGCCCAGATAACACTCTATCATGACAAGATCCATTATGCCAGCAATCTGAAAATCTTCCATTTAAGTTCTAGCTGGGCCTTAGCTTCAAGCGAGGATAGTAGGACGTGCAGAATTCTTCATTTTAGATTCTAGTTTAGGCGATTAGTTCAGACACACACCTCATAGCTGAAGGGGCCTTCTAGCGTATCCAAGTCATGAGTCCCAATTGCAACCAGTGTTCTTCGCCTAAAATATCGAGAGAATCCGAGCATGTCAATCCAAGCAGAACATTTTGAGGATCTAGCATAAGCACAAGCATCTGATGTACTAAGTGGAGGGATTGGGGGGCTGGGCATCTATTACATGCAAATAAAATATCAAATTGAATATAGATCTCGAGAATGAAAACTAGTTCAAGCAACATATCTATCATCACCACTTCACCAAATTATTCAAAACAACTCAGCAGAGTCCTCTCCTCACATCCAGGCATTTCTCACAATTTAAAGCCCTCCTAAGGGTAATAATATATATGGCCCCTACTGAGCACATAGAGCATAAGCAACAGTGAAGCCATGACTTATTTTAAAAAATAAATAAATAAATAAATAATGCTTCCCTCACATCTTTAATTTATAAAGTAACATTATTGTATCACACTAAAATGCACGCTTGCAAAGACAATTGGCTGCATGCTGGAAATTTTTTAAAACCATTGCTCTGGACAAGCCATATAGGACGTTGCATCTCAATGTAAGATCACAGTCGCTCTTCTTTACATTTAAGGTTCAAATGAACACAGTAAAAGCTTCCCAAAAATGTGTTGTCCTCCCGCCACTCCCTCTCAAACCTAAAATCTGGAAATAGAGAAGGAAAACAGGTATTATGCTGCATGTTAAAGATCCAAAAATTAATACCGGCAAATGTTCTGATGGAGCTTGTCTTGAAGATCAATGAAGCTGTTATAACTGGCTTCATCAAATGTTATCCCTCTTAAGATAGCAGAAACAACGTATGGACGGATTTGTGAGGTCTGCAACACATAAATGGTCACTCAAGTAATAAATGATTCCAGCATAGATCAATCTAGACAGATCAATCCTCACATATCAGTACCTCTGGTTTTACATGCATCTTAAGCATTGATCCCCTGCTGATGTTACGAAGACTGTATTGAGGTGTCTCCTTCTGCTTATTGAATACACGTAGGGCCTGGGCAAGCCCTTCGAGGCAAAGCAAGTCGTATCTGTGCATTTCCCAAAGAATACCTTATTATTATAATAGTATAGTCATTTCTACAGTACATGCACGAATTTATCAAGAAGAATAAACATTAATTACCAATACAGACTAAAATGATGATAAACCCGTCATCTCTTTGAAAAACTTGACTTATAACTAAATAATGAAGTTTCTAGATGACATGATTCAAAATAAAGCCAACAGCATTAAGGAGTCAATATCGCAACCTGCTGACCAAATCTAAAAAGGCTTGTCATGTTTCTTGCCGACGATAATACCTATAAAATTTGGGGATTGACCCATCTAGCATTACAAAATGTTGAACATAAACTAAATTCAAGATCAACCCCTTTCAGGACCATTATCATGAACTGGGAATCCCAAGGGTCAGAATATCAACCCGCTTCCCCATACAACTAGAATTCTTCACAAAGTGGTGAAAAGATGTCCTAACTTGTACCAATCTTTCGAGACTATTAAAAGAAACTATTAACACATAAGTAAGAAAAGCCTCGACGCACACTATAAATGCTACATCACATGGACTACTCAAAAGCTGAGCCTTTTTCAGGTGGTAATGTGTTTATGAAGTCTCTAATTACATGCAATTGGTCCTTCACATTGATCGACCGAAAAGATAACAAAAAAAAACCTTCGGCAACATCATAACATCAAAGAAAAGATCGAACCACATAGCATCTCAATAGCCATGAGCAACATGGTCCGCGAAAGACTTTAACCCATCCAAAGTCGGACACTAGCATCTTAAATCCTCGAACTAAAATTCACCCACAACTCGCGAAATAGCTCCAAACCCATCCGAAACAGACAACATCTAACCGAATGCCGAATTAGCTTCGCAGTCACCTGTTCGCCGGAACTTCGATTTTGTAGATGACTTTCACGTCCTCATCAATCTCCTCTTCCAAGTGCTTCTCCTTTCTGATGATCGCCTTCTCCGTCGTCTGGCCAGCACAAACAAAGAAGCCCAACCCCTCAGCCTTTAAAAAAAAAAAAAAATCCCCCCAAAAAAAAACGCAGGTCTGATTTGCTCACGGTGGTTTGCCGGTCGGAAAGAGGGAGGGCAGAGAGAGAGGGAGGTCGCGGTCCTCTCGCCAGTCCCGTGCAGTGGTTCGTCGATTGCTCGCGGTCCTCTCGCCGGTCCCGTGCGGTGGTTCGCCGGTCGGAAAGATGGAGGGCAGTCCGGTGCGGTAGTTCGTCGGTTGCTGGCGGTGGTTCGCCGGTCGGAAAGAGGGAGGGCACAGAGGGACTGGGAGGTCACGTCCGGTTCATCGGAGAGAGAAAGAGAGAGGAAGGGAAGAGTGAGAGAGGCGAGAGAGGAGAGAGAGAGAAAAACCCAGCAAATTCGAGTGAGGAGAGAGACAAAATTTTGAGAGGGAGGAATACGCTGACCGTCCTTTCTTCTGCGGTGGAGCCGAGCCGAGCCGACCAAAAATCGGGGCCGTCCTTTTTCAGCGGGTCCCGCTCGGGGACACGTGCCGGTATTTCATTGGTTAGTGCGCACCAGGTCAGCGGATGACGTGGCGCGCACTAACCACTGAATATTTTCTCAGGTTGGTGGGGACAGGCAAGGGAGATGCTAAGGACGACGGCAGAGAGAAGAGAACCGAGCCAAGAAGGAGAGCCGGTTCCGTTACAACGAAAGGGGGAAGGGGGGCCAAATTTCGACCAAAAAAAAAAAAGGGAATGGGCCCAATTTCTCAACCATAGATACCCCTCCCCAAACAAAACCGAAAATTATAATATTTTTTTTAATAAAGAAAAAAGAAAGAAGAACCCTCCACCTAAAGAAAACAAATTTAAGCCAACCCCTCCCTTCCTCCCAAAAAAAAAAAAAAAAAAAGAAATCGAAAATTATTATATATATTTTAAATAAAGAAAAGAAAGAAGAACTCTCCACCTAAAGAAAACAAATTTAAGCCATCTCCCTCTCTCTCTCTCTCTCTCTCTCTCCACCAACCCCCACCCACGAAGAAGAGCGGTAACAGGGAGCTTCCACAAAGAGGCGACAGCAGCTCCGGCCCGCGTCTTGCTCTTTCCTCTCCAATCCCATCCATCCATCCGCCCAAACCTCCCTTTCCCTCTCCATCTCTCGCGCAGCATGATTCCGAGCCGAGCCGCTGCGGCGCCCGACGACGTCCCGGAACTCGCCGCATTGGCCCCAAAGGACCAGCACCAACATCAACAACTCAGCATTTAATTGGAAAAACCGGACATTAACTAATTCACTTGAACACGATTAATTAACACGATTGCAAAATCTGGCATTCAATGGACAAAATCTGCCTAAGTTGGCTCATCATACGGATGCAGTTGTTGATTCTTCTTTTTTCCGCTATTTAGAAAATTTCATGGTTGTAATCAACTTGATTCATAGACATTCCGACAAGCTGTGACAATTTATCAGAAAGAGAAGAAGAGATTATGAAAAGAAATAGGGGAGACAAAATATGTGATACCTGAGCCCAGAGGACGTTGGGGTGGGTGTGGGCTTTGATGAAGTAATCGGTGCCCCACTTGATGGCCTCGAGCGCCTGCGCCAGCTCGCCGGCGCCGGCGCTCTGTTGGCCATACTCGATCACCCCCCACGACAGCATTGTGATGGTGAACGCCATCGGGAGGCCGAACTTGATGTTGTTGCCAGCGTCGTAGTATCCTCCGATCAGGTCCACCTTCGCATTCCAAACGCAGGACCCCGTCAAGGATATTTATTCAATGCACGACGCACATGGAAAGGAACTCGAGAAGAGAAAAAAAGATGGAAAGAAGAACCGATGGCATTGGTTGAAATGAATCAGGACGAACCCCTTGCTCGAGGCCATCGGTGAGGCCGGAGTGGGCGCGCCAGGCGATGCGCTGGTTGTGGGGCAGATGGCCGGAGCGCTGCGCCTCGAAGTAGAGGAGGCTCTTTGCGAGCGCCTCGCCATAGTCCGGAGGCCGAGACTGAGAATGAGAGGCGGCCGCGAGGGTGACGAATAGGAGGAGGAGGAGAAGGAGAAGGAGGGCCGAGCGGCCGCGGCCGAGAAATGCGAACATGGCGGCGGCGTTCATGCAGGGACGGCGTCTCCCCCTTCCTCTCTCTCCTCTCTCTGGGCGGGTATTTATGCGAGTTATATAATATGCGAGCCCCTTTGGTACTTGCCTTGATATGATTAGCAGAAAAGAAGAAAAAAATTTGGGCTCAAAGCCTGTAACGAGCTCAAGCTTGCGTCCTAAAAGGAACTTACGGTGATGACAAAAACAAAATAATAACTTTCCAAGGATTGGATCATCAATCTGGTTTTTATGGGAAAGCATTAATTATTTTGCTTGGGTAATAATAAGAGTAATGCTCCGCTTATCAGGCATGCTCGCTAAGAGTTCTCAGAACACCCACTAAAACGGAAAAAGTCTCGTGTATACATGTACATGCTCTTGTCTGTTGTGATTTTTTATATGAATAGCGAAATAGAACGTATTTGATCTAGTAAACGATATTGTGCCAGCCCATTGTGTTACGTAAATGTTACGAATTGCTCGAATTTTGGAGTTCTGATGCAACGTTTAGGCACCTACTTCGTGGGGGTTTTGATTTGACGGAGTAAAGCCAAAAACCCATTTTTACAGAATTTCCAATTCGAAGCGGGTGGAGATTGAATGACTCTCGACTTGTCACTGCTTTTGCGTGTTCAACCTTACCAAATGTTCCTTTCGTCTGGTGAGGCGCGGTTGGATTAAGTCGCACAAGCAAAATGGTCAAAGCCATGGTCCGGTGAAAAGAAATTCAGACAACTGGTGAACCCTTTTTGGATCTGAGCGCGTGGGAAGAAAGCAGCGTTGTTGAAAGAGATGGGAGAACAAACTCGGGATGACGGTGGAAGGAGTTCGGGAGAGTAAGTACATAATTATTCATGTATTATATATGATTTCTCATATAATCTAATGTGCTCTAAAGGAAAAGAAATGATCTTTGTTCATGAATATAACTAGATGGTTATAGGTTTTCAGGAGACGTGCCAATTAAACCTCAAACTTGTTCTAAATTATATAGGATTTTCCTGATGGGTATATCAAGCCCGTCTTGTGGTTTGAAACCCAATTGCACATTGATCTTGATCCCCGATTAAATCCCATTTGCCTCCATCTCTAGAGGAAATTATAGGTCCTACTCCTAACTCATTTTCCTAGATACATTGAGCATGATTACATGGAAATTGATTTATCACCAAGTGAAAAGTTCATTTTTGCCATATCTCTGTTAGGAAAGCTTGCTGGAGGACCCAAAAAAAGGAAAAGATGTAATTGTCACATACTGTACGATTGCAAATTATACTTATAGAATACATGTCTATTAAATATCTTTACATCCGTTCGGATTGTAGTATACATAATGTCAATGCAATCTGCATATTTGGCAAATGGACTTCAAACAGAACACATTTGCTCATGCGATGACGATGCCGTTTTCAAGACAAAGTATTTGGGTACATGAACTTATGATGAATCTCTACACGTATGAGTTTTTTTTCTCGCGACCAACTCCACATGCCATAAAAATAATGTATAGTCCAGCCATTCGAGTCAATCTCCAAAACAATAAAATTCGAAGGTGAGTTCAAGCTTCAGTCTCCACCGCTTAGAGAGTGACTTTGCAAGGCAAGAGGAGGTCGACCCTTTTCATATATATGCTCTTGAAATATGATGATTAGGTGCCTAAAATGTCAGTAGCATGTCTTTGTCCATTCGCAAGGGTCGTCGTGGCTCAGTACGTGAATGTTGAGGTTCAAATCCAGCTCATTATCTTAACCTTAACTACTCGTATTAAGTGGAAACCATGACGAGGGATTTTTGCTTCTAGAAAAAGTTGGTAATTGAGGGAACGAGCATAGTACATTGAAAAATAGTGTGTGTTCAGTGAGGTTGATTGCATCATCTCTTCCCACCAAAGACATAAACAATGACTTGCTCCGAAGGAGGGAGGAGGAGAGAACACCGCTGGAAGTGTTGATACTTTTCCTCAGCCTGGCCCTCTGCATGCCAATCTTACGGTGGGGCTATGCTTACTAAAGACTGATGCTAAGTTCGTCCTACCGGGATTCGAGAATCCGGTACGTGGATTTTCATACGTACCTGCATGGTTTATAAACTAGAGACAGGATGTGTTGTCATGGTTTGTGTGTCTGCACAAGTGCAGACAAGAGTTTAGATTGCGATTATAGAGTTCTTGGGAAAAGTGTCAAAAAAAAGTCATAAATCTTTTGTATTTATGTCAATTTAGTCATAAGTAATTTTTTGGTGCCAATTTAGTTTTAAATATTTTCACTTTATGCTAATTTAGTCCTAAACTTTTTTTATTTTATGCCAATTTAGTCCTTTATGGTTAGTTTTAGTTGGATTTTGTTGATTGGACACTGGTCACTTGGCACGACAGATTGGTATTGGCGTGGACAATTTTTGATAATATTTTAATATTTTTTCTTGTTATTTTTTCTTTTCTTCTCCTTCTTCCTCCAGCCTCAACCTCACCCACTAGAGGAAGGAGAAGGAGAAGAAAAAAAGAATAAAAAATAAAAAATTCAAAATAAAAATAAAAATAAAAATAGTATTAAAAATTATCCCCGTTGGCATCGGTCCATGCCATATTAGTCGATCATTGTCTAGTTAGCAAAATTCGATGAAAATTAGCTGAAAGAATTGAATTGGTTTCAAATCAAAATATTTAGAACTAAATTGATACCAATAAAAAAGTTTAGAACTAAATTGACACAACTGCTAAAGATTTAAGACTTTTTTGACACTTTTCCGTAGGGAACTTTTCAGGGGTAAAAAGATGGATTACAGACATATGAGCAAGAGCGAAAAGGCCCAAAACAATATATTACAGGAACAAGAGTAGGCTTGTAGATTGCAGTCGAGGAAACCTATGGTGGCTTGGGCTTCGACGAGTAAGGTGGTGAATAATGACCATAGAGCGTAAGTCAAGGGTTTCCGAAACAAGATGCAAGCACAGGGGACCGAAATCATCGCTAGAGATGACAAAGATCAAGAGCCACCGACATTTGCAATGGTGAGCAGACGGAGAAAATGAGCAAAATAGGCTTTCAAAGAAGGGGACAATTCGAGGCGAATCCAAGCCCCTACACAGTCAAATCGATCAACTCCTTTTATTTGCCTCTCCAGTATAGTTAATTTTCAAAGTTCAGTTTTATGCCAAGCCCAAGCCCTACATAGCCACACGAAAGATCATTTTCCATCTCCAACACAAGAACTATCACGATAGCATCGTCATTTACTCATGGAAGATTACAGACTTCGCACTCTAATCTCACTTGTTAGGCTTGACCTGCAGGGATAAGAATTTTAGCTATACGCATCCAAGAACTCATCTTAGAGGCCCAAAACCATTCGGCCCGGTGACATTGATGCATGACCTGCTTTTTTGGGCTTGACAAAAACCATGAGCTATATAAGCTCTCTTCAACATATCTATGTAATAGAGCCAGATCTCGACAATGATCAATTGGGTAAAAATGTCCTTAATTTTATGTTTCATCAAATTAACTTACGACATGTGTATGATTGGTTGATCGCATCAATGTGCAAACTTATGGTCATGGTCGTAGGTGAGCACAATTCGTCGATTTTGATACAGTATCATTTCTGCTGAACCTTGATCCTCAAAACAATTAACTTTAGAACCGTCTTTCACTATGCTCTTTCTTTATGAGTGTAAATCAATTACCAAGAGTTTTTTTTTTCATGCCTTCTTTCTCCTATAGACCTCTTGCTAAGCCTGGCCCATCTACATGTTGGGCCTTCCAGCTAGTATGCTTTAAGACCATACCTTGCTCGATGTTTTCCTTTTAATGGTGGGATCCTTTTTTTGCTTTCCTTTTCTAATTTGGAAGGTCTCTTGTTTTAATCACGTCTATGGTATCTTACAATAGAAGCCAACGTTTGGAATTTCTCTTGCAAATTTTGTTTCAGCTCATACACTTGTGCGCATTCAATATAATAGAGTAATTCTAGTTAGCTTACCTTTTTCAGGTTGGATGTTCATTTAATATTTCTTGCAAACGAAAACTTAGGACACTCAAGAGAACCAAAAAATTTAGCTCCCCATTATTAAAGTCTTGCAGTAGACGTGCTTTAACTTTTTGTTAAATCTGATATCCCTAAAATATTCACACCTTACTAATGATTAATGCACGAATTTACATATAATCTGCTTATATTTATAAAGTGAGAGCAGTGTTTTAACTGTCGATGTATTATTTATTTTGGCCATTGAATTTTTAATAGACAAGCTTTTTATTAAGTAACTATATGCGAAAATACTGCAATGTTTAAGGGAGCGACTTATTTTTCATAATATACATCATGAGTATATTAGTAATTTAAAAATTATTGATTAAAATGCTTAATAAACTGAATATGAACCGGTTTTTTATTTTTTATTTTTCAGAAAAGCATCGGATCCCTTCTATTTTACATGATGGTATTGATTATGCATCCTTTATTTTCGGACGGACTATATTTTCTTTTAGGCAATTGTACTTGATCTCAAAAATAATTAGAAATATATAAAGATAGTTAACTTATTTTACATATTTCACTCGTCCGAGATCGATAATGTTTTTATGAAACAGATTTGGATCTTAAATAATTTCATATCAAGTCAATCAAGTTTGGCCCTTCTTGATTACTCATTCGATTTGGATGGAGGAGGCAGAGAGTTTGGTCCCTACCTCCAAGGTTTGAGGATAGGGCCAAGTCACATGGCAAAAAGAAAAAAAAAAGGAAAAAAAAAAAAGGAGAACGTCTTACCGTTGGTGCTTTTACGTGAAAATTAATGTCATCTCTCAACTTCTTTTTAGGTTCAAAAGTAGACGGAGGGTTTTGTTTTTGAGGCAAAACTAGGAGGACTGATGGAATTTTACATGTTCTAATGTCACTTTTTCATCCCGTTTTGATGATGCGGGTAAAGTAAACCCATTAGAAATTTACATGATTTGAAAAGCGAAAAGAGTGAAGTTGAGATAATGTAATTAGCAGTGTTGTTATGTGACACACCTCGATGACCCCAAAAAAAAAAAAAAATAGAAATAGTGTATCTTCCCCATATGGGCCATCCGAATTCCTTGGATCTTTAATTTGCCTAATCAAGTCATCTAATTTACATGGCTTTTCAACTTACATCTTTCCAATTCTGAATTTGGTTACTTGGAGCTTGTGTTCAACAAAGTGGGCAAAAATCCAATATGAAAAAGACCTTCGGCAGTCGTGAACTATCAATTGATCAACGACCATAACTAGGCCACGAGCAACAACATTTTTCAATACGATCGTTACATACAAGCTTTTCACGTTAGACTTTTGCCAAAGCCGATATTTTCATCGTGGCTAAAAGCATCTACCCAACCATCGAACACAATGCTTAATCATCGAGCCCCGGCCATGGATAAAGCTAGACGGACATTCATCGCATCTCAAATCTTTAAAATAATTAGGCTCACGCCTAAATCCTTGATTCGTGATTGACACCAAACACCTTCATTGGAAAATTTTATCAAAGAGAAGTATCAGATCTTGGCTTCTCCCATTTTTATGGATGGTAGAAGACAAAAGCAAGGAAAAGATGTACGTTGATAACGAGATAGCCTACTTTATGATAAATTCCCGACCTATAAAATGCCCCTATTAACTTACTTTTTCTTTTTCTTTTTTTGAGTTGATGCATTGTTTTGGCACCTTTTCTATCACATACGAGGAAAATATGCCAAATTTTGTGGTCACATAATCAAAATGTTAATGTTGAATTTGGTGCACCAAGACCTTATAACATCTTATTATATATATAGTTCAACAATTTACAGGAATTCAAACACCTGGTATAATTAGCATATTAGGTCATGTAAGTAACTAATGATGCGAAGATGTGAAAAGACTTCGACAGGCTTTGAAAGCTAGAATTTCATTGTAATGAACATTTCCTTAGTAATCCTATAAAAAAAAAGCTTACTGGCTTTGTCATCAAAAGGAATTACTAATTATTGATTAAAAACCTTCCTAAGTCTCTTTACTGACAAACAAGATTCGACTTGCAAAATGGAGTACTGTGATTAGGTAATACTTTTTTGACAAAGCGTATTATTTTTAGCTCATTTACAAATACAGACAAAAAAGTGCAATTAAAGAATTTAAAACAGTCAAATTTGTCAATTGTGAAATAGAGTCGTAAGTGCTGTGACATGGGGGTGTCATATACGTAGCATGACATCATGCACAAGAGACGTTTCAAGAAGATTATTCCATGGAAAATATCCATGGCACTAAAATTTTCCACATGCAAGGGACCACCACCATGGAAATTTTGTGTCCAAATAATGCCAATTTAAGAAGACTTTCACCTTGACCTTATAGAGAAGACCGTGTTGATCACTTCACAATACAAAAGGGGCTTTATCATAAGTGGAAATGCTTGCTAAGCGTGGTCCATCCACATGTTGGGCCTTCGAGCCAACACGCTTTAAGACCATACCTTGCTCTATATTTTCTTTTTAATGGTGGGATCAATATTTTTTTCTTTTTTTTCCCTTTTTTAATTTGGATCGTCCCTTAATTTAATTGTATCTTGTTTCTTATTCTGTTCGTATATGGTATCTTAGTATATAAGTAACTTTTGGAATATCTCTTGCAAATTTAGTTTCAGCTCGTACGTTTGATGTACCCGTTCAATCTAATAGAATGATTCCGGTCAACTTACCTTAACATCTAAAAAAGAAGGCAAAACAAATAAAAGATGTACCTCGGTAACGAGATATACCAATTTACAAAAATTCCCAATCTACGAAGTACGCCTCATTCGCTGAATTGTTCTTTTAGTCGATCCATTGCTTTGGCACCTTTTCCATCACATATGAGGATAATATGCCAAATTTTGTGTTAACATAATCGATACGTAAACGTTCAATTAGGTGCCCCAACACCCTTTAAGATCTCATTATTTACACGTTCAAACAATTTACAGGAATTCAAACACCTAGTATAATTGGCATATTAGACCATGTAAGTAACTAATCATGTGAAGACGTGAAAAGATTTCGACAAGTTTTGAAAGTTATAATTTCCTTGCAATGAATATTTTTTCTTAGTAATCCTATAAAAGCTTTATCGCTTTGTCATCAAAGGAATTACTAATTATTGATTAGAAACCTTCCTAAGTCTCTTTACTGACAAAAGAGATTCGACTTGTCAAATGTTGCACTATCATTTGATAATACTTTCTTGATAAAGTGTATTATTTTTAGTTCATTTATAAATATAGAAAAAAATGCAATTAAAGAATTTAAAATGGTCAAACATGTCAATTGTGAAATAGAGTTGCAAGTGACGTGACATTGGGTGTTGCGCGAGACACTTCAAGAAGATTTTTCCATGGAAAATCTTGATGGCACTAAAATTTTCCACACGCAAGAGACCACCATCATGGAAATTATGTGTCCCGATAATGCCATTTTAAGAAGACTTTGACTTTGACCTTAAAGAGAAGACCCGTGTTGATTACTTCACCATACAAAATGGGCTTTTTCGTAAGTGGAAATGCTAAATTGCAAAATGGAAAATGTATTAATTCCTCCGTCTCCTTTGTTTCCACTTATTCTTTCATTCCTTTTGCTTTCCCTCGCCCTTTGTCCTCCTGACCAATGCGATGTCTTGCTCCATCTTAAAAATTTCTTCATGCTTGATAGGATGGCATCATGACATTGGACTCTTGTGATTAGAATGATCATGTTGTGTCATATCCAAAGACAAGCATCTTTCCATCACTGATGGGGAAAATGTGCCAAATCTTAGGTTTACATAACCAAAAAGTAAATGTTGAGTTTAGTACCCCGACAATTGTGAGACCTTTTATTACATGTTAAAATTTTTTTTATAATAATCCAACCACCTAGTATAACACGAGCATATTAAGCATGGGTTTGGTTTGATTTTAGAAATGGATTTTGGGTGCAATGCAAATATTGAAAGCCAAAACTCTTTAAGAAAGGGCGGTCGCACGACCTCAGGCGGCCATCTCGTGGGTTGTGCAACCTCGTCAACCGCCCTCATGAACAAGATGAACAATAACAATGAGGGACAAAATTGAAAAAAATAAAGAATTGGTGAGGATAACCTTGGGAAAAAAATTATTTAAACATAGTTTCGGCATTTTGCAAACAATACTTTGAAAAGCTTGCTAAACACCTCAGCATTTCCTCAACGGCCTTTGAAAGCCGAAAGCTCCTTGAAAAAGCTTAACCAAATGCACCATAAGTCATGTAAGAAACCGGTCGTGTGAAGAAGTGATAAGATTTCGGCAGATTGATATTCATTATTTTGTCATAATGAAGCTTCCTAATTATTCTTTGAAAAGCTCAAGAGCTTTGTCATAGAGTTATTAATATTTGATAGCCACATTATGAATTTTTATCTGCATTTTTTAATGGATGAATCATTACAACTACCCTAATTCTCTCTACTAGCAATGAAATATAAAGAATACGCTTTTGTCGTTCTCTAGCTCATTCACAAATATCAACAAAAATTGTGATAAAAGAATATAGGAAACTCAAATTCGCAAGTTGTCAAATCGAGTTGTTAATGTTGTGATATGGAATTAGTACATGTGGCACAATATTGCACTCAAGAGGACCTTTCGAAAAGACTTTTCCTTGGAAATTTAATGGCACTAAAAGTTTTTTCACTCCCAGCTAACCCACCCAAGGGGGAAAAAAAGAAGAGAGAATACCATATATGTGACCCCAATAATGTCGTTTTATGAAGACTTTTTTTTTTCATCATAGTTTCATGAAGACTCTGATTTCTACAAACTGTGTCTTTTCCTTCCCTTTTCAATTGTGGCAGTAAAATACTTGACAAGCATTTCTTTTAAATTAATTGTCAGCAAGTAACGGAGAGATTAATTTCCAAGAAGTTTTCCATTGAAATTTCTATGGCACTAATAATTTTCCACACTCACCTAACCCCACCAAGGCTTTTTCTCATGGAGATTCGGTGACCCCGATTATTTTATTTTAAGAAGACTTTGACTTTGACCTTTAAGAGAAGGCTTGCGTGATCATTTCACCCTATAGAAGGGCTATATAAGTGGAAGCACTCTCCTCTACCACCAATAAACTTGTTCGCATGCTAAATTGCATAATGGGGTGGCATCAGATCCTCTGCCTCCTTTGTTTTCACTTTTTCTTACATTCCTCCCTTCGATTTGCTCTGCCCCTTTGCCCTCTTGACCAACACGATGCCTTGCTCCATTTTAAGAATTCCTTCGTGCTTGATAGCAAGGCATCAAGCCCTTGTCATTGGCATTTCGTTGACTCCTATTATCAAAAGATAAACCCTATCAAGTCTTATCCAAAGACAAATTCATGGTACAAGGGCATGGATTGCTGCTCATGGGATGGTGTTGCTTGTGATGATGCCACCGGTAACATCATCGGTCTTGATCTTACTTGCAGTTGGCTTCGTGGCACTCTCCATTCAAATAGCTCCCTCTTTCATCTTCACCATCTTCGGAGTCTCAACCTTTTCGGTAATAACTTTGTTGGCTCTCACATTTCGTCTAATCTGAGTGCATTTCCAACATTGACTCATTTGAATCTCTCTAGTTCATCCTTTTCGGGTTCCGTTCCTAGTGAAATCTCTCGCCTCTCTAAGTTGGTGTCGCTTGATCTCTCTAACAATTATTTTTTCGACACACTTTTGTCCTTTAATCTCAAATTGGAAAATTCAATTTTCACAATGCTTGTTCAAAATCTAACAACATTGAGAAAGCTTGTTCTTGATGAAGTGAACATGTCCATGGTATCACCAAAGTCCTTTGCGAATTTGTCTTCTTCTTTGACATATCTAAGCGTTTGTCATTGTTTCTTAAGGGGGATATTTTCAAATGCCGTTTTTCGATTGCCGAGCCTCACTAGTCTCTATATAGGTGAAAATTATAAGTTGTCTGGGATTCTTCCCAAATCCAATTGGACTAGTCCTCTTGAGTCTTTGTCTCTCTATAGTACGAACTTTTCGGGAGAAATACCCAATTCGATTGGTAACATGAAGAATTTAACAATTTTAGATCTTGAGGATTGCAAATTCATAGGAAACATCCCTTTGTCAATGAGGAATCTCAACCAACTCCAAGTTTTATGGATTGACGGGAATAGCTTTAGTGGGGTTGTAGAGTTTGAATTATTTGCAAAGCTTAAAAATCTCCGAATGCTTTGGGTTTCTCAAGAACTAAATCTAATCTACGATACACTTGAGTATACATTCCCGAAGCTTGAAGTGTTGTGGTTGCATTCTTGCAACTTGACCAAGTTTCCTTATTTCTTGAATTCATTGGAAAGATTAACACGCTTAGACCTCTGTTCAAATAGGATTAGTGGGGAGATCCCGATGTGGTTTTGGGGAATAAGCCATGATACATTGGAATCGTTGGATCTTTCTAATAACCTTTTGGAGGGAGGTATACACCTATTGCACTGGAAGAAATTGTCAAAAATCTACCTTCAGAACAACTCATTCCATGGACCACTTCCCATTTTTCCACTTTCTACAAATTACTTTGTGGCTTTCAACAATGGTTTCGTCGGTGAGATTCCCTCCTTGATTTGCCAGGTTAGTTCACTCCAATATTTAGAATTATCTAACAATAATCTCTTTGGGAATATGCCATCATGTTTTGGTAACATAACTAATCTTAGGTATCTAAAGTTGAGCAACAATAAATTACAAGGACGATTACCGCGCTCCCTAGTCAAATGCGTGAACTTATCTACACTAGATCTCGGGCACAACGAGTTCAATGATATCTTCCCGCATTGGCTGGAAGCACCACAACTATAATATCTTGATTTGCGATCGAACAAATTTTATGGTAGGATCAACCTCATTGTCTTTGAACCCTCCTTCCTTGCTCTTGAAACTTTACTTATTTCCAACAACAATTTCACTGGATGGTGGCCCATACATTTTTTCTCTAACACCTCATTAACTATTATAGATTTGTCCAACAACAAGTTTGGAGGGCCAATTCCGTTCCACCTCCTATCATATATTATTATTCTATTGCAAGTAATAACATGATTGGAAAGATCCCCCCTTTGATATGCAATGCCACCCAACTCGAGATCATTGACTTGTCAAACAACAGCTTAACAGGTAGCTTGCCTCGGTGCTTGACAAATTTTAGCATCAATCTGTCAGTTTTGAACTTGCGAATGAACCACCTCGAGGGCAAAATTCCTCATTTTTTTTTCTTCGAGAAGTGATTTGATGACTCTTGACTTGAGTCGAAATCAGTTTGAAGGTACATTGCCTCAGTCGCTTGTCAAATGTAGATATTTGGAAGTTTTGGATCTCAGTCACAATCAGATAGAGGATACATTTCCAAGATGGTTGGGAACCTTGACCTTCCTAACAATTGTTGACTTGTCGTGCAACTCTTTCCAAGGGAATATCCCCGAAGTTATTGGACATCTTCACTCTCTTGTAGGGCTCAACCTTTCTCATAACCATCTTACAGGTTCCATCCCACCGACTCTAGGGAACTTGACTAATCTTGAATGGCTTGATCTTTCTTCGAACAAGCTAAGTTGGGTAATTCCTAGAAAATTGGGAGATTTGGCTTTCCTTGGGTACTTAAACCTCTCGAAGAACCAACTCACCAGTCGAATTCCACAAGACAAGCAATTGAGCACATTTTCAAGGGACTCATTTAGTGGGAATCCAGGCTTATGTGGAACTCCATTGCCAAAAGCATGCCCTGGCGATGCACAACCTCCTTCACCATCATCCTTATTAACTTTCGACCGCGAAGGGCATGAGAGTCGATTTAACCAGAAAATAGTGTGGATGGGCTATGCATCGGGAATCGTAATTGGGATTTCGATTGCATACATAGCATTTGAAACGGGAAGACCCAAATGGCTTATGCAAGGTGTGAGGATGCTGGAGAGAAGAGCAGCCGAGTGGATAGAGAAGTCAAAATGAAAGGCCATCAAATTTCATGGACAATGAAATTGTTTGAGGAATATGTCTTTGTAAACTAGCAATGTAAATTTAGTTAATAGAGATGTCACCGGGACAACTTGAAATATCATTTCCCTTATAAAGGTTTTTTTTTTCTAATGTCCTTTCTCCACATTTCTCAGTGCAATCTCATATCAGTTGAATTGAGAAGATGAATAATATGATCAATCAATCATGCTACTTTAGATAAAGAAGAAGTAAAACACAAAAGAAGAAAATGAACCAAGTGCCATTAATCTCTAAAGATATCTTTTCCACCTTCCCGTGTGCATAACTTTATATGTCCATGAAGAATTAGAAGTGAAGACTACCTTTCACTCATTCAGTCAAAGTTAGTTAATATCAATATCCCAAAGAATTATGTCATGAAGGATCAACCCTGAAATTTGTTTATTATCAACTATTTTTTCTATTCAAAGAGTAAATCTTTGGGTGGAACCTACTTAATATTATGTTTCATTAAATAAATTTGGGATAGTTGTACGAGTGGTGGGCCGTGTCAACATACGAAGTTACATGAATAGTCGAAGGTTAGCAAAATTCATCAATCTCCATAGTGTGGGTTTATACTAAACCATGGTCTTCAAAACAATAGACTTTTAGAAACATCTTTGGCCATGCTCTTTTTAGGAGTGAAAATCAATTAGCATGAGTTTTATTTCTTCTCATGCCTTCTTTGAACATAGGCCTCTTGCTAAGCTCGATCCACTTGCAAGTTGGGCCTTCTACCCAGCTCACTTTGCAGCATTACTTCACTTTTGAGGTTTTTTCTTTATTTTACGGTGCAACCATATTTTTTTTCCTTTTTAAATTTGGGAAGGCTCTTATTTTGCTCACATATTTCATCTTAATGTATAGTATCTTAGTATATAAGTGGTGTTGAAGCCGGTAGTTTTGATGTGCGTGTTTGATCCAATGGAGTGAGTTGTGGTCAGCTTGGCTTATATTTTGAGGCTGAATGTTCACATCATGGTTTTGGTCCACGAAAACCTAAGATAATCAAGAGAACTGAATTTATGTTTAACAGCAACTACTCTCACATAGTTGCTTTTGGTGAGATCCCTGATTCAAAAATACCGTAATATTTAATAAAGAGATTAATTTTTATGATATCTACTGCAAGTGTATTAGTAATTTAAAAAAAGTTTATTAATTTTGCTCAAATAAATTTAAATGAATACGAGCCGTTTTTTGTAGTGATGGGAGACAAATACAATGATGGAGAGGATAAGGAAGGGTAGGGCAGGAGGGCGATGCTAGGCCCGACGCGGGGAGGAACAGCTGGCCCCCCTAAAGGCCGAAAACCCACCACCACTCGATGTGACGAATCATGGCCGCATTGCACTGGTCTCAATCCTCCTCTTCTTCCCCCTTTTTTCCATATTGGAAAATCGTTTCTCTTTCTCTTTTTAATCTCTGGAAAGATGAAATATAAAAGATCTGACCAACCCGAACCTCCCCAACGCTGTTGCGTGACGTGTACACCTTATCATCCCACTGTTCTCTCCATCAAAAGCCTAGAAAAAGAAGAAAAGGAAGGAAAGAGAGAGAGAGAAAGGAAGGGGGCGATTGTGTGGCTGCGATTCCGGAGATGGCGTGGTCGCAAATTCGTGGGGGATTTGTTAGGGTTTTTCCAGTGCGCCGCGATGCTCAAGAAAGAAACTGGGTATTTTGACCTATCCACCCCACTCTCCATGGCCAATCATAATGGCTTTTATCTCTGTTTTGATTTGGTGAATATGTGGGCTGGTTTTGGTGATGCTGGGACAGAGATGAGGATGGCACGTCACGTTCTTTTCTCGTCCAGATTTCGCTCCATTTGCAGTGCCCTCTCTTTTACACCGCCATCATCACTGTTTGTCTCATGAATTTACTTGGAATATGTCTAAAATATAGAGCTTGCTTTGCATAATTTACTCTTGTCTAACGAGATCCATGATGCTTTCATGAAAAGAATATTTCCACGGCAAAATGGATTAAAGATGAGTTCACGTCGGTCAGCCTAAGCTTCACCTAATTTGCTACCGTCTCATTTGGATAGGGAGCTGTGGTGTTCGATCCCTACCTCTTAGGCTTGAAGGCTGGGGCTGACCAGCAAAAGCTAGCATTTGCAATAAATAAGTAAATAAATGGGTAGTTATATATTCTGTCATTGTTATTTTGCTCAAAAATCAAATTCATTCTGCTACAGATTTTTTTTTTTCCTTCTTTTAAGAAAACATTGCTCTACTTTTTAAAAACCATCGAGCATTCCTTGAGTTATACTTTCTAAAAACATCAAGCATTCCATGAGTTACACTCTTCCTTTTGAAGGTCGATTTTTGCCGACATAGACTATTGACATGTACACGGTTAAACACCTATCATGCTATAACTTGCTCAATTTATGTATTACCAAATTGGCATTGTATCCAACAATATAAGAAAAAATAAAAATTGAGAGGGAGATGGGAGTCCATTGTGACGCCCATAGTTGCCAACTCGAGCTCTAAGCTCACAGCCATTAGAGCCATTCATGCTCAAGTTTGTGGATGCTCGTGACCATGGCCGCTCGATCTGAGCTAACAATAGCCATGTCAACTTGACCTTTGAGCTCGATGCCGTTAGGTTTGTGGTATCTTTTTGAGTCATGAAATTCGAGGGCATGGCCAGGAGCTCAAACACAAGCTTGAAGCTCTCGAGCTTCGAGCTCTTGGCTATGGCCACTTAATTGGTGGTCAAGAGGGGGTACAAATCATAATTTTTATTTTTATTTTTATTGTTGTGGTTGGTAAATCTTGGTAAATCTTGTGAGTTTTTGGTTTAGTAGGATTTAAGGAAGAAGAAGAAGAACAATATGTAGGGGTCGCTCTTTGGGCAGGACTTTCTCAATCCTAATCTCAATCTAGCACCACATCATATTAAAAAAAAAAAAAAAAAGATGATGCATTGAATCAAATAGATAAGCAAGCAATCCTAGTCCAAGAGTGCAATTCAATAAGTAGCTTATCTGAATCATGTGAAGAAAGAGTTAATGGCATTAAGGCCATGTCGGTAAGTTCCATACAAGAAAAAGAAAACCCGCTATTATGCACGTAAAGGTAAATTGGTCAAAGATCTATGCAATTTGAATTGAGCAAAGATTGCAACTAGACCACGCGTAACGAAATATTTCATTACAGTCATTGATCCAAGTTAACCACGTTAGACTCCTAGCAAAATTAATACTTGTAAGAACTTCGCACACAAAGTTGATGATTGCAGGTAATTTCTTTCTCTTATCGTGAAATTAGAGCATTTGATGTATTTCCCCTATTGAAGTCAAATAGCATCACGTAAAAGTATTATTTCTTGGTCCAAAAGCATCGTCAAAGCAAAAATCATTGAACACAATCCTTAATCATCCAGGTCCCGGTCATAAATGTAAGCTACACGAGCAATCTTCGTGTCTACGGCCTCTAAAATGATTAAGGATCACGCCTAACCTCCAACTCAACAAAGGGGTCGTAGAATAATATCGTGAAGTCCCCAAATAATGACTGACAACCAGAATCGGGACCAAACATCTTCCCTGCAAAAATTCAATTGAAGGGCAGTTTCAAATCTAGGCTTCTTCCCTTTTTCAAATAGGAAAAGAATCAAAGCAAATAAAAAGATTTTCTTCGATAACGAGATAATCCAATTTACATATTTTCTCAACCTATGAAATACCCCATTAACTTAATTAATTTTTGGTCAACCCAAATTTTCGCCATCTTTTTTATGAGGAAAAATGGCACAAATGGTCCTTAAACTTTAAATTAACGTGCAATTTGTTATTTGAACTTTTAACCTATTCAATATGATCCATAAACTTTACCTCAATATGCAATGTAGTCCTTAAACTTTAGCTCATGAACTTTTGATATATGTTTCATTTAATTCCTAGACTATATGAAAATATTGAATGTTGTCCCTCATTTTTAATTAATTGAAAGATAATATTATATATTTTCATAAAATTAGACTACAATGAACATGTATCAAAAGTCCAATGGTTATATTGAACAAATCGAAAGTTTAAGTACTACATTACGTGTTAAGATAAATTTCATGGATCACATTGAATAAATTTTAAATTCAACGGCTAAATGCTAATGTTGTCTTGAATTCCACAAAATTCAATTAGGAAATCTAGGAAGGCTTGAAGATTGTAGGCTATTTGTTTCCTAATATATTTCCTAGATTTGGGTTTCAAATTTGATAATATCCTTATGGTGGAATTCCTTTCCTACTAGGTTTAGGAAAGTGGGGATCTAAAGATCTATTTATTTCAGCATTGTACCTTGTACTCTTACGATACGCTCAAATAAGAAATGTCTCTCTCTCTCTCCCGTGGACAAAGGCGGGTTTTTCGCTGAACCACGTAAATCTCCGTGTTCTTGATTATTCTTGTTTTCTTTCTCATCTAGTTAGGGTTTCTTCCACACAACAATTGGTATCGGAGCAATCCAGGTTCTCTGTTCTTGTATAGCGACTTCTAACTAGATGGTTGAAAAGGTTCAATCGTTTGATTTGATATTGAACGATTCACCGGGAAGAATAGTTTTACACTATGGCGGAGAAGGATGAAGGATATGTTGATTCAACAAGGTTTATCAAAGGTTCTTCTAGGAGGATCGAACAAGCCGGACACCATCACTGATGATGATTGGGCCGACATGGAGGAGAGGGCTTGTAGCAAAATCCGATTGAACCTATCGGATGAGGCCCTTCAATAAGTAGCAGAAATCAAATATGGCTCAAACTCGAAAGCATTTACATGACAAAATCTCTTACGAACAAGTTGTTCTTGAAAAAGAGATTGTATTCACTTCAGATGAGTGAAGGAGGAAATTTGTTGGAACACCTCAACGTGTTCAATCAGATGATTAGTGAACTTACAAGCTTGGAGGTAAGGTTTGAGGATGAAGACATAACGCTTCTACTACTGGCATCATTGTCGGATTTGTTTGACCACTTGGTGACTACGCTCCTTTATGGCAAGGAAACTCTAGAGATCGGAGAGGTGACTGCTGCCCTAATTTCAAACGACACTCGGAAAAGGGCAAGTAGTTCAAAATCTTCGGGAGAGGGACTCTTTGCAAAGGAGAAAAGCAATCAAGGAAGAGGAAGATCAACCGATCAAGGATTGAGCAGTAGGGGTCGATCAAAATCCAAGGGAAAGTTCAAAGGAAGATGCTACGGGTGCAATCAAGAAGGGTATACCAAGTGATTTTGTCCAAATAAGAATGAGAAAAAGAAGAAGAGCTCAGATGAGGCAAGTATAGCCGACGGCGTTGAGACCAATGATGGGGACGTCTTGTCCAAATCGTCAGGAAAAGACATCTTTGAAGATTCATGGATCATGGACTCCGGATGCACTTTTCACATGTGTCCTCATCGAGAAGCCTTCGATGAGTACAAGGCATATGATGGTGGTTTAGTTCTCTTGGGGAATGATACTTCATGCAAGACTGTGGGTGTTGGAACCGTGAAAATCAAGATGTTTGATGGCGTGATTAAAACCTTGGCAGACGTGCATCATGTTCCAAGTTTAAGGAAGAATTTGATCTCATTGGAAGCACTTGAATCCAATGGATGCAAGTACACGGCTCAAGGTGGAGTCTTAAAGGTGATTAAGGGAGCTCTAGTTATTCTTAAGGGACAGAGGCATGGGAACATATATCAACTTATAGGAACCACAATGCAAGGTGGAGCATTTGTGTCCACGGATGCTAGCACAGAGATAGATAACACCTATCTATGGCATATGCGTCTCGGGCATATGGGAGAAAGAGGATTGATGGAGCTTCACAAGAGGAATGCACTCCAAAATATAAAAACATGCAAATTCAATTTCTGCAAATTTTGTGTGTTTGGAAAACAATGCAGAGTTCAGTTCAATGTTGCAACTCATACAAGCAAGGGCATGCTCGAGTATGTACACACGGATGTATAGGGTCCTTCACCGGTAAAGTCAAAAGGAGGGAAGGAATACTTCGTGACATTCATTGATGATTTCTCTCGCAAAGTTTGGGTCTACTTCATGCGACACAAAAGTGAAGTCTTTGAAAAGTTCAAAGAATGGAAAGCTGAAGTTGAGACTTCAAGAATAAAGGGATTAAACGTCACTTCACAGTTCCGGATACGCCCCAACAGAATGGTGTAGCGGAAAGGATGAACCGGACCTTATTAGAGAGAGCTCGAAGCATGAGGCTACATGCAGGATTGAGCAAGGAGTTTTGGGCAGAAGCTGTCTGCATGGCATGTTATCTTGTGAATTGGTCTCCATCAACTGTAATTAAATGCAAAATTCCCGAAGAGGTATGGACTGGTAAAATTGTCAATTATTTTAATTTAAGAATATTCGGTTGTCCTGCTTTTGTACATGTGCAAAGCTCAAAGCGCTCGAAGTTGGATCCAAAATCAAAACAATGCATATTTCTTGGTTACGAGAAAGGAGTGAAAGGCTACAAATTATGGGATCCAAGTGAGAAGAAAGTTCTGATGAGTAGGGATGTTATATTCGATGAATCTACAATGTTGAAGTCAAGTTGCGTGCCATGCGTGACTGCTAAAGAGGAGAGTGATAAATCTATCGTTAAGGTGGAGCTTGAAACCGGAGAATCTACAAAGAATGGCGAGTCATTCGATGAGGCTCCGTAAGTCAAAGAAATGGTAGAAGTTCCTTGTACCATTGCGATAGGTCAAGGAAGGCGCACTCCCAAAGCACCAAAGAGGTACGGTTTTGAGGATATGGTTGCTTATGCTCTTACTGTAGGCTTTGGCGATCCAAGCTCCTACCATGAACCTTTGAAAAGTGATCACAAAGAAAAGTGGATGACCGCAATGATGGAGGAGATGGATTCGTTACAAAAGAATGAGACATGGGAACTTGTGAAGAAGCCCAAGGATTGGAATGTCATTGGTTGCAAATGGGTTCTTCAAAGAAAGGAAGCAGCAACGAAGAAAGAGCAAAAGAGATACAAGGCTTGACTTGTTGCTAAGGGCTATGCACAGAAGGAGGGGATTGATTAAGACGAGATATTTTCCCCAGTTGTAAAACACACATCAATTCGTGTTTTACTAGCTATGGTAGCCATGTATGACTTGGAGCTTGAGCAGCTAGATGTGAAGACAACATTCCTTCATGGTGACTTGGAGGAGAAAATTTATATGGAGTAGCTCGAAGGCTTCAAGGTGGAAGGGAAAGAGGATCATGTTTGTTTGCTCAAGAGATCACTTTACGGTTTGAAGCAATCTCCGAGGCAATGGAATAAAAGGTTTGATTCTTTTATGCTTCATATTGGCTACATGAGGAGTGTGCATGATTATTGTGTTTACTACAAGGTTTTGGATGATAAGTCGCTTATTCTGTTGATGCTATATATTGATGACATGTTGATTGCTGTAAGAAAAATGAGAGACATTAATTCTCTAAAGTCTTAGTTAAGTAGTGAGTTTCATATGAAGGATCTTGGTGCTGCAAAGAGGATCCTTGGCATGGAAATCTTTCGAGATAGACATGCAATTAAGCTTTGGGTAAATCAAAAGAAGTATGTTGAGAAGGTCTTGGAGCGGTTCAACATGGGTAAAGCTAAATCGGTAAGTACACCCTTAGCAAATTACTTCAAATGATCTGAGAAACAATGCCCTGTTTCACATGAGGAAGTTGTAAAGATGTCTTGAGTACCCTATGCCAGCGCAGTAGGGAACCTCATGTATGCTATGGTTTGTAGCAGACCAGATTTGGCTCATGTGGTGAGTCTCGTCAACCGATACATGAGCAATCCGGGTAAGGAGCATTGGGAAGCTGTTAAGTGGATCTTTCGTTATTTGGTTAGAACTACCGAAATGGATTTAATGTTCAGTTCCAAGGGAGGATCAATCGATTTAGCAGGTTATGTTGATTCAAACTTTGCTGGTGATTTGGACAAGCGAAGGTCCATCATGGGATATGTCTTTACTCTTGGCGGTGGAGCTATTTCGTGGAAGACAATGCTTCAACCTACTGTAGCATTGTCTACAACTGAAGCTGAGTATATGGCAGTAACTAAGGCTACGAAGGAGGGAATATGGCTGACTTGTTTGGTCACAGAGTTGGGTATAAAGCAAGAAAGTGCTACATTATATTGCGATAGCCAGAGTGCAATATGTCTTGCGAATAATCAAGTGTTTCCTTTCAGAACGAAACACATTGAAGTTCGGTACCACAAAATTCGAGAATTTGTGGAGAATGGTAGCATTGCTTTAAAGAAAATCCATACTAAAGATAATCCCGCAGATATACTCACGAAGACGGTTACTACAGAGAAGTTCAAGTCCTACAGGGACTTGATTTCTCTCACTCATCATTGAAGTTGATGGAGGCTGCACCAATCCAAGTGCAGGCGTACCTTTGCGAAGGTACGATGGAGGGAGAGATATATTTGTTTTCTTGATTCAAGTGGAGGCTTGTGGTTTATTCAAGCCAAAGGTGGAGATTTGTTGATGTTGTCTTGAATTCCACAAAATTCAATCAAGAAATCTAGGAAGGCTTAAAGATTGCAAGCTATTTGTTTCTTAATATATTTCCTAGATTTGAGTTTCAAATTTGATAATATTTTTATGGTGGAATTCCTTTCCTACTAAGTTGAGGAAAGTGGAGATCTAAAGATCTATTTATTTCAGCATTGTACCTTGTACTCTGGCGATACGCTCAAATAAGAAATCGTCTCTTTCTCTCCCGTGGACGAAGTGGGGTTTTTCGCTGAACCACGTAAATCTCCGTGTTTTTTATTATTCTTGTTTTCTTTCTCATCTAGTTAGGGTTTCTTTTGCACAACACTAAATTGCCTGTTCAGCCAAAATTTATTGATTATTTGTGTTTTTATCTCTTCCTATGACATATGAGAATGATGCCAAATCGCAAGTTTGCATAATCACAAAGGAAATGTTCGATCTGGCACCTTCACACCCTAGATGACCTTTTTATATACACCTCGAAAACTAGTAAAAAGAAAAGGATGGGGACCAAAAAGACAACTTTGTCACTCTCTTCTACAATTTTTGTTTTAACTACGATCCAGTAAATTACGAGCTCATTAAAATAGAAAAGAGAAGGAAAAGGACACGAGATACACCAAACACGTGTCCCATGAAACGAAAAAGTCAAACGCACGGCCTTCCAAACCATGCGAGAGTTCTGACGCGTGTATTTTAAAATTGACCGGCCTCCGATTGCTGGCTTTACTCGCCAACCAGCTACCCCATCCTGAATATGGCCCATCACCATATCAAGAATGAATTATAATTTTTTTATGTTATTATATACTGCGAGAAATATCGAAAAAATGTGTTTTTTTATTTAATTCGTTTTGTTTAAGAAGTGTTTTGGAGCAGTGTAGGCAGGATTCCGTCGCAACATAACGAAGAAAAAAGGACGAATTCCATCTGCCAACCGGTCTTCCCGTCGGTCAAGAAAACCGCAGAGCCAGCAGCTTTCGGGACCGGGAGAGCGGACACGTGTCGGTAGGTTGGGAATTAAAGGGGGCCTCCTGTGTTTGGAAGGCATATGTTCTCCGTGGCGAGTAATTTGAGTCGGGGAGACGGCCCATAGATCCCGCGCTTTGTCCCCGGTAATGCGTATAAATAAATAAATATATAGATATTGTCTTCTTAAGTGTGAGATGTGAATGCAAGTGTCCATTTTTTTTCTAAAGGAAACCTACCATTCCGACAAAGTAATGAGAATATCACAAAGAAGAGTTACTACCTATGTGAACATATTAAAGTAAAGAATGCTCAACTAACGTTGCATTTTTATTTTTTTTAAACTTTAGATGGGAGGTTTATTAAAAAGAAAAGAAAATACAGTTTTTATTTGATGAAATGCCTATTTTGTGAGCTCGTGAACAATGCTATTTTGAGGTTTACAGGCCCATGAAATACTCAATCCTTGATAGCAAGTAGGGAGCAAATGTCCAAGATGAAAGGATGAATACTCTAGTGACAAATACTCTTTTTATCGAATGGTATCACTTAACACCTTGCAATCACTTTTAAAAATCACGTTATAGAAGTCGAGGGACTTGACAGATTCACGGTTAAGGAGAAGGGCTTTAGCTTCCACTCCCACCAGTGAATTCCATCTTCCACATATTATCAATGCTCACACAATCGAGCCTCTAGCCAATTGTGCGATAATACCAATTATCCATGTATTATTCTTTGAAAGTACTCATCTACATTGAAATTTGGCTTTTGATTTAACAAAGGTGGTCATGTAAATTTCACGTGAAATTCATGTAATTGACAGGTATATTATAATCCTCTCATGGAGATGGCAATGAATTTAAAAAAGTGTTAAGGCTATATTTGATTGTCTAGACATTTTGACCAAATAGGATATGAATGAGGTGTATAGCGGATATAACTGGTTGAATGTATAATGTAATATTCCTTTTTAGATTTCAAAAAAAAAAAAAAAAAAAAAAGTAAGGCATGGGTCCTAGTTGTGTTCACATCGCTCCCCAAGCCCAGTGTGAGCACCTCCGCTCACGTGACACCTATGCGGCTACCACTGTTGGTTTCAAGACTACATTTCATGTACGAAGTGATTGGGCAAAAAGGTAGGTAAAAAGGTTGTCTAAGGGTGCATTTGACAACCGGCCAAATAGTAAAATTTTCGAAAGTAGATTTGGAACAAAAATTCGTTTGGTAAAATATTTGTGCTCGGGAATAAATTTCTATTTTTTTATTCCCGGAAGTAGATTTTGAACATAATCAAAAAGTAAAAAAAATGAAAAAAGTAATAAATTATCAAAAAATTATTTAAAAAATGCAATTCTATTCTAAAAATGCAATTATTTCAAAAAATTATTTAAAATTTTGGATTAGAAATTTTTAGAATGGTACTAAATGCAATTCTATTCTAAAAATGAAAATTTTAGACAATTACCAAATAACTTAAAATACTTAAAAATTATTTCCGAGAATAGAATAAAAAAATCATTTATGATAAGAAATTGTTCCCGAAAATAGAATGATTACCAAATGCGCCATAGACAACCAAATCTTAGCTTTTAGGTTAGTCGGGACGTTGTGGCAGTTGCGTGATTGTCCTCAACATGGTTAAGCAATGACTTCACAAGATCACACAACCTAGGTAAGGTGGTGACGTGGCTAGCATGAGTGGCATGATGACACTAATAGATCACAAATAGAAAGGGAGAGGCATAATGAACAAAGTGGTCATTGAGCTTGTCGGATAACATTGACCACTGTCACCAAGGTACTCTTGAAATGGCAATCACCGCGCTTGTGGTCATCATTCTTAGTGGTGGCCACCATTCCCTCTCCTTCCCTCTATTCCTTCCATGATTTGGCTTGATTTTTTCTTTCCCGTTTTTCTTTCCTCATTCCTTTCCCCATATCGTAGCTTTCCTTAGTGGTTGTATTCCTATACAGCATTATATTCAATTCACCAAACAAAGCCTAACTAATTTGATGGGGAGATTGGGGTAGGGCAAGTCTTAGAGAGTATAGAACAGGTCTTTCAAAACTTCAACAGGGTCCAAAGTTTGGAAAGCGTTTTTTAGATTAAGTTGTGAGACTATTTGAATATTAATTATTGATTTTATAAGTTCAGAATGAGTTCGAGATTTTTCGAAAATAAATCAACAAATTCAAACATGAAAGACATTTTGCCATAATCTTTTTCTACTAGAAGAGAAGGTATCATCTGATTCGTCCGCTTTGACGAGATCTCATCGTGTATCGCGGTTAGTATGAATTTCGTTGCGCGCATCATGTTCCTCAAAGTTATAATCATCATGACTGAGGGGGAGAGAGAGGCGGGATGGAGGGGGTTATGTAATATGAATGGTGGGCCCTCGTGGGGTCCGTGGGTTGGCAAGTCAGGGATCTGTGGGGCCCACTTTTTGGTGGTATTGAGAAATTTCCATTTTTCTTTTTCCTCTTTTATTCTTTTCCTTAGCGTTAGAGCGGCAAAATTGATTACGAATTGCGACCATCTTGTCCGATTTGACAACAAAAGTGAACCTTAGGGATGTTTAATTCCTTAAATCTGTCTCCGACACCACTAATTCGTTTTCCTCAATTCGTTTGAACTATAAAGATTAAGCCTAATCTTAAAGGAAGAAAACATAGTCGTCAAACCTAATTAAATCCACGAGAGGATATTATAAAAAATGAAAGTAATATGATTGGTATAAATTTCTCTTCAAAGAAATCGAATTAAACAAATAATCTTTTTTTCTATTAATAGAGATCCGACCTCCAAATAAATAAATACATAGAACAAATGGGAGATATCATGTTATTGAGAAGATTAAAATTCTTAAATCACGAAAAACAGGGGAAGTTACTTGCTTTAGTTATCGAATTGAAAATAAATGGTTATGTTTACAATCTTTGGACCACCCAAAATTGTAAAGTGAATTATCGCACTTATAAATATTTTCATGTTTTTGTTCCGAGGCATTGAGGCCATGTTCAAACTAATGTCCTTAGCTTTACTTGGATTTATATGGGTTAGCCTTGGTATTGTGTTCATGGGACCAATCTATTTTGTAGCTTTGTTATAGATACTTGATATATTGATGTATGTTTAATGGCAAAATGAAGGGTTGTAGCAAAAATTGCTCTTGAGTCTATTAGAATTTTGTTAGTGCATTTGTGCTTTGTTCAAAAGCAGAGAGATTGTTGAATACTTCAAATATCATATGAAAGTTATAAAAAAAAAAACATGTACATGCAAATATATGTAAAATAAATTTAAAAAAAAAATCAAATTACTTGCTCTTGCAGTATGTGGGAAAAAAGCATAATGTTAAAAACATAAGGTAATTCAAACAAATCGTAACATGGTAATCCTACAAATAACACCTATTGATTTATTGAGACATGTGTCACGGGCCGATCGATCAACTCTCGCTCAACTCTCGATTCACCCGTGCGGCCTTAAGGTTTCACCCCTTAAGCAGCCTTTCACACTCGACTCACAACGGACTTCTTAGAGAGAGAAACACTTGATGAGAGAGAAGCTCTGGATTTTCATATATGTTGTGAATGAAGTACAATGAGGGAGGACACCCCTTTATATACAAGTATAAGGTAAACCTTAACCGTAGATCTCCCTTAGATCTAACGGTGGAGATTGCACCTCCCCATCTACCAACCACTTGCATTCATAGCCAACTACCGGCTATATGCATTTATGGCCAACTACCATCTACTCGCATTTATAACGTATGCGTACAAATACGGTATTCGTCCGCCCCTAGGAGAATACTATACATCTCGGGACCATAAGTCGAGGGTCATCATGTGTCACGCCCGTGCCATGGAAACCTCTTGGGCATGCTAACTTTCGGGCCATGACATTCTCCCCCACCTAATCAGGCGACGCCCTCGTCGCGTCTTCGGCATGGAAATCTTTTATCTCTTTCTTGAACTGCCAAAGATTCTCCTCGGGCTCCCAACTGGCTTTGCTCTCAGGAAGACCTTTCCATCGGATCATATACTCGCGCTTGGCCGCACAATATCTCTTTCGTATGACTCGATCCGCCAAGATGCTCTCGACTTCTCGATCATACAAGGCCTTTGCCCCAAGCGGCGCTCGATGTGACTCTCCTCGATCCGGGTCTTCCTCATCAATTTGGAAGGGTTTGAGCATACTTACATGGAATACCGGATGTACTTTCAATTTTGGCGGTAGTTCCAACTTGTATGCAACCTTTCCAACCCGTTGCAGCACTCGAAATGGACCTTCGTAGCGACGGATCAACCCCTTGTGCACGTCCTTGTATCGAAGGACCACATGCAGCTTGGCCAACACTTGGTCTCCAACTTGGAACTCCACGTGCCGTCGCTTCTTGTCCGCCCATTTTTTCATGCGCTTGGAGGCTTTGTGTAGACACGCCCTGGCCAAGTCCGCCTCTTCTTGCATGTTCTTGGCGAATTTGTACGCGGGCGGACTACTCCCCCGGTAACCCGAAGCAATAGTGCTCGGGGTG
Source organism: Eucalyptus fibrosa (assembly GCA_017140475.1). Lineage (NCBI taxonomy): Eukaryota > Viridiplantae > Streptophyta > Magnoliopsida > Myrtales > Myrtaceae > Eucalyptus > Eucalyptus fibrosa. The sequence continues at coordinate 8,038,366 of CM029510.1, read as the reverse complement.
TTCGGTTGCTGCCCCGTTGCAACCTCGAACGGACTCTGGCCGGTCGACTCGCTCCGTTGCAAGTTGTAGGAAAACTGGGCTACGTCGATTAGTTTTGCCCAATCCACTTGCGTCGTGCTCACGTAGTGTCGGAGGTAGATCTCCAAGAGAGCATTTACCCGCTCCGTCTGACCGTCGGTTTGGGGATGCAAACTCGTCGACATGTTTAGCTCCGACCCCAGCAATCTGAACACCTCGGACCAGAACCGTCCCGTGAAGCGGGGATCCCGATCACTCACAATCGTTTGTGGAACCCCCCAGTACTTCACTACGTGCTTCATGAATAACTTGGCCGCTTCTTCGGCCGGGCAATCCTTTGTTACAGGCACAAAGGTTGCGTACTTGGAGAACCGATCAACCACCACCATTAGAGTCCGGCACCCTTCGGACTTCGGTAGGTTGACGATGAAGTCCATAGAAACGCTTTCCCATGGACGAGATGGAACGGGAAGTGGCTCCAGCAAACTCGGCGACGACCGTTGCTTCAGCTTGTCTTGTTGGCATACCAGACAAGTCTTCACAAATGCCTCCACATCGTCCCGCATTTGAGGCCAGTAGTAGCGATCTTCGACGAGGGCCAACGTGCGGTGGATCCCAGGATGACCCGCCCACTTCGAATCGTGGCACTCGCGCCAGATCTCCTTCCTCAACTTCCCATAGAATGGCACATACAACCGCCTTCCCTTGGTGTAGAGGAGCTCGCCCTCGCACCAAAATTGTCGGGTCTTACCTTCTTTGGCGTGCCCGATGAGAGCTTGGGCCCTTGGATCATGCTCCAATCCCTCCTTGATGCGGCCGACCCATGGACAGCTCGGTCGACTCATCGTGTGGCTCATCAGCTCCGTCTTTCGACTCAACGCGTCCGCCACGGAGTTGGCCTTCCCCGGCTTGTACTCCAGCGCGTAGTCAAATTCCGCCAGAAAATCCTGCCATCGAGCTTGCTTCGGACTCAACTTCTTTTGGGTCTGAAAGTAGCTCGTGGCGACGTTGTCCGTCTTCACGACGAACTTTGATCCCAGGATGTAGTGTCTCCACGTCCGAAGGCAGTGCACCACAGCGGTCATCTCCTTCTCTTGGACGGTGTATCGACGTTTGGTGTCGTTCAACTTTCGGGACTCGAACGCCACCGGATGTCCATCCTGCATAAGAACACCACCGATCGCATAATCCGATGCATCGGTCTCTACCTCATAAGGTTTGGTGTGGTCGGGCAATGCCAACACCGGCTCCTCGGTCATGGCCGTCTTCAATCGGTTAAAGGCTCTTTGGCATCGATCCGTCCACTCCCAAGCTTTATCCTTCTTAAGTCCGTGAGTGGCACGGTGATGCTCGAGTACTTCCGCACGAACCGTCGTTAGTAATTGGTGAGGCCCAGGAATGACCTCAACGCAGGCACTTTTGTCGGCGGCTCCCACTCGACGATCGACTGAATCTTCGCCTTGTCTATCCGCACCCGTCCTCCTCCGACGATATGCCCCAGGAATGGAACTTCCTTTTGTGCGAAGGCACACTTCTCACGCTTGACGAATAGCTCATTCTCGCGCAAGACTTGGAAGACTTGCCGTAGATGTTCGACATGCTCTCCCAATGTTCGGCTATAAATCACAATATCGTCTAGATAAACCACTACAAACCTATCTAGGAAAGGGTGGAGTACCTTGTTCATCATCGTGCAGAAAGTGGCCGGAGCATTAGTTAAGCCGAACGGCATCACCAGGAACTCGTAGGATCCGTACCGCGTTACGCAAGGCTGTCTTCGGCTCGTCCCCCTCGGCGATCCGAACTTGGTAGTAGCCCGATCGGAGATCCAGCTTGGTGAACCACTGAGCTCCCCCAAGTTGATCAAAGAGATCCGCAATGAGCGGGATCGGGTACTTGTTCTTCACCGTCAGCTTGTTCAGCGCCCGGTAGTCGATGCACATCCGGAGTGACCTATCATGCTTCTTTTGGAACAAGACCGGCGCACCGAACGGGGCCTTAGACAGCCGTACATAGCCAGCGTCGAGCAGCTCCTTGAGTTGCTTCCTCAACTCTTCCAACTCGGGCGGCGCCATACGGTAAGGCGCCATGGCAGGCGGTCGAGCGTCAGGTACAAGCTCGATCCGGTGATCCACCTCCCTCTTGGGTGGCAGCTTCTTCGGCAGTTCCGAAGGCATGACATCCTTGAATGAGTCGAGGACTTGGGTTGCTTCCGTCGGGACTTTCTTCCCTTCACCCTCGTTGTCCTCGATCTTCAAGGTCGCCAGGAAGGTCACCTCTCCCTTCCTTGTTCCTTTGGTGAGTCGGATGGCCGAGATCATCTTTCGATCGCGCTCCGACTCACGATGGACGGATATCACGCATTGGCTACCCTTTTCCAACACGCAAATGCATTCCGCAAAGGGAACTATAGCCGCATGGATCCTATCTAGGAATTTAATCCCAACGACAATATCGTAGTCGTCAAGTGGAATTACCTCTAGAGTCTCATTGCCTCTCCATGATCCGAGTTATAGTTCCACGTCCCTTGCAACCCCGATCGCAGGGACTTCCTTTGAGTTCACGGTCTTGAGCCAACCGGCTCCCTTCTCAACCCGTAGGTTGAGTTTCTTCGCGGCCTCCTCTGAGATGAAGATGTCGGATGCTCCCGAGTCCACAAGCGCACTCATTGTGGTCACTCCAATCTTCACGTCCGCAAACATTAAGCCCTTAGGCTCCTTCGCCTTCTTGGCCTTGATTGTGCTTAGGAGTCGCAGCGATCCCAATCGTGCTTCCTCCCTTGGCTCGTCCTCTTTGCAAAGAGCGACCAGCTTGGCTTTGTTCGGGCAATCCTGCGCCATATGCGGACCGTCGCAAAAGAAACAGCTATAGGATCGTACCTTCCTTTGCCCACCTCCGTTTTGACCTGCATTGGCCCGGTGAGGGTGAGGACCATTCTGTGGTCTAGCTCCCGTCGGTCGATTGTTGAATCTACCCCGATCTCCCCCACCAGTGCCTCGGTCCCTTGGACGGTTGTCCGGTCGGGATGTGGAAGGCGATGCCTTGTACTCCACGAGCGACTCGGCTACGGTCATGGCCGTAGTGAGGTCTCCCACGTTGTACCGCTTCAACTCTTGCTTCGTCCATGGTTTGAGACCACCTATGAACTGGTGAAACGCTTCGACTTCATTCATCGAGAGGATTTGGAGTAGCAACTCCGAGAACCGCTTGATGTAGTCGCGCACACCACCCTTTTGCTCTAGACGCTTTAGTTCGTCACGAGCTTCCTCCTCCGCATAAGCGGGAAAGTAGTTCCGTCGGAACTCCTCGACGAAACCTACCCAGGTCGCGATAGGATTCCCGCACCTATCATCCGACCGACGACGCCACCACAGCAAAGCACTATTCACTAAGTACATAGATGCAGTGTTTACCCGTGTTTGGTCGTCGTTGATTCCCATGGCCTGGAAGTACCGCTCCATGTACCATAGAAAATTGTCCACGTCCTTGGCCACCCGCGAGCCTCGGAATTCTTTTGGCTTTGGCGTGTCCACCCGTGGACCTTGCACCGTGATGACACCGTTCACGCGTGCAGCTTGTGCTTCGGCGAGCTTACCCGTAAGCTCCGCAATCTCCGCGCGCATGGCCGCCATAGCGGCCTCAAAGGGTTCGTACCGTTGGGCTAGTTCTTCCTGTAAGGTCCCTAGCAGCTCGTGGCGGAGTTCTCCCATGCCGGTCTTGAGCTCCTGCACTTCCGCAACCAGCTCCTCCCTTCCGGCGTCAACTCCGTCCACGGTCTGGGTCAGGTCATCGACCGATCCTTGGACATCGGAGACGAACAACTCTAGCTTCGCCATCCGTTGTGCAAGATCCCCCATAGGCTCCTTTGAACCACCACGGGTCCTCTTCCCCTTGACAACGCCCTTCTCGACGTTCCGCCCACGACGGCGCATTCCTCACCCGGACTAGCGCCTCATCGATCGTGGATCGGCCATTGCACTTGCGCTTGATCGCAAATCAGCTCGATACCACTTGTCACGGCCGATCGATCAACTCTCGCTCAACTCTCGATTCACCCGTGCGGCCTTAAGGTTTCACCCTTAAGCAGCCTTTCATACTCGACTCACAACGAACTTCTTAGAGAGAGAAACACTTGATGAGAGAGAAGCTCTGGATTTTCATATATGTTGTGAATGAAGTACAATGAGGGAGGACACCCATTTATATACAAGTATAAGGCAAACCCTAACCGTAGATCTCCCTTAGATCTAACGGTGGAGATTGCACCTCCCCATCTACCAACCACTTGCATTCATAGCCAACTACCGGCTATATGCATTTATGGCCAACTACCATCTACTCGCATTTATAACGTATGTGCACAAATACGGTATTCGTCCGCCCCTAGGAGAATACTATACATCTCGAGACCATAAGTTGAGGGTCATCACGTGTCACGCCCGTGCCATGGAAACCTCTTGGGCATGCTAACTTTCGGGCCGTGACACATGCATATCAAAATATCATCATAATGCTTCATTTGGGAAAGAGAGAGAAGCGAAGAAATTAGGAGAAATTTTTAAAGATCTCCACAAAAAGAAATTCAGAAACTCTTTCGGCATTGTTGAAAAAGGAGTGGAAGGAACCAAAAAAACTCGAAAATAAATAGATAAAAATAAAACCAACTTCACGAAATAAATTAAAGGAAAGGAAGAAACGAAGAAAGGAAAAGGAAAGCGGTCGGAGGAGTAGGTTGGTGGGGACAGGCGAGGGAGACGCTAAGGACGACGGCAGGTAGAAGAGAACCGAGCCAAGAAGGAGAGCCGGTTCCATTACAACGAAAGGGGTAGGGGGGCCAAATTTCGACCCTAAAAAAAAAAGAAGGGGGCCAATTTCTCAACCATAAAAAACCCCTCCCAAAAAAATCGAAAATTATAATATATTTCTTTTTAAATAAAGAAAAAAAGAAGAAGAACCCTCCACCTAAAGAAAACAAATTTAAGCCACCCCCTCCCTTCCTCCCCCAAAAAACAAAATCGAAAATTATTATATATTTTGTTTAAATAAAGAAAATAAAGAAGCACTCTCCACCTAAAGAAAACAAATTTAAGCCATCTCTGTCTCTATCTCTGTCTCTGTCTCTGTCTCTCTCCCCACCAAGCCCCACCCACGAAACCAGAGAAGGCCAAAAGAAACGGAAAACACGTAAAGCCCAGAACGCAAAAGAAATCATCATAAATCCCATCCCCCCATCTCCTTCGCCGAGATGAAGAAGGGGTAACAGGGAGCTTCCACAAAGAGGCGACAGCAGCTCCGGCCCACATCTTGCGTTTTCCTCTCCAATCCCATCCATCCATCCATCCGCCCAAACCTCCCATTCCCTCTCCATCTCCCGCGCAGCATGATCCCGAGCCGAGCCGCTGCGGCACCTGACGACGTCCTGGAACTCGCCGCATCGGCCCCAAAGGGCCAGCACCAACATCAACAGCTCAGCATTTAATTGGGAAAATCGATCATTAACTAATTCACTTGAACACGATTAATTAACACGCTTGCAAAATCTGGCATTCGATGGACAAAATCTGCCTAAATTGGCTCATCATATGAATGCAGTTGTCAATTCTTCTTTTTTCCGCTATTTAAAAAATTTAATGGTTGTAATCAACTCGATTCATAGACATTCTGACAAGCTGCAACAATTTATCGGAAAAAGAAGAAGAAATTATGAAAAGAAATAGAGGAGACAAAATATATGATACCTGAGCCCAGAGGACGTTGGGGTGGGTTTGAGTTTTAATGAAGTAATTGGTGCCCCACTTGATGGCCTCGAGGGCGGCCGGCGCCGGCGATCTGCCGGCCGCACTTGATCACCCCCAACTAGGGGTGTCAACGGTTCGGTTCGGTTCGATTTTTTTGAAAAACCGAACCGAACCGAACCATTTAAAAAAATCTTCCGAACCGAACCAAATGAGACCCATTTCATTTGGTTTTTGGTTTTTTTTCGGTTTTTTGGTTTTTTTTTTTCAAATGAAATCTCCAAGCGATCCCCCAAGTATTTTGTAAAAGAACCACTCTTTTCCTTTTTGAGCTCTATAAACTAACTTTGGAAACAATTTCGTCATATAACTATATCAATTGAAGCAAACAACGCCCAACAACTTCAAGCTTCATGAGCAGATGATTCGTTAAACAGCAGTCACACTCATCACACTCATCAGATCAGAAAAAAAAATCATCTCATACATTGCCAAAAGTAAAGAGGAAAAAAAGGATTATATTTGAAATCATTGCATAGAGTTCCTACCAGTCATCAATGAAAATTCTCCACTCAACTGCTTATACAAGTACTGAAAAGGACTAAACCGTGTAACAAGATTCAGTTCACAATAAAGAAGTTTTGCATTTCTTCAAGCCAGTTGCAGCTGATGTGGAGCGTGGATTCTATAATTATATGAAGTGCAGTTGAAATATTCAGGAGTGAAGTGACAGGTCCAATATCAACAGGACTCACCGTGTTTATTCTGACAAACAAAGTTCCCATGACACCATCAAAACATTCTTGTGCCAAAGAAGCAATTCATATTCTCTGCTCATTATGGAATTATCACCACAAAGCAACAAATCTGGTCACTCAGTTCAAATATCACTTCTTTTAACAGTAAGAACCACGACCAAGTGATGCAAAAGCTATTCTCGCATTCCATTGTTAAGGTCCAATGTATGTAAGAATGCAGAACGCATGATCAGCATGCCTCCAAAACATTTTTTTGGCTCTAAGCTGTTGCTGTTCTCTCTTATTGGTTCAGGATACCACTAAATGGGAAATCACCTGATTGTTCCACTTCAAAGGATCAATGTACAAACTGACCGAAACCAGAGCACCTGTGGACAATGCATTACTGGAATTTCTTGGTTTTCTTTGACCATCCAGAGCAACCAAATTTCCAACCAAAGTACAGGATGATTGAGCAAGACCCAACATATGGGATATACACCGAGAATCCTAACCAAGATGAGAACTTTCTGTTCATTCATTTCCTAACAAGCCCTTCCTGCTCCAAATTAATGCTGATCAGTCATTAAGTCCATGTAATGCTATAGACTCCGACAATCATACACAAGAGAACAGTCCTCCAAAACACTAAAAAAAGAAACCAATCCGATTCAAACCGAAACATGATCTTGCCAGGGTAATGTGCAAAACAGATATCGTCACAACAAACAGCTCATTCAAATGAGCCCTCACAAGATAACTTACTCCAAGAAGAGAGAATTTCCCCAGAAAGAGAAAAGGGAAAAATCGCACCTTCAAAGAGGCAAATCGCTTTCGGGTTCCGAAACCAAGACCCGCAACGCCACCACCGTGGGAGCAATTTGCAGAAGCATCGGACCACCTGTGGAGCTTACGAGGAGGAGGGGAGAGGGCACCACGCTGGCGCGAAGAGGTCGGCGTTAGAGACGAACAAGAAGGAGAAGAAGAGAAGCACAATGAAGACAGTCGAACCACATCCACCATCGAAGCCCCCAAGACTCGACCAAAAGCCAAAACCCAGAAGAGCGGAGCCGACTTTCTGCCCCCTCGGAGCTTCTGGGCACCGAGAAAAAGGGGCCAAAAACGCAGCTTTACCAAAGAAAGAGGGCGAGGGGAGACATGGGAACGGAGGGTCGCCGTCGCCGTCGCCGTCGCCGTCGCAGTCGCCGTCGTCGTCGCCGTCGCAGTTGCCGTCGCCATTGCACCTCCAACCGACCAAGACGAGACACGAGAGGAGAGGAGACGGGAGTCGGGAGTCAGGAGAGAAAAATCGAATTTATTGGTTTGTGGTTTGGTTCGGTTCGGTTCGGTTAACCGATAAAAACCGAACCAATAAAAAAATATTGATTTTTTATGAGAACCGAGCCGAAAACCGAGCCAAATCCAAAAAAATCGAATTTTTTGGTTCGGTTCGGTTCGGTTTCCGGCTTGGTTCTTGATTCCCCTACCCCGATGACAGCATTATGGTGGTGAACGCCATCGAGAGGCCGAACTTGATGCTGTCGCCGGCGTCGTAGTATCCTCCGACCAGGTCCACCTTCACATTCCAACCAAACACAGGACGCCGTCAAGCGTATTCATTTAATGCAGGACCCATATGGAAAGGGAAATCAAGAAAGGCAAAACAGATGGAAAGAAGATCCGATGGCATTGGTTGAAATGAATCGGGACGAACCCCTTGCTCGAGGCCGTCGGTGAGGCCGGAGTGGTCGCGCCAGGCGACCCGCTGGTTGTGGGGCAGATGACCGGAGCGCTGCGCCTCGAAGTAGAGGAGGCTCTTTGCAAGCGCCTCGCCATAGTCTGGAGGCCGAGACTGAGAATGAGAGGCGGCCGCGAGCGTGACGAACAGGAGGAGGAGGAGGAGGAGAAGGAGAAGGAGGGAGGAGCGGCGGCGGCCGAGAAACCGCTGGTTGGTTTTGGTAAGTGCTGGGACGGGATGAGGATGGCACATCACGTCCCTTTCTCGTCTACATTTCGCTTCATTTGCAATGCATTCTCTTTTACACCATCACTGTTTGTCTTAGGAATTTACTTGGAATATGTTGAGATATATAGCTTTTTTTTTTTTTTGGGGGGGGTCAAGATACATAGCTTGCTTTGCATACTTCCAAAACAAAAATGGATCCAATATATTGCTCCGGCTTAAGCTTTGCCTAAATAGCTTCCGTCACATTTGGACTTGGGAGATGCTGTGCTCGATCCATACCTCTTAGGCTTGAAGGGTGGGGTCGGACAGCAAAAGCTAGCACTGGCAAATAAATAAATAAATGGATAATGTCCTTCTTGATCATTATTATTTACTCAAAAATCAAATTCATTCTCCCACTGTTTTTTCTTCTTTTCACAAAACATTGCTCTATTTTTTTTTTTAAAGAAAAAAGAGCACTCCTTGAGTTATACTTTTTCTTTTGAAGGTCGCTTTTCGCCGACATAGACTCTTTGTTATTGATACGAACACAATTATACATGTGTTGTGCTATGACTTGTTCAATTTATCTGCCACCAAATTGGCAATGCATCAAGCAATATAAGATAAAATATAATTGAGAAAGAGAGAGATGGGACTCCATTAGGACGACCATAGGTGCCAATTCAAGCTCTAAGCTTGCAGCCATCGAGGTCAGTCATGCTCAAGCTTGCGGATGCCATGGCTACTCAAGCTTGAGACTGTGGCCTCTTGATTTAAGCTTGCGGCTGCTTGGAGTTTGAGCTCGATGCCATCACTGCTTCAAAAGATCTTTTCAAGCCACGAAATTCGAGGCCACAACCAATCAAAGCTTCGAGATGGCGACCATGGCCACTTAATTGGTGGTCCTGAAGGGGTGCAAATCATAATCTTTTTTCACTGTTGTGGTTGGTAAATTTTGTGAGTTTTCAGTTTAGTAGGATCTAAGGAAGAAGAAGAAGAATCTGTTAGGGAAGGAGAGAGAGACTGAGAGAGTCAACATCTGAAAAAGGAAAAAGAATACCATGTCGGCAAATAAATGGAAACCAAAATCCATGACAAAATATAAATGGAAACCAAAATCCATGCTAGAAAATAGTTAATGGTGGTAAAACTTTTTGCACTTTTGTCAATTTAGTTTTAAGCCTTTCAATCTTACTAATTGAGTCATAAATCTTTTCAAATTTTGCCAATTAATCCATTCGGCCAACTCGACCTAGTTCTTGGACTACAACCAGATTCAACAGTTGCGATTTCTCTTAGAGCTCCTCATGAACATGGGACAGAGAAGACGAAAATGAAGAACTGAGAGATGGGCTTCCTATTCTTCGCAGGTCCAAAGTGGACGTGTACCGTCGGCACGAGCCTCGGCCTTGACGCGTTCCATGGCATGGGGCTCTGGCACAAGCGGCAGAGGAGATTCCTTGAGTGCTTGGTGAGAAGGATGTTCACGCCGTGGAATCTGGAATTGCAGTCCCAGCAGAAGTTCGCTTTGTCCGACTTGTGGTACAACGGTCGCGAGGCTGTTGCAGAGCTGGCATGGCTTCTGCTCCTTAGTATCCCTCTACGTGGCTTGCTCGCTTACTTCGGTTTCAGTGAAGAAGAAGATGACCACGAGTCACAAGACTGAGCCAGGTCTTTCATTGGACATAGGTTAAGAAGTTGTTTGAACCCATTTACAACCCACTTATTTTGACATTTTCAATTTGTAAATTCGTTATGGATGATCGCAAAAATTGATGTGACCTATTTATAACCCATTTCAATAATTTTGGGTTATTAAATGAGTTTTGGACCTATTTGGACGGGTCTACAGCTTGACTAAAACAAAGACCTATAAAACATCTCTTCAACATATCTATGTAATAGAGTCCAAGTCCCTTAAAATGATAATTTGGATAGAAACATCCTTAATTTTATGTTCCATCAAATTAATTTACGACGTATGTACAATCAATCGATCGCATCAATGTGTAAAGTTATATTTGTAGTTGAAGGTGAGTATCATTCATCGATTTGGACATGGTAAGTTGCTGCTGAACCTTGGTCCTCAGAACCTCTTCTAACTATGCTCTTTCTTTATGAGTGAAAATCAATTACCAAGAGTTTTCTTTTCATGCCTTCTTTCTCCATAGGCTTCTTGCTATGCCCGGTCCATCCAGATATTAGGGTCTTCCGGCCAGTATGTTTTAAGACCGTCTCTTGCTCTATATTTTCTTTTTAATGGTGGGATCATATTCTTTTTTTCCTTTTGTGATTTGGATCATCTCTTATTTTAATTGTGTCTTATATCTTAGTGTATTTGTATACAGTATCTTAGTATATAAACAACGTTTGAAATTTCTCTTGCAAATTTCATTTCAACTCATATGTTTGATGTGCTGTTCAATCTGAAAGAGTGATTCTGGTTAACTTACATTAACATTTTAGTTTGAACGTTCATTTAGTGATTTTTGCGCATGAAAACCTAGGATAATCAAGAGAACCAAAGGATTGACTCGCACATTATTAAAATCTTGCAATAAATGCACTTTGACTTTTATTAAATCCGAATATTCACAACTTAACAATTGTTGACACGTGAATTACATATAATTTGCTTATATTTTTTAGAGTTAGAACAATATTTTAACTGTAGATGTATTCTTTTTTTTTTGGCCGCTGAATTTTAAACAAATAAGCCTTTTATTAAGTAACTAGATGCGAAAATACTGTAATGTTTAAGAGAGCAATTAATGTTTCATAATATGCATCGCGAGTATTAGTAATTGAAAAAATTATTGATTAAAAATGCATAATAAAATAAAAAAGAACCGATTTTTTTAGATCGGAGACAATGACGGAGGATAAGGAAGACGAGTGGTGCTGGGCCAATTGGAGGAACAGGTGGCCCTCAAAGCCAAAAACCACCACTTGAGGCGACAAATCATGGCAGAAATGCGCCGGATCCCTTCCTTTTACCATTTTGGAATTGATTTATTCATTCATTTATTTTCCGATGGAATACATTTTCTTTTGCGCAAATATACATATTAGAAATATGTGAAAATACTTAGCTTACTTTATATGTTTCACTTGTCCAATGAGATCGATAATGCTTTGAATAAAAGAACTTCAATATAAGATAAGTTCATATCAATCAATTCAGATTGGCCTCGTTGATTACCAGGTCGGTTAAAACGGTCCCTGCCTCTTCTGTTTGACGGTGGGGCCGACCCACAAAATCTGGCGATGACCAAAAAGGAAGAGGATGTTGTTATCGCTGGTTCTTTTACTTTTACTCGAAAATTAAAATTGTCCGTCTGCAATTTTTTTTCTTTTGAAAAGTAAAAAGATGCTCCTTTTTTAGGGCAAAGGTAGAAAGAGAACGGTGATTCGCACATTTTAATGGCACTTCTTCAGTCCATTTTAATGCATGTAAACTAAACTCTCCAGAAATTTCTGTAATTCAAAAGTGAAAAGAGGGGAATTGAGATTATGTAGTTCGAAGTATTGTCAAGTAGCACACCTCAATGATAATATATATAAGGTGTACCTTGTCTATATGGGCCATGCAAAGCCATTAGACCTTTAATTTGTCTAATTAGGTCATTAAATTTATATAGCTTTCCTTAACTGAATCTTTTCGGCTCTAAATTTGATTAACCAGAGTTCATGTGTTCGACGAAGCGGGCAAGAGCTGACACGAAAAAGACCTTTTGCCGTCGTGAACCATCAATTGATCAAAGACCACTACTAGACCAAGAGAAACGAAATTTTTCACTACAATCGTCGTGCCCAAGCTTTCCACATCAGAATCTTCCCCGCTTCAGTGGACATATCGGCTCTGGTGAAATTAATATTTGTAAGAACTGAAGTGTCTTTCCCCTATTAAAGTTAACAGCATCACGTAGAAGAATGAATTTTTGGTCTAAAAGCTTAATCGTAGAGTCCCCGTCATGGATAAAGCTAGACAAACATAGCTCACAGAGCAAATCACGATCACGCCTAATACCAACTCAAAAAGGGCCACAGAATATATCATAAACTCCCTCAATCATGAATCATGATTGACTACAAAATCGGCACCGAACAACTTCCCTACAAAATCTTTATCATAGAGAGCCCTCACATCCACGCTTCTTCCCATTTTATCATTAGCAAAAAAAAAAAAAAAAAACAAATAAAAGATGTACTTCGATAACGAGAGAGCCCAATATACATACATTCCCCAACTGCGGAATACCCCCCATTAGCTTAATTATCCTTTGAGTCGATCCATTATTTCGGCACCTTTTCCATCACATGCGAGGAAATATGCTGAATTTTGTGTTTACACAATCAAAACATAAATGTTCAATTTAGTGCCCCAACACCCCTTAAGATCTTGGCACGTTAAAAATAATTTATAGTGATCCGAACACCTAGCATAACGAGCATATCAGATCATGTAAGTAACTAATCATGCCAAGAAGTGAAAAGATTTCGACGAGTTTAAAAGCTATTATTTTTATCATAATGAAGATTCTTGGTAATCCTATAAAAAGCTTACTAGCTTTGTCATTAGAAATTCCTAATTGTTGATAGCTCACTAAGTCTCTTTACTGGCAAATGAAATTTGGCTTGCAAAATGGAGTATCGTCACCACGTAAGTACTTCGTCACAAGTCATTGACAATGAGTATTCTTTTTAGCCCATTAACAAACACCGATAGAAAATGCAATTAAAGAATTTTTAGGACAGTCAAATCGCCAATTGTCAAATAGAGTTGTTAGCACGGCAAGACATTTCAAGAAGATTATTCCATTAAAATTTGTATGGCACCCGATGGAAGAAATAGCAAAGGTGAAGCAACAAATTGCTGAGCTTAAAAACCAACAATCTTACCAAAAATAATCATTTGTATCATTTGAAATAATCAATCAATAATACTAACAACAATTTAGATCTAAAAATTTTCGCAAATGGTGAAAATATTTTTTATTCATTGATTTTTGTAAACGACGTAAGTAATCATTTGTAAGGAAATATTTTTCATAAAATAAATGAGTCTAAAGATTTTCTACACCTAAGTGACCCCACATGACTGAGTGACCCTACCATGGAAATTATGTGTCTCAATAATGTCATTTTAAGAATACTTTGACTTGGACCATCTAGAGAAGACCCGTGTGGATCACTTCACAGTACAGAAAGGGCTTCATGAGTGGAAGCACCCCCTCCACTATCAACGAACCCAATCCCACGCCAGATTGCAAAATGTGCCGCCTCCTATGTTTCCGCTTTTTCTTTCACATTCCTCTCTTCGCTTCCCTTGGCCCCACTACGCTCCTCACTGACGCAATGCCCTGCTCCAGTTTATTAGTAATTAAAAAATGATTGCTTTTTAATGCTCAATAAAACGAAAACGAACCGATTTTTTTTTTCTTTTTGATCTGAGACAATGATGGAGGGAGGATAAGGACGGGGAGGGTGGTGCTGGGCCAATCGGAGGGACAGCTGGCCCCAGAGCAAAGCCACCGATCGAGGCGACAAATCACAGTAGAAATGCGCTGGACCCTTTCTCTTCCCCATATTAGAACCGATTTATTTATCTTTTATTTTCTGATGAAATGCATTTTCTTTCACGCTATTGCACTTGATCTTGCGAATTAATTTGGAATATGTGAATATCGTTAGCTTCCTTTATATATTTCACTTATCCAATGGAATCGATAGTGCTTTTATGAAATGGATTTCAATATTAGATAAGTTCATATCAGGTCGATTAAACTTGACCTTATTGATTATCCATTCAATTTGGATAGAGGAGGTAAGGAGTTCTGTGCCTACCTTTGAGGTTTGAGGATGAGGCCGGTCCGCATGGCAAAAATAAATAAAAGAAGAATGTCACCACTGGTGCTTTTACTCAAAAAGAGATATCTTCTCCCTACTTTTTTCTAGGTTCAAGAGGAGTTGGAGGGTTTTGTTTTCCAGCAGAAACTAGAGGGACCAATGGTATGTTACACATTTTAATTGCACGTTTTAGCCCATTCTAATGCGTGTAAACTCATTGTTTCCCCACCTTCTCGGGGGATGGGCCCATTCTAATGTGTGTAGAGTAGGAATAGAGTCGGACTGACAAAAAAAAAAAGTAAACCCATTAGAAATTTACACAATTTGAAAAGTAAAAAGAGTGGAATCAAAATTATATTCAATGTGTTATCAAATAATGCACCTTGATAATCCAAAAAGAGTAATAATATGCCTTACCTATAAGGGCCGTGCAAAGCCCTTGGACCTTTATTTTGTCTAACCAAGTCATTAGTTGATATGGCTTTTCTAATTATATCTTTCCGACTCTAAATTTGGTTAATTGGAGCTCGTGCAATCAATGAAGTGGGCGAGAGAATATTGAAACAATCTAACACCCTCCATCACGCTTAATATGATTTTTTTGTCTAGTGTTAAGTGTGAAGTTATTTCATTGGAGAAGCAAAAAATAGATGCCTGAAAAGATTTGAACTCAAAAGTTCTTACTACGATACGATGTTAGGTTTCGTGAGATTACTGCCAACTATTATAAAAACTTAAATTGTTGGACAAATACATAGTTAATATTAAAATATTGTAATAATAATGAAGATTCCCAGTAATCCTATAAAAAAAGCTTACTAGCCTTTCATAAGAAATTCCTAATTGTTGATAGCTCACTAAGTCTCTTTACTAGCAAATGAGATTTGACTTGCAAAATGGAGTACTGTCATTACGTAAATACTTTGTTGCGAGCATCGACAAAGCGTAATATTTTTAGCTCAATTACAACTACCAACAAAAATGCAATTAAAGAATGTACGAATGTCATATTTGTCAATTGTAAAATAGAGTTGTAAGTGCCGTGATAAAGGGGTGTTGTGCACATGATTAGGCATAGCGTGCAGAAGACGTTTCGAGGAAATTTTTCCATGGAAATTTTTATGGCACTAAAAATTTTCCACACCCAAGTGACCCCACCACAATAATTTTGTGCATCAGTAATGTCATTTAAGACGACTTTGACTTTGACCATCTACAGAAGATTCGTGTTGACCACTTCACAATGTGGATGTGCTTTATAAGTGGGAGCACCCTCCCCCACCAGTACACTCACCCGCATTCTAGAGGGACCGATAGTATTTTTCACATTCTAAGAGCACTTTTTTAGCCTATTTTAACGCGTATAAAGTAAATTCATTAGAAATTCACATAATCTGAAAAGTGAAAAAAGTGAAATTAAGATAACGTAATTCAATCTCAAGTAGTATACCTCAATGATCCAAAAATTAAAATGTAGGGAGTCTGGTCCCTTACCTCTGATGTTTGAGGATGGGGTCGACACTGCATGGGAAAAAAAACAAAAGGAGAATGTCACCTAGTGGTACTTTTACTCGAAAATCGATATCTTCTCTCTACTTTTTTGAAGCTTCGAAAGTAGATGGAGGATTTAGTTTTTCCAGCAAAACTAGAGAGACCGACGATATTTTACATGTTATGGTGGCTCTTTTTCAGCCCATTTTGATGTGTATAAAGTAAACCCATTAGAAATTTGCACGATTTGAAAAGTAAAAAGAGCGAAATTGAGATTTTGTAATTCGATGTGTTATGAAGTATCGCACCTTGATGGCCCAAAAAAGAAAGAGTAGAAATAGCGTGCCTTGCCTATAAGGGCATGCAATGCCTTGGACCTTCAATTTTTCTAAGCAGGTCATTAATTTTTATGCGTTTCTAATAAATCTTTCCGACTCTAAATTTGGTTATTTGGAGCTCCTGGGGTCAACGAAGTGGGCAAGAATCCGAATGAAAAAGATCTTTTGCCATCGGATCTATCAATTAATCAAAGACTGCAATTATACCGCAAGCAACAAAATTTTTCAATACAATAGTTACGCCTAAGCCTTTTACGTCAGACTCTTGCCAACTTCAATGACAAATCAGCTCCGGTGAAATTAATACTTGTGAGAACTTCTCACACAAAGACGCCGGTTACTGCATTGTCTTTTTTTAGCGTGAAATTAGAGTATTGAGTATATTTCCCCTATTGAAGTCAACATTATCACATAGAACGATTATGGGCCCGTTTGGTTCGGCTTTTGGGGAATGCATTTGCAGAAATGCAAACACCTTTGGGTAAATGGGGTTTTCCGAAATGCAAATGTCATTTGGTAAAATTTGTATTGAGAAACAACTTTGGCCAAAATACCGTTTTGGTAAAATTTACATTTGTAATTAACTTTTATTAAATTAAAAAAGCAAAAATATGTTTATATTTTTTATATAAACATATTTTTATATAAAAAATATAAACATATAAACATAAAATGTATTTATTAAACATAAAAATATATATAAAAAATAGATATGTTTATATGAATATATATATTTATATAAAAGCAATAGGAGAAAAAAAAATAGATATGTTTATATTTATAAATATATATTTATTCATTTATTAAACATAAAATATATTTATATAAAAAATGGATATGTTTATATCTATATAAAATATATAAAATATATATTATATTTTTTATAAACATATATTTATTAAACATAAAATATAAAAAATAGATATGTTTATATCTATATAAAATATATATAAACATAAAATATAAAAAAATAGATATGTTTATATATTTATATTTATATAAAATATATCTTTTTATATAAAAATATAAACATATTTATTTTTATATAAATATAAATATAAATATTTTTATTTTTATTCAGGGCGGCCGATTGCTTCTCCATCGGAGAGATGAACAATACCGGAAGTTACATTCCGAAGATGCAACTTGCCAAAGGACCTCAAGAGCTGCATTGGGCTAAAGGCCCTTAGAGCTACTTGGAGATGCAATTGCATCTCGCCAAAGTCGTGCAAAAAAACGAACCAAACAGCTTTGCATTTGGCCAAGGGACTTTAGAGCCCAAATGAGCATTCCAAATGCTGAACCAAACAGGGCCTATGTCTGGGTCTAAAAGCATCGTCAAAGCAAAATGATCAAACACAGAGCTTACTTTAGAGTCCCTGTCATGGATAAAGCTAGACAATAGTTATAGTTGCAGTCGAAGTCTCTTAAATGATATTTTGGATAGAACCGTTTTTAAATTTATGTTTCATTAAATTAACTTACGACGAATATACGATTGGCCGGTCACATCAATGTGCAAAGTTATATTTGTAGTTGAAGGTGAGTACAACTCATCGATGTCAACATAACTTTCACAACATCCATATTATTGACACGTGGATTTATATATAATCTATTAATATTTTTCAAAGTTAGAACAATATTTTAACTTTTGACATTTTAACTTTCGCTATTGAATTTTAAATGGATTAGCCTATTAATAAGTAACTAGATTCGAAAATACTCTAATATTCAGAGGGCGACTATTCATAATGCGCATCGCGAGTTTATCGGTATTTTAAAAATTATTGATTAAAAATGCTTAATAAAACGAAAATTAACCGAATTTTTTAGATCGGAGACCATGATGGAGGAAGGATAAGGAAGGCTGGGCCAATCGGGGGAATAGCTGGCCCTCAAAAGCAAAACCACCACTCGAGGAGACAAATCACGGCAGAACTGCACTAGATCCCTTCCGTTTCCCATATTAAAATTGATTGATTTATCATTTATTTTCCGATGGAATACATTTTTGTTTATGCAATTGTAATTGATCTCGTGAAATCATTTGGACTATGCAAATGTGGTTAGCTTACTTTACATATTTCACTAGTTCAACTAGAGCAATAGTGCTTTTACAAAACGAATTTCAATGTAAGATAACTTCATATCAGGTCGATTAAATTTGGCCATGTTGGTTACCATTCGATTTGGATGGGGCGGGTAGGGAAAAAATCAAAGGGAGAATGTCGCAGTTGGTTGCTTTTACTCAAAAATCAATAGTTTCCCTTTACTTTTTAGGTTCAAAAGTAGATGGAGGGTTTTGTTTTTTTAGGTAAATCTAGAAGAATCAATGGTATTTTACACATTCTAATGGCACTTTTTCAGCCTGTTTTGATATGTGCGAAGTAAACCCATTAGAAATTTACACGTTTTGAAGAGTGAAAAAAGTGAAATTGAGATAATGTAATTCGATATATTGTCAAGTAGCGCACCTCAATCATCCACAATAAAAAACCATAGGAGCAGTGTGCCTTGCCTATAAGGGCCAGACAAAGCCCTTGGGATCTTTAAATTGTCTAATCAAATCATTAAATTTATGTAGCTTTCCTAACAAATGTTTTCAACTTTAAATTTGATTAATTGGAGCTCATTTGTTCAGCAAAGTGGGCAATAGTCCAATATGAAATAGATCTTTTGCCGTCGTGAACTATCGTTGATCAAAGACCGCAATTAGACCATGAGCAACAAAATTTTCACCACGATAGTTATGCCCAAGCTTTCTATGTCAGGCTATTGCCAGCTTCGATGGACATGTCGGGCTCCGGTGAAATTAAGACTTGTAAGAACTTCTCACACGAAGACAATGGCTATGGCATTTTCTTCTTATAGCGTAAAATTAGAGCATTTAGTGTATTCCCCCATTAAGGTCAATATCATATCGTAAAAGGATGATTTCTCGGTCTGAAAGCATCGTCCCAGCCTTTAAATTGGTTGGGCTTACCCCTATTTCCAAGTCAACAAGGATAGGAGAATATTGTAGAATACCTAAATCATGATTGACAACTAAATCGGCACCAAACGACTTCCTAGTAAATTTTTATCAAAGAGAGCTCTCGGATCTGAGCTTCTTCCCATTTTATCATTTAAATAAAAGGCAAAACAAATAAAGATGTACTTCGATAACAAGATAGACCAATTTACATAAATTCCTTATCTACAAAATACGCCCAGTTGTTCTTTGAGTTGATCTATTGTTTTGGCACTTGTTCCATCACATACGAGGAAAATATGCTGAATCTTGTGCTTACATAATCAAAACGTAAATGTTCAATTAAGCGTCTCAACTCCCTCTAAGACCTTATTATATACACATCTAAACAATTTATAGGAATTCAAGTACCTATAATTGGCATATTAGGTCATGTAAGGAACTAATCATGTTAAGATGTGAAAAGATTTCGATAGGTTTTGAAAGTTATAATTTCATTATAATGAAGATTTTTTCTTAGTAATCCTATAAAAAGTTTATTGGCTTTGTCATAAGAAGGAATTACTCATTATTGATTAGAAACCTTCCTATGTCTCTTTACTGGCAATGAGATTTGAATTGCAAAATGGAGCACTGTCATCAGGTAATACTTTCTCGACAAAGTGTATTACTTTTAGCTCATTTACAAATATAGACAAAAAATCCAATTAAAGAATCTAAAACGGTCAAATTCATCAATTGTGAAGTAGAGTCATGGGTACTGTACATGGGTGTCGTACACGTGGCAAGATGTTGTGCACACGAGATGTTTCAAGAAGATTTTTCCATGGAAAATCTCCACGGAACTAAAATATTGC
Source organism: Eucalyptus fibrosa (assembly GCA_017140475.1). Classification (NCBI taxonomy): domain Eukaryota; kingdom Viridiplantae; phylum Streptophyta; class Magnoliopsida; order Myrtales; family Myrtaceae; genus Eucalyptus; species Eucalyptus fibrosa. The sequence goes on along the minus strand of CM029510.1, from coordinate 8,018,418 downwards.
ACACGCAAGAGACCACCACCATGGAAATTATGTGTCCCAATAATGCTATTTTAATAAGACTTTAGCTTCGACCTTATAGAGAAGACTCGTGTTAATCACTTCGCAAGACAATACAATAAGGCTTTATAAGTGGAAGCACCCTTCTCCTTCAATAAACTCACACACATGCTGAATTGCAAAATGGGGTGGCATCAAATCCTTCGCCTCCTCTATTTCCACTTTCTCTTGCATTCCACCTTTCGCTTTGCTTCGCCCCTTTGCCCTCTTGAACAACACGATGCCTTGCTCCATTTTAAGAATTCCTTCATGCTTGAAAGCAAGGCAATGACCTTTTGTGATTGGTATTACCCTTTCCCATCTTATCCAAAGACAAACTCATGGAACAAGACCGTGGATTGTTGCTCGTGGGACGGTCTCACTTGTGACAGTGCCACTGGTAACGTCATTGGTCTTGATCTTACTTGCAATTGGCTCTATGGCACTCTCCAGTCCAATAGCTCTCTCTTTCTCCTTCGCCATCTTCAGAGCCTCAACCTTTCTGGTAATAACTTTGCTGGCTCACACATTTTGCCTAATCTGAGTGCATTTGCAACATTGACTCATCTAAATCTCTCTCATTCACACATTTTGGGTACCATTCCCAGTGAAATCTCTCGCCTCTCCAAGTTGGTGTCACTTGATCTCTCTTACAATTCATTCTCTTCTCTCAGGTTGGAAAGTTCGGTCTTCGAAATGTTTGTTCAAAATCTAACAACATTGACTAAAGCTTGTTCTTCATAGATTAGACATGTCCATGGTTTCACCAAAGTCCTTTGCAAACTTGTCTTCTTCTTTGACATATCTAGGTGTTGATTCTTGTTCCTTAGGGGGGATATTTCCAAATACCGTTTTTCGATTACCGAGCCTCAAGACTCTCAATATGAATTACAATGATAACTTAGCTGGGATTCTTCCTGGATCCAATTGGTCTAATCCTCTTGAGTCTTTGTCTCTCCAGGGTACAAGTTTTTCAGGAGAGATATCTGATTCAATAGGTTACATGAAGAATTTAATAGTTTTAGATCTTAGTTATTGCAGATTCACAGGACACATCCCCTCGTCAATGAGGAATCTCAACCAACTCCGAGTTTTTTCAATTCTCGGGAACAACTTTAGCGGGGTTGTAGAGTTTGAATTATTTACAAAGCTTAAAAATCTCCAAGAGCTTACGGTTTCTCAAGAACTAAATCTAACCTACAATACGCTCAAGTATACGTTCCTGAAGCTTGAACTGTTGGGGTTGCGTTCTTGCAACTTGACCAAGTTTCCCTTCTTCTTGAATTCATTGAAAAGATTAAAATACTTAGACCTCTCTTTAAATAGGATTAGTGGGGAGATTCCAATGTGGATTTGGGGAATAAGTCATGATACATTAGAAATATTGGATCTTTCTGATAACCTCCTCGAGGGAGGTATACAACAGTTGCACGAGAAGAGCTTGCGGGACATCCGCATTAGGAACAACTCATTCCATGGACCACTCCCCATTCCTCCACCTTCTACTTCTTCTTCGTTTCTTGCCTTCAACAATGGTTTTGCTGGTGAGATTCCCTCCATTTGCCAGTTTAGTTCACTTCAAATTTTAGATCTGTCTAATAATAATCTCTCTAGGAATATGCCATCATGTTTTGGTAATATAACCAATCTTCATGTTCTAGACTTGAGTAGCAATAAATTACAAGGACCATTACCATGCTCCCTAGTCAAATGTGTGAACTTATCAGCACTAATTCTCGGTCACAACGAGTTTAGTGATATCTTCCCGTTGGCCGGAAGCACCGCAGCTTGTATAACCTTAATTTGCAATTGAACAAATTTTATGGTAGGATCAACTTTACTGTCTTTAGACTCTTATTCCCTATTCTTCAAAGTTTATCTATTTCCAACAACAATTTCACTGGATGGTGGCCCATAGAGTTTTTCTCAAACACCTCATTGGTTGTTATAGATTTGTCCAACAATAAGTTTGGAGGGCCAATTCCATTTCCATCTCCTGTCACATTTTATTATGCTATTGCGAGTAATAAGATAACAGGAAAAGTCCCCTCGATGATCTTAATTTCGCCAAGCTCGAGATCATTGACTTGTCCAACAACAGCTTAACAAGCAGCTTGCCTTGGTGCTTAGCAAATTTTAGCACCATTTTGTCAGTTCTAAACTTGTGAATGAATTACCTTGAGGGCACAATACCTCAATCATTTTCTTTCAGAAGTAGGTTGATGACTCTTGACTTAAGTTGAAATCAGTTTGATGGCACATTGCCCCGGTCGCTTGTCAAATGTAGATATTTGGAAGTTCTGGATCTCGACGACAATCAGATAGAGGATGCATTTCCAAGATGGTTGGGAACACTCCCAGAACTAAAAGTTCTTGTTTTGAGGTCCAACAATTTGAAGGGTCTTTGGGATATTCCCAAGGGAGCTTACCTCTTTCCCAGGTTGCACATTTTGGACTTCTCCAACAATAACTTTAGTGGTGCTTTGCCAGCCGACTTGATAATGAACCTTAGAAGCATGATGAATGGTGAAAATGGGCAAGACAAGTCATTATATATGACACAACATCTTGCGCAACGGAGTATTCAACCGAAATTATATGAAAATTTTGTGACTGTAATGATGAAATGGCTAGAGACTGAGATAGTCAAGATCTTGACCTTCCTCACAATTATTGACTTGTCACACAACTCTTTTCAAGGACATATTCTCGAAGTTATTGGACATCTTCACTCTCTCATAGGGCTCAACCTTTCCCATAACCACCTTACAGATTCCATCCCTATGACTCTAGGGAACTTGACCAATCTTGGATGGCTTGATCTTTCTTCGAACAAGCTTGGCGGGGCAATTCCTAGAGAATTGGGAGATTTGGCATCCCTTGGGTACTTAAACCTATCAAAGAACCAACTCATTGGTCGAATTCCTTAAGATAAGCAATTGAGCACATTTTCAAGCAACTCGTTTTGTGGGAATCGAGGCTTATGTGGAATTCCATTGCCAGAAGCATGCCCTGGCAATGGTCAAACTCCTCCACCATCGTCATCATCATCTTTTGACCGTAAAGGGCAAGAGAGTTGGTTCAAACATAAAACAATCTGGATAGGTTATGCATCGGGAATTGTAATTGGGATTTCAATAGCATACATTGCATTTGAAATGGGAAGGCCCAAATGGCTCATGCGAGGCGTGAGAATGCTGGAAAGAAGACTAGTCGAGTGGGCAGAGAAGGCAAAAGGTAAGGCAATCAAATTTCATAGACAATGAAATTGTTTGAGGAGTTGTCTTTGTAAAATGGCATTGTAAATTAGTTAATAAAGATGTCATAGGGACAACTCGAAATGTCATTTCCTTTATGAAGGTTTGTTTCTAATGTCTTCTTTTCTTATTTCCCGATGCAATCTTATAGCGGTTGAATTGAAAAGATGAATAATATGATTTGTCAAGCACAAGGCTTTAAATAAAGAAGAAGCAAAAAAAGCAAAAAAAAAAAAAAAAATTGAAGCAAGTGCCATTAATCTCTACTAAAATCTTTTCTATCATCTTGTGTGCGTAACTTTTATTTGTCTGTGAAGAATCAGAAGTGAAGTCTGGTGTTAACCCATTCAGCCAAAGTCATTAACAAACATCATCTGTCAAAGAAATATGTTATGAAGAACACTGAAATATGTGTAAGATCTACTGTTTTTTTCTATGCAAAGAATAAATATTTAGGTGAAACGCGCTGAATATTCATTAAATTAACTTAGGACATTTGTACGGCCGGTGGGTCAAGTCAATAAGCGAAGTTATATTAGTAGTCCAAGTTGGGCAGAATTCATCGATCTCCGTAGCGTAAGTTTCTGCTAAACCTTGGATCTTCAAAACAATTAACTTACACAAACTTTCGGCCATGCTTATTAGTCTTTATGAGCGGAAACCCAATTACCATGAATTTTGTTTCTTCTCATGCCTCCTTTGAACATGAGCCTCTTGCTGAGCCCGCTCCATCCGCAAGCTGAGCCTTCCACCCATTTCGCTTTATGGCATTACTTCACTCTCAGGTTTTTTTTCTTTATTTTATGGTGGGACCATTTTTTTCTTCTTCTTTTTAATTTGGTAAGTCTCTTATTTTACTCATGTCCTTTGTCTCAGTATAGAGTATGGTAGTATATAAGCGGTGTTGGAATTTCTCTTGCAAATTTCGTTTCGAGTTGTTAGCCTTCACGCGTGCATTTAATTCGATGGAGTAATTTGCGATCAGTATAACTTACATTTCAAGTCTGAATGTCCACCAAATGATTTTTGCCTACAAAATACTAAATAGCGACTACTCCCGCACAAGAGCTTTTGGTGGGATGTCTAATTCAAAAGTACCGTAATGTTTAATGGAAAGATTAATTTTACGATGTGTAGCGCAAATGTATTAGTAATTTCAAATTTTGTTTATTAAATTTGCTAAAATAAATATAAATGAATACGAACCGTTTTGGTGGTGATGGGAGACAAAAATACAATGATGGAGTGTCGATCCTCCCACCTCTTCTCCCTTTTTTCCATATTGGAGAACCATTTCTCTTCTTTTTTTTTTTTTTTTGGTAAAGTGGAGAACCATTTCTCTCTTTTTTTTTTTTTTTTTTTTTGGTAAAGTGGAGAACCATTTCTCTTTCTCTTTTCAATTTCTGGAAAAATAAAATAGAAAAGGATTAAAGAATTGAAAGATCAGACCGACCCGAACCTCCCCAAGGCCGTTGCGTGCTGCATACACCTTATCATCCCCCGCGGTTCTCCATCAAAAGCTGAGAAAAAAGAAGAAGAAAAAGAAGGAGAGAGATAGAGGAGGGGAGGGGGCGATCGTGTGGCTGCGATTCCCGGAGATGGCACGAATTCGTGGGGGATTTATTAGTGTTTTTCCAGTGCGAGGCGATGCTCAAGAAAGAAGCTGATTCGACCTACCGCCGCCGCCGCCCCCGCCGCCATGGCCAAGTCATAATGGCTTCTATCTCTGTTTTGACATGGTCAATATGTGGGCTGGTTTTGGTATTGCTGGGATGGGGATGAGGATGGCACGTTGCTTCCCTTTCTCGTCCAAAATTCGCTTCATTTGCAATGCATTCTCTTTTATACTGCTACCATCACTGTTTGTCTCGTGAATTTACTCGGAATATGTCGAGATGTATAGCTTTGCTTTGCATATTTTACTTTTGTGTAATGAGATCGATGATGCTTTCATGAAAAGAATTTTCCACAGCAAAAGTGGATCGGAGATGAGTTCCTATCGATTCGCCTGATTAGCTCCCATCCCATTTGAACGGGGAAGGTGCGGTGTTCGATCCCTACCTCTTAGGCTTGAAGAGCGGGGCCAGCCAGCAAAAACTAACATTGGTGGGTAAAAATAAATAAATAAATGAATAATGTCCCGATTGGTCATTATTTTTTACTCAAAAATCAGATTCATTCTCCTACTGTTTTTTTCTTCTTTTCACAAGATGTTGCTCTACTTATTCAAAAACATCGAGCATTCCTTGGGTTATATATTTCTTTTGAAGGCCGATTTTTGCCAACATAGACAATTGACATGGACATAATTATATGCATGTTGTGCTATGACTTGCTCAATTTATGTAGCACCAAATTGACACCACATCCAACAATATAAATAAAAAATTACAAATTGGGAGAGATATGGGAGTCCATTGCCGCGTCCATAGCTGCCAAGGCAAGCTCTAAGCTTGCGGCTATTAGAGCCATTCATGCTCAAGCTTGCGGATGCCGTGGCCACTCAAGCTGGTGACCATGGCCGCTCAATTTGAGCTAATGGCAGCCATGGCAACTTGAACTTTGAGCTCGATGCAATTAGGTCTGCAAGATCTTTTCGAGTCACGGAATTTGAGGCGATGGCCACTCGAGCTTTGAGCTCACGGCCATGGCCACTTAATTGGTGGTTGTGAGAGGTACAAATCATAATTTTTTTTCTATTGTTGTGGTTGGTAAATCTTGTGATTTTTTGATTTAGTAGGATTTAAGGAAGAAGAAGAAAAACAATATGTAGGGGAGAGAGACAGATAGACTGTCACGCCCCGATCCTCGGGAACGCGCCCATCCTTCCAATTGGTCGATTTATTAAGGTTCGATATCCCAGGACTAATTATCGCCGACCCTTTCTTTTTATTATGCATGCGGAAGTAGTTATAAATCCTCGGACAATAAAATAATGGGATAGAAAAGCAGGCCATATTTTTCATATTGAAATTCATAACCACACTTTTGTTAACAACACAACTTATAGTATATTTACAATACTATTCACAGCATACTTGTCTCACACCTATCTACTAAGACTGGGTTCACAAAAGGGATGGGATCTCAATCCACATCCGGATTATACTCAAGATCCCTCTTTGGATCATCTTCTTCTTCAAAAGTCTTTCTTCCTTTCAGGTTCCTCTTCCTTAGCTTCTCCTCAGGGTCCTGAAATGGTTATTTAATAACCAATGAGACCACGTCTCAGCAAGTCTACCCCTAAGACTCGATTAGTAAACCAATACACCTTAGGCTGCCTAAGCACATCACGAGTCAGAGGACTTACCTTGGCCTCAGCTCCTTCCTGCAAGTTAGTATATATATCAAATATACATCATCACATCACATCACCCAATCATATCGAATCATCGATCAATCGACCTAGTCGATTACATGTCATCCAAATTATCTCTTGATTGACCCCCTTCCATACTTTCTATAAGTCTGATCAACATCCAAGACTACTCACCCTAGGTGATATATAGATAGCATGTTATCTTATTTCCAAACGACATATAGGGTCATCGAGCTGTCAAATCATACCGTACTGTCTCTAGATGCTCCGTAGAGTCATCAAGCCGGTAGATCATACCGTCCTGTCTCAAGATGACATATAAAGTCACCGAGCCGGTATACACACAATTTATCATACCGTACTGTCTCCAGATGCTCCGTAGAGTCATCGAGCCGGTAGATCATACCGTCCTGTCTCAAGATGCTCCGTGGAGTCATCGAGCCGCATACACACAATTTATCATACCGTACCGTCTCCGGATGCTCAGAGTCATCGAGCGGCGTAGATCATACCGTCTGCCTCAAGATGCTCCGTGAGTCATCGAGCCAGATATACACACAATTTATCATACCGTACTATCTCCTGCATGCTCAGAGTCATCGAGCCGGTATACATGTCATTCCAAGCAAACAATCAAATAACCAATTTTATCATTTCCAATAAAATGACATGTATGTGTACACGATCGGCTTTAACCAAAATATAATAATTTCCTTCTTATAAATCCCAACATTTTCTGTAGTCCACTACAATAGTTTTGGTATCATTAACTGATGCCCCGTTAATTTCCAATTAATTTTCCAAGATTATTTAAATTAGGGAATAAATCCTAAATTCAAAAATAAATCAATTCCGTACAAAATAAAGCTCAATTAAATAAACGGACTGCACCACCACAATCAACATAAAATTCCGCTCACCGGCCATCCCGGTTGAATTTCCGGGAAAATAAATAATTAAATAATTAATTTCGAAAAATAAATAAATAATTATAAAAATCCAATTTAGGCTCATAATGCTGAATTGACGCCGAGACGAGCCCGAAAATTACCGAGACTCGTTCCATAAATAACATGGCATGTCTACTGGCTAATGTCTATTTCTAACCACCTAACATGCATCATTAAGTCTCTAATTTAATTGATCTAAACTAATCTAATCACCTAATTGCATTTAATTAAATCTAACTAACCTTAAGTATAATTAGCAAACTAAGAAAGCTTTAGTGAGTAAAACTCACTTGGCAAAAGCGAAGATCGAATCACCGCGACGGCGACGCGAGGGCGGCCGAAATCGGATTTTCGACAACACCGGCGGGCTTGGACCGGGCCTTAAGCTTGGCCCAACAAATCTCAGCCCAACTGAGATTTGTTCCTGCTTTTGGGCTAGACCCAAGTTGAATTGGGCCTGCTGAAATTTCTGGACTGAATTTACTTGAGCTTCAAATTGTGGGCTGGACTTCAATTGATTGCTGGAAACTGGGCCTTGAAAAAGACTGGGCTGTTGGACTCTTGCGGGCTTGAAATGGCCCTCATTTGGACTGAATCTTGCTGGGCTCGAATTGCTGAAAGTGCTGGACTGAAGACATGGCCCAAATCGCTAGAGTTTGCTGGGCCGTTTGCGGGTGGAGGGCTGCGCTTTGCTCGATTCGACGAGCTGGCTTCGTGGATGAAGAGAGAGTAGCTCCAGTCTTCCATTCGGTGGCTTTCTGGACGAGTGATGATGGGGCGTGAAGACCGAAGGGAAGCAAGACTGGCAGACGGTATTCGTGGGCTTCAATTCCGTGGAGATTGCTGACCGAAGACACTCGTGGACGCGAGGACTGAAGCTTCGTGACTGAAGACGCGTGGGCTGGCGTTACGGACGAGATGCAGTCAACGAAGGGGCTTCGGCATGGCTTGAGGTTGATTGAGTGAAGTTGGATCGCGGACAAAACGGGGGAGTTGCGGGTCAACTAGTTCTGCTGGGTGAAGAAGCTTGACCGAAGGAGGTGGCGAGCTGGCTTGCGAGTTGCTTCGTTCGGCGTTGCTTCGCTGGCTCAACGGGGCAGCAGCTTGGTCAACAAATTGAAGAGAAGAAGGCTTGGAGTTGACTGGCGGAGCAGCTGGCAGGCGCTGGATCTTCGAGAGACGGTGCTGCAGGGTGGAGATGGCTTCGTTCTTGCTGGTGTTGACCGAGAGATGTTGGTTGATGGACAAGTGGCGAGGATGAGGGGAATTCGGTGGATGGGCAGCAGCTGGTCTTCGCCTTCCGCTGGTTCCTGGGTTGCTGTTGCGTGCGAAATGGAGAGAGTCTCGCACGAAGTGAGAGGGAGAGAGAGGAGAAGTAATCCACGGCAGCTTGGGGAAGAGGATGAGGAAGAGGTGGGGGCCCTTTGGCATGATATTTTACCAAATATCTCTCACAAACCATTCTTGGCCATGTATAATTTACTTGCCACAACGACCTCTCTCTCACGCACTATTCTGTGCCCAAAATGGCCCAAATGTTGTGGTAGCGTGTGACACGAATTTGGGAGATGGCTTAAATCGCTCAACCATTCTCTCTTGATCCCATCTCAATTTGATCTCACAAATTCAATTGATCATTCATTGATCGTCTCTGCATTTTTCCTCATTCAAGAATCCACCAAAAATCCAAATTGATACCAATGTTGCACATCCCCATCTCAAGATTCGATTTTAACTAAATGCGAACTAAATTTCAATTCCAATCTCTCCAAATTGAGGTCCAATTTTGATGTAGAAAAATCCCAAGAAATTTTCTATAAATCTCCGACACACACAGGCTCAACCCGAAAGTCAAATTTCCCATTAATTTAGCCAATCTGAACTTCTGCCAAATTTCCGCGACGTCCGAACCCAATTTCCGTAAAATTTCCCGAACCTCCGAAAAATCTTCTGAGACTGAGTCGATGGTCCTAAAATTTATTGTGACATGGCCAAAACTTCAATTTCTGAAATCGAACTCGAATTGGCGGTTAATTTCACTCCTACGCTTTTAGCGCGACTCAGACTACGGGTAACTTTCGGATATTTTTAAGTGCAATGACCTCGCTGGTCGATTTTCTTTTCTTCGAACCACTATGAATCCACTTGACTCATTGGTGACTCTTGATTGTCATGAAAATCTCGAGAATTCAAATACGGACACAGGGTACCAAAACAATAAGAAAATCAGTCTAGAGCCAATCGATGAGAATTTTCCAATTTGGTGGAGTCACCCACGATTAGCCAACATCTCAATCGAACCAACCTGTATCTGATCTCAAATCGATTTATATCTGTGCCGTAATGGTCTCGACAGATGAACACAATCGAGAAGCCGATTTCTGGTCGAATTCTCAAGTCTATTTGCCTTAAAATTCTTAATGGCTTCCCCAGATAGTCTAGTTATCTCGAGAGTGATTAGCTCTGAGAACAGCCCTATAGGCGCGTCAATGAAATGCCCGATTTATTCAGCAGAAAACAGGGTCGAAAATCTGGGATGTCACATAGACATTCAGAAAAAGAAAAGAAAACCACATGGGCAAATAAAAGGAAACCAAAATCAATGCTAAAAAAGAGTTAATGGCGTTAAAACCACATCGGTAAGTTCTATACAGGAAAAAGAAAACCTGCTCTAATGCATGAAGGTAAACCTGTCAAAGATCTATGCGATTTGAATTGAGGAAAGATTACAGCTAGACTAAAGAATATTTCAATATAGTCATGGGTCCCAAGCTTTCCACGTTAGACTCCAAGTGAAATTAATACTTGTAAGAACTTCGCACATAAAGATGATGATTGTGGGCAATTCTTTTTCTCTTAACGTGAAACTAGAGCATTCAATGTATTTCCTCTGTTGAAGTCAAATGGCATCACGTATGAGGATTATTTCCTGGTCCAAAAGCATCGCCATAATATTTCTTGGTCCAAAAGTATCGCCAAAGCAAAACCATCGAACACAATGCTTAATCATCCTGGTCCTAGTCATGCATAAAAGCTACACGACCGATTATCATGTCTCTAGCCTTTAAAATGATCAAGGACCACTACTAATCCCTCCAACTCAATAGAGGGGTCACAAAATAATATTGTGAAGTCCCCAAATCATGACTGACAACAAAAATCGGCACCAAACACCTTCCCTGCAAAAATCCACTTTGCGTATTTTCTCGACCTACGAAATACCCCCGTCAACTTAATTAATTTTTGGTCAACCCAAATTTTTGGCATCTTTTTTATGAAGGAAAATGGCACAAATAGTCCTTAAACTTCGAATTAATGTGAATTTGGTTTCTGAACTTTTAATTTGTTCAATGTAGACTATGAACTTTATCCCAACGTGCAATGTAATCCTTGAATTTTGGTTTATGAACTTTTGATACGTGTTTCATTTAGTCCCTAGACTATATAAAAATGTTTAATGTTATCCCTGATCTTCAATTAATGGAAGGATGATATCGAACATTTTCATAAAGTTGCATTACATTGAACATGTCCCAAAGGTCCAAAGACTACATTGAACAAATTAAAAGTTTAAGGACCACATTGTACATTAGGATAAATTTCATAAACTACATTGAACAAATTACAAATTCAACTTTACCAAAAAAGAAAAAAACAAATTACAAATTCAATGACCAAATTGCCCATTAGGCTAAAATTCATGAATTATTTATGCTTTTTATCTCTTCCTGACATATGTGAAGAATTATGCTGAATTGCACGTTTGCATAATTACAAAGGAAACGTTCGATTTGGCGCCTTCGCACCCTAGAAGACCTGTACACCTCGAAACAAGTAAAAAGAAAGGATGGGGACCAAGAAGACAACTTTGTCAGTTTCTTTTGCCATTTCTATTTTAACTACGACCCAATTAATTACGAGCTCATTAGAGACAGAGAGAGAGGGGGTGAGCATGGTCTGAGTTGGGCCGGTCCACCCCCTAACCCTAACCCACACAGTGCTGATCCTTAATTTTTGGGACCGAGAACTGACCTATTGAGCTTGGGACTGAGGACCGGACCGACCCAATGGGTTTGGTCCGGTTCCAGAGTCAACCCGAGACCAACCAATAATTTTTTATTTTATTTTTTGTACTCCTTTAAAAAGCGATTGAAAATCATACTGACCCAATGGATTCGGTCCAATTTCAAAGTCAACCCAGAACGAACCAATAATTTTTTATTTCATTTTTTGTACTCATTGAAAGGGCAACTAAGGACCGTACTGACCCAATGAGTTCGATGATGAGCGAGGTCAATTAAGAAAGGCAAGCAGTGAAGGTCAATTGGGGTGAGCGTCGAATAGAATAAGCATCGAATGTCGAGCGAGGAGCAACAAGGGTGAGTGGCACAAGTGACCCAAAGCGAGCGAGGCGAGTGTCGAGTGGCGAGCGAAGAAGTTGTTTATTTCGATTTTGGCAAATTGAAGACTAAGAGGACGAATAAGACAGAAGAGAACAAATACTAAAGGAGAATGCCATAAGGAGCTATTTATACCTTTTTGGACGCCGTGAGGACTTCTCACAAAAAACATTTTCCTCCTTCGTAAATTATGACTATTGACACCGTAAAAGACATTAAAAATCTAAGTTATTAAATAACAATGTAAAATTGCTTGAACTCCTCACTAAAGAGCTATTTAATATTGTTGACGCCATTTATTTTAAGGTTTTCTCTATATAAAAAAATTATAAATAATATATTAGATAAATATAGTCATGGTTGGTCCGGGTTGAATCGACCCGAACTCGAGATTGAGGATCGACCCGCACAGTACTGATCTAGGAATTCTAGGATCAAGGACTGATCCGGTCTTCTTGGGAACCTGACCAGGATCGGCAGGGTTGGGCCAATCCAGGGTCGGTCCAGGGTTGACCCTGGACCGATGCTCACCCATAAGAGAGAGAGAGGGAGAAGGACACAAAATGCACCAAACAAGTGTCCCATGAAGCGAAAAAGTCCAACGCACGACCTCCGAAATCACGCCAGGGTTCTGACATGTGTATTATTACAATGACCGGCCTCCGATTGCTAGCTTTGCTCACCAACCGGCTACCCCATCCTAAATATGGACCATTACCATATCGAGAAAAAATTATCGAAAAATTGTGTTTTTTCTTTCTTAATTCGTTTTGTTTAAGACGTGTTTTGGATCGGCTTAGGCGGGATTCTTCGCAATATAACGAAGGGAAAAAGACGAATTCGCCTGCCAACCGGTCTCTCCCCGGTCAAGATAAACCGCAGAGCCAGCAGCTTTAGGGATAGGGAGAGCGGACACGTGTCGGTAGACTGTGAATTAAGGAATTTTTTTGGGTGGTGGGGCTCTTATGTTTGGAAAGCGTACGATGGTGGAAGTTTGTTTATAAAAACAAACTAAGAGCATTTTTTTTGTCACACATAGGAAAATTGGGAGGAAGTATGTCAATTAATAAGTGTGGGGTTTTCTTTATGGGGTTTCCTTTGTGTACCTAAAAAATGATTGGGTGTGGGCTAGACCTTACTATACCCGCGTGCAGGTGTGCGATTTTGGCACACTTCGGATGCTTGCGTACCCACGGTTTAATTAGCACTAATCTCTTTATTTTTTTTATTTTTATTTTTTAGTTCATATGGTTATCTTATTAACTTTAATCAATTCAAAGGTTGTTTTTTTTTATTGAGAATTTTCGGAAATTAAAAAAATAATAAATAATAATTTCTATATTTTATTTATTAAATAATAATATATTTTTTTTATTCCGAATTTTTATTTGTGTCTTTTCAAGACAATATTTGAAAAAGATACTCATTCAGTTTGCTACTTTTCCTAAAGGGTTGCATTTGTTCGTTTTTTTAACTTCTTATGAATGGACGTCTTTGTTTATCTAGGCAATTTTCAAAATGATACATTTGTTCGCTTTGCAACCTTTCACGAAGAGTCGTCTATGTTTGAAGAATATTTTATATATACATGTCAATTTTTAGAAGAAAAGAGTGTGATCATTTTCGATACTTCTCTCTGAAAAAACTACAGTCATCTTTTTAATTGTTTCCTATAGAGATCCTTGAGAAATAGTAGAATTGTTATCTAGTACTCTTATTTGAGACTTTGTTGTATCCTGGAGGAAATTTGCCGGTGACTATTAGCAACTTTGTGGAGCAAATAAATCTTTAAAAAGAAGTGATATCAAGCCTCAAAGTCCAACTTGAGTACTCTAAAGATCGGTCTTAATTGTTTTATCCAATTCAAAGCCATATTTTCCCTACATATGATTCCCGAGTAGTGAGTCGCTTGAGTCAGGAAGACGGCCCATAGATCCCGTGCTTTGTCCCCGGTAATGGGTGACCTGATTCTCCACGGTATAGCTGGTGACACGGTTCTATATGGATAAAAAAAAGTATATATGTACATACTATATAAATCGTCTTCTTAAGTGAGAGATGTGAATGCAAGTCCCCCTTTTTTTTTTGGAGGAAACCTCCTATTCCGACAAAGTAATGAGAATATTACAAATAAGAGTCACTACCTATGTGAATAAAGTAAAGAATACTCGACTAATGTTGCACTTTTTTTTTTTTTACTTTAGATGGGAGATTATTTAAAAGAAAAGAAGATATAGTTCTTATATGACGAAATGCCTATTTTGTAAGCTTGTGAACAATGCTATTTTGAGGTCTACGGGCCCACGAAATACTCCATCCTGGATTGTAAATAGGAAGCAAGTGTGCAAGATGAAAGGACGAATACTCCAAAGGCAAATGCCCTGTTATCGAATGGTATTACTTAACACCTTGTAATCACTTTCAAAAATCATGTTGTGGATGCTGAAGGACTTGATAGATTCATGGGGCAAGGAGAAGGGCTACAACTTCCATTCCCACCAGTGAATTCCACCTTATTATTCTTTTGAAGTACTCGTCTACATTAAATTTTGGCTTTTGATTTAACAAGGCTGGTCATATGAATTTCACGTGAAATTCATGTAATTGACAGCTATATTATAATCCTCTCATGGAGATGGCAATGAATCTTAAGAAGTATTGAGGCTATATTTGGTTATCTAGACATTTTGACCAAATAGGTTATGGATGAGATAGGATGTCTAATAACTTGTATATAGCTTGATAAATGTTCCAATATGATATGAATGTGCATATACATTACTCAAATTAGAGGTGTACAGCGTATATAGCTGATTGAATGCATAATATAATTTTCCTCTTTAGATTTCAATAAAAGAAAAGAAAAGAAAAGAAAACTAAGGCATGGGTCCTAGTTGTGTTCACATCACTCTGCAGGCCCGGCGTGACCACCTATGCTTGCATGACACCTATGCAGCTGCCACTATTGGTTTCAAGACTAGATTTCACATCCGAAGTGATTGAGCACAAGAAATAGGTAAAAGGTCGCCTCAACAACTGAATCTTAGATCTTAGGTTGGTCGGGCATTGTGGCAGTCGCATAACCGGCCTCAACATGGTCAAGCAACAACCATGCAGTATCACACGACCTAGATAAGGTGATCACACAACTAGCATCAGTGGCATGACAAGCACTAATGGATCACAAATAGAAAGGGAGAGACATAACAAATAAAGTGGTCATTGAGCTTGTCAGAAAACATTGACCACTGTTACCATGGAGCCATTGCTGCGCTTGGGGTCATCATTCACGATTGCGGCCACTATTCCCTCTCCTTCCCTTTCTTCCACAATTTGGCTTGATTTTTCTTTTGTGTTCTCCTTTCTTTATTCTTTTTCCTAGATCATAAATTTCCTTAATGGATGTATCCCTATATAGCGTTATGTTTGATTCACCAAACAAAGCCTAGGTAATTTGCAAAAGGGATTGGTGCAAGGCAAGTCTAAGAGAGCATATAACGGGTCTTTGAAAACTTATTAGGGCTTAAAGTTTTGCACTTGTTTTCTAGATCAAGCTACAAGTCTATTTGAATACTAGTTACAAATTCTTATAAGTTTAAAATGAGTTGGAGATTTCTCAAGAATAACTCAACAAATTCAAACATGAAAGATATTTTGCCATAATCTCTTTCTACTAGAAGAGCAAGTATCATCTGATTCGTCCGCTTTGACGAGGTTTCATCGTATATTGCAGCCAATATAAATTTGGTTGCACTCATCATGTTCATCAAAGTAATAATCATCACGACAGTTTTGGTTTTTCGGGGAAGGGGGTGGGGTAGACCTGAGCAAGGTCTCTAAAAGGCTCCAGCCATCAGGTAGGCCGCCTCCTTCAATGAAGACACACCAGGGGAAAGAACCCCTGGGTGGGCCGAGGGGGAGGAAGTGAGTTCCCTGAACCAGAAGGAAAACTGGACAAACCCTCTGTAGGAAAAGTCCTGCCTGCAGAGTAGGACTAACATCCACAGGCACGGACCTGAACATGTCCTAAAACTGTTCCCTCCTGAAATGACCATCCCGGGAGGACTCCTCCTCACAAGCCATTTAAAGGCAAGTGAAGGGTGAGTAGTATGGGATAATGGTCCCATTGGATAATCCGGCCGAGCCCTTTACAGGTTAGGGACCCACCTCTGATCCCCGTGAAGCCTTCCCCTGGTAACCAATCCGGGGCGTGGTTCAGGAAAATGACGAGGCCTGAGCAGTGGCACGCTGCTCGGGGTGGCCGACCGCTGATTCGTCTGCTTTGATGAGGTTTCATCGTATATTGCAGCCAATATAAATTTGGTTGCACTCATCATGTTCATCAAAGTAATAATCATCACGACAGTTTTGGTTTTTGGGGAAGGGGGTGGGGGGAGGGACGGAGGTGGGTGTTTCCGCGGGGTTTTTTTTTTTTTTTTTTTTTTTTTTTTTGGGGGGTTTATGTAATATGTATGGTGGGTACGCGTGGTGTCACGCCCCGATCCTCGGACGCGCACACATCCTTCTACTTGGTCGATTTTAGAATGCGATATCCCAGGACTATGTATCGCCGACCCTTTCTTTTTAATTACGCATGCGGAAGCGCTTATAAATCCCTGCATAATAAAACAATGGGATAGGAAAGTAGGCCATATTTTTCAATTCTGAAATTCACAACCATACTTTCATTAACAGCACAACTCATAGTATATTTACAATACTATTTACAAGATAAAAGTCTCACACCTATCTACACTAAGACAGGGTGCACAAAAGGGATGGGATCTCAATCCACATCTGGGTTGTACTCAAGATCCCCTCTGATCATCTCTTCTTCAAAAGTCTTTCTCTTTCTCGGTTCCTCCTCCTCGCTCCCTCTCGGGGTCCTGAAATGGTTATTCAATAACCAATGAGACCACGTCTCAAATGAACCTACCCCTAAGACTCGATTAATAAACTAATACACCATACGGTTGCCTAAGCACAACACCCGCCGAAGACTTACCTTGGCCTCCGTTCCAACTCCGCACCGCAGGGTTAAACACGGATATTCAAACAATTCACGATCTCCGATCAAGCACTCTGTCAATCGACTAAGTCGACATACATGTCAATCGCATCTCTCTGGCCATTCCCACTCATACCATGATTTCCCAAAGGTGTACTCTTTCACCAAATCACATGTGTTTCTCGGGCGTCGTTTTCGCCAATGACATACCGATCACCGACACCGTGCGTTCTTTAAGGCGCCGTTTTCACCAAATGATATCCTCGATCACCGAACCACGTGTCCTTTCTAGGGCGCCGTTTTCGCCAAGGTGACATCGGCTATAAACAACACCGTGAGTTCTTTAAGGCGTCGTTTTCACCGGATATTTCCTTAATCACCGAACCACGTTTGTCTATAAGTCATTTACGTGCGTTCTTTAAGGCGCGTTTTCGCCAAAGGATACTTCCAATCACCGAACCACGTATGTCCAATAATATCGTACCGATTGGTCTCACCAATAACATTCTCAGTTAGCTCTCACCATTCTCTCTACTATATAGCCCATCAACGTACTGGCGCTATATACCCATATTCGGCCAACAACCAATCAAATATTCATTAACAAACAATTTAGGGCAATTCCTAAAATTCCACAATAAATTCAATTCCACACAACGTAGAGCTCAAATAAATAAACGGTCTGCACCACGACAATCGGCACGAAATTCCTAAGTTACGGGCCATCCCTTGAATTTCCAGAAAAATAATTAATTAAATAAATAAATTTCGAAAATAAATAAATAAACATAAAAAAATCCAATTTAGGCCCATATTGCCTTATTGGAGCTCAAACGGTTTTTAAAAAATCCCGAGATGCATTCAATAAATAATAGAGCATTTCAACTCCCTAATAGCTATAGCTAACCACCTAACATGCATTCTCAAGTCACTAATTTAATTACTCTAACCTAATCTAACCACCTAAGTGCATGTAATTAAATCTAACCAACCCTAAGGCATAATTAGCAAATTAATAAAGCATTAGTGAGTAAAACTCACTTGATTAAAAACGGGGATCGAATCACCGCAACGGCGACGCGACGGCGGCCGAAACCCGAACTTTCGGCGGCGTCGACGGACACTTGGGCCGGACCTACAAGCCACGCAAGCCCACAGAAATTTCTAGGCTTGGGCTTGGCTTCGCGGGCTTCTAATTTTGATGGGCTTCACTGAGATGGCCGCTGGACTAACAAATTTCGCTGGGCTTAAAATCCAATGGGCTGAACTTCAAGTGGGCCTATTTTCACGGGCTTCAAGTGCTGGAAAATTTGGGCTTCAATTCAATTGAATAAGCTGAACTGGATGGGCCTGTTGCTGTGAATTTTCAATTGGGCTTGAAGACTGCAAGAATGGGCCGAGGACTACTGAACTTGCGTGGGCTGGATGCTGGGCCGAAGACACTCGAACGAAGGGCAGCAGCTTCGGTCTTCGTGGCGGCTGAAGCAGCGAACTAAAGCAGAACGTGGACGAAGCTGGCTGGCGCAGGGTCAACAAACGGTTTCGCTGGGCTGAAACTTCAGTGGAGGTGTTGACCGAGCAAGAAGGAGCTCAAATACGTGAGTGGCAGCAGGCGGTGGACGTGTGGCTTCGGTGATTTGTTGGCGGTTGAAGACACACGGAGAGGACGTAGCTGCTTCGGTGGATGCGTGGATGAACGGGGTCAACGATGGAGCTTCTTCTGGTTTCGTTGTTGACCGAGCGTGGGCTGGCTGAAGACAAGAAGCGGTGGAGAATTCGGTCTTCAAGGCTTCGTGGATGCCGCCAGTCAACTACCAAGGCAAACGAGAGGAGTTTTGACCGAGGAGACCAACGGTAGTGGAGGCTGGCGTGGACGATGGAGCAGCTTCGCTGGAGATTGACCGGTGAAGATGGGAATTGATTTGTTGCCGACAAATCCCAGTGGAGGACGCGGCTTCGGTCTTCAGTGCAGCTGGTCTCTCGATCTTCAAGCAGTGGTAATGGGAAGCAAAAAGGGAGGTTGTCGCACGAAGGAAAGTGAGAAGGGAGAGAGAGAATGGAGGTGGACGGTTGGTGAGAGAATGCAAGGAGATAAGAGAGAGGTGAGTGATGGGGCCCTTAGGCTTGATATTTTCCACAAGTCTATCCTTTTAGACTCACTCTTGGCCAAGCATTATCCTTGGCTCACAATCACACACACATACATCACTTTCACTTTCTCAATAGGTTCATTTCTTTGGCCATGACATTAATTTCTTAAAGCGCTTCAATTTCTCCAATAAATTCCCAAATCGGTCGATTTCGACGTAAAAAATCCTAAATTTTCTAAATCTCCGACACACAACGGCTTAGTCTGAAAGTCACGTTCCATTAATTTAGCCAATCTGAACTTTTGCCAATTTTCCGCGACGTCCGAACCTAATTTCCGTAAAATTTCCCGAATCTCTAAAATTTTCTGAGGCGAGTCGATCGCCTCCTAAAATTTATTGACGTAGGCCAAAACTTCAATTTCGAAATCGACTCGACCGGCGGTTAATTTTAATTCGGCGCGTTTTTAGCAGCGCATCATCGGGTAGTTTTCTAACTTTTTTAAGGCAAATAACCCGCGTGCCGATTTTCTTCGAGCCACTATGAACCCACTGACTCAATGGCGACTCTTGATTGTCGTGAAAATCTCGAGATTCAATTACGGACACGCACCAAAACAATAAGAAAATCGGGCCTAGTGTTGGCCTAATGAGAACTTTCTAATTCAAGGTGGTGTCACCCACGATTAGTCACGTATCTCTATCGATCCAGTCATCTCTCGATTTCAAATCGATTTTTAATCGTCTTGGTAGAATGACTCAAAGATGGACACTCGAAGTCGATTCTCGATCGAGCTTCTCAAGTCTATTCATTAAAATTCCTTAATAATTTTCCTGCGTAGCAGTTATCTCAGAAGACGGGCCTTAATAACCCTATAGACGCGTCAATGAAATGCCCGATTTATTCAGTAGAAGACAGGGTTGAAAATTCTGGATGTCACACGTGGGGTCTGTGGGGCCCACTTTTTGGCCTGATTGAGGAATTTCCTTTTTTCTTTTTCCTCTCTTTTCTTCTTTTCCTTTGCATTAAAGCGGCAAAATGGATTACAAATGGCGACCATGTTGTCCGAATTGACAACAAAAGTGAACCTTAGGGATGTTTAATTCCATAAATCCGTCTCTGGTACCACTAATCCAACTTCCTTAATTCGTTTGAACTAAAAAGATTAAGCTAATATTTAAAGGAGGAAAATACGATCGGTCAAAAATAGTTAAATCCACAAAAGAATACCATAAAAGAAAAAAAGAAGTAATGTGATCGATATAAATTTCTCTTCAAAGAAATCGAATTAAACACGTAATCTTTCTTTCTACTAAAGAGATCTGTCCTCCAAAGAGTTGACTAAATAAATAGAATGAAGGGGATATATCATATTATTAAGAAGGTTGAAATTCTTATATCACAAAAAATGGGGGAAGTTACATGCTTTAGTTATCGAATTGAAAATAAATGGTCATGTTCACAATCTTTGGACCACCCGAAATTTTAAAGAAATTTATTGCACTTTTCATATTTATTTTTTTTATTTTTGTTCCGAGACATTGAGGCCACGGTCAAACTAAGGTCCTCAGCTTTACTTGGATTTATATGGACTAGCCTTGTTATCGTGTTATGGGACCTATTTATTTTGTAGCAACTTTGCCACAGATACTTGATATATTGATGTATGTTTAATGGCAAAATGAAGGGTTGTAGCAAAAGGTGTTCTAAGACTATTAGAATTTTGTTAGTGCATATGTGTTTTGTTCAAAAGCAAAGGGAAAATTTTTACGTTTTTGACAAATACTTCAAATATCATATGAAAGTTATAAAAAAAATTGTACATGCAAATATATGTAAAATAAAAAATCAAATTATTTGCTCCTGCAATATGTGGCGAAAAGCAAAATGTTTAAAACAAAAGTCAATTCTAACAAATCATAACATAGTAATCCTACAAATAATATCTATTTGATTTATGGAAACACGCATTTCAAAAAATCATCATAACGCTTTGTTTGGGAAAGCGGGAGGGACGAATAAATGAGGGAAATTTTTTAAAGATCTCCCTTAAAGGAAAAGGAGCAAAAATTTGAAATAATTTATTTTTGCAGGTCCATTTCCCATCATTGTTAACCTGAAAAGAGATTCGCCATATTCCCATCCGCAAAAGAAATTAAGGCTCGCGCATGATAAAATTTCTGAAAGCAAATTGATTTCGCGTAAATCAATTTCTCGAATTTCTATTCCCAAAGTTTCGGAAAGAAAAACCCGTTTGATAACGACAAAATTTCTATTTCGAAATAGAAATCCGTTTGATAATAGAAAAAATTTCTATTTCTATGAATCATGTTGTCCCCATCCTTTTACCTCACTCTTCTTGGTGCTTATGATGGTAATTTAATTTGATAAAAGTTGATAAATCACTTTAATTTATATTGGTAATTCGATAGAGTAGTTAGGAACTTCAAAACATTAGCAATTTATGTAAATAAAAGCTAGTAATTAGTATAAAAAATGCTAATATGCAAACTATAAAAGATTTGGTATTTTCGAATGTTAATATGCAAATAGTGAATGTATTTATTCTCCTCATTCAAGATTCGGGTTTAAGTCACTACACTTTTTTGCATTCTTTTGAGAGCACAAAGTGATTTTATGTTAGGTACTAGTTAACATGGAGGGAGGCACAATTTGCGAGCGATTCGAAATTAATAAATTGAAAGTTGTGCTAGAAATAGAAATTGATTAGATAATAATATAGGAAATCCTCAAATAAAAAATAATAGTCGAAATAATACTAATACATTACAAAAGTTGAAAATACAATTTCATGGAATTTCCGGCATATTATTATCCCTTGCCATTTTATTAGCAATGATTTTCCTAAGCATATTTATTTGGTTTCCCTCCTCGGTCAACTGAATGTTTGCAAGCTCATCCTGCCTAGGTTTAGCTACGTACATCGGAGGTTCAGCCACGTACATCGGATCTCCATATAGGGAAAAGTTCTTATCCATCTTGTCTTGATCGCGGATGTAATTATGGATGGCACAACATACAATTACGATATATGCTTGCTTTCGAAGTGCAAATGAGGGCATGCGTCTCAAAATGAAAAAAGTGATTCTTCAATGCCCCAAATGATCTTTCAATGACATTCCTTAAAAAAAAAAATACCTATAGCAATAATATCATCATAATTGCAACTTAAAAACATAAATAAACAAAGTCTCAAATACATAAGTCATGAAATGAAATACATAAGTCATGCATGTTTCTTAAACAAAGTCTAAAAAAAAAAAATTCTATTTCTATTTCGTAAACAGAGAAGCTACAATTTCTAGCTTCATTTCTCCCCAAAAACAATTTCGAAACAGAAATTTGTTTTTGAAAATAGAGAAATCAATTTGCGTTACCAAACGGATTGTTTCAAACCCATTTCTGGAACAGAGAAACAGAGAAATCAAGAAACAGAAATTTTATCATGCGTAGCCTAAGAAACTCGCTCGTAGTCGTCCAAAAAGAAGCGATAGGAAAAAAAAAATTACAAAAAAAAAGTAAATCAAAACCAACTTCACGAAATTTATTTATTTTTTTTAAAAAAGGAAGAAACGAAGAAAGGAAAAGGAAAGCGGTCGGAGGAGTAGGTTGGTGGGGACAAGGAGAAGTCAGGGATGACTATAGAGAAAAGAGAAAAGAGAAGAAAACCGAGCCGAGGAGACCCGGTTACATTCCAGCCAAAGGAGAGGGGGCCAATTTATCGAGTGCGTTTGGTAACGTTTCGTTCAAAAATTGTTCCGGGAATGAAATAGAAAAAACTATTTCTACGCTCTGGGAACAATTTTTGAACAGAAAAGGTGTTTGGTAAACTTGTTCCGAGAATAAAAAATGAACAGAAACACATTTGGTAAATTTGTATTCTTTTTTTGTTTCTTTTAATTTTTTAATATTTTTATTTTATTTTTCTTTCTTTTTTTCCTTTTTTCTTTTTTAGGCGGTCGCCGGCCTTGGCCATGGTCGGCGACCGGCCTACAAGGGCTGGCGGCCTACAAGACCGCAGTAGCTTCTCGGTCTTTGATAATCTCTGCTCGTTGTTATTCGGTCGAATCTGTTTCGGCGACTCGAGCACGAGCTCACGCGCTTCTTCGACCTTGTGGACTTCTTCGCGGTGTCATCCGCTGCGCTTTGGGGTTACGTCTCCTTTTTTGCTGTCGATTCTCACCAAGAACACCTACATTTCGAAAACGCCCTCATGCCAGGTCGATACTCATCACTTTAAGTGATGCCCTTGAACAAAGGAAAATTTAAGGCCAAGATTGGAGCTTGACCGTTCGGGCTGCGTGGATTGGGATTAAATCATTGTAGGTTGGGATGCTGAAGTTTCGTATAGTCGGGCATTTTCAGTCTCTTTGTTTGTGCTCTCGATTTTTTAATTCTAATTTTGAAGGATTGGGTTTCTAGAGCCTCCAAAGCATTGGAAGAAGGGATATTGGAGTCCTATTCTATTTTTCTTGATGTTGTTCTTAACCAAGTCTCCGTGATTCTCCTGTATTCTCTCATGCGATCACTTGCTTGAAGCTTCTCTTTGAAATGCTTGGTTTGTTGCTTTCTTTTGATTTGTCCTTTCAAGGAACAAAACCAATATTGTTGCCATTATAGGAGTCTCATTTTCTCCTCCTTTTTGCATTTGGGGTTGCTTTAAGGTTGTAAGCTATGGTTGAGGTCTGCCTTATCTCCAAGCATCATGCGGCACACTTGTTGGGCAGTGTTTCTATTCTTGTAATGAAAAAATTCATAAGGATATCTTTGAAATTTTCCAGCCACTTTTGCAGGCATGCATTTATCTCCTATCCTTCAATTACTTCTTTTACTTTCAAGTGCTGATGTATGTGATGGGTAAATTTTGACTTCTCCATTCTCTTGAAGCTTGGCAAGATGGCGAGCTTGAGAAGCAAAGAAGGAATTTTCTTTATTTTCTCCTCCATCAAGTGCCAGCTAGCAGCAACTTCAGTGTTCTTACTAGACAAAAAGCTCGCCAGGTACATATTCTCTTGTGAGTTCAGGTAGTTTTATCTGGTGCACTTGTTTGGTTTATCTAATGGGCTGATCTTTCTTGTTACTTATTCAATCTCGTGTTTTCAGATAGCTTTTCTTATCATACACAGAGGTTACAAGATGAATCCAACTTCTCCCCCTTTTGAATGTTCATATATGTGGTACGGCTATATCTACTCTATATCTGTGCCTTTTTTGTATTGATTTTTCTTATGAATTTTGCTCTATGCACAATAAGGGAAAATGATGAAGGCTGCATCTTGAGGGATAATTGCCCCTCAAGTTTAGGCATTCTTACTTGAGAGTGAGCTTTTATTTCACAAATGATCGTTTATTAGATTGAAATATTTCATCATGTAGGTGTATTGGCTTTACTCATCCCTCTTTTTCTTTCCCAATGAACTCTATCTATTGTGAATGGAACTTTAGTGTCCAATCTCAGAGTATAGAATTCTTGACATTTACAAGGAAGGATGATAATATTGCTCATTTCTAAAAATACTGAACTGGACAGGGGTCCCTCTCTTGTGTCTTCCTTGAAGGATTCTTCTCTTCATCCTTCTTTGCGGCAACCTGCCCTTGATCTCATTCAAACTATCATCAGCCTTAAGTTTTCACACATGCCCAAGTATTGGTAGAGGTGCCATCAAGTTGAATGATGATGAAGACGATGATCGGCCAGCATTTCTTCCATATGGTGTGGAGGAGGAGGATTTTGGTGCGTGGGGTGGTTTCAGTTCACAAAATATGGTTGTTTCTCGGGAATATAGAGGATGGATGTGCATCCCCATGTTATGGACTGATGTTTTTGGTTGAAATTGATCCCAATGTTCTTCCACTGTCATTTACCAAGGCTGTCTTTTGGGCCAGATCTCGCTTGTTGTTTGTCGAACCTGATATTAGTGGGGAAAAATATCTTCCAATTCAATCTTGGATTTTATCATTTGCTGCGAAAATGTCATCTGCATTTGGATTGAAGGTTCCTACTGGCTCTAAGTCATTGTCATTTATGTAGTATCGTGTTTTTTTTTTTTTGAACTGATGTAGTATCGTGTTTAAAGATCGATGTTGTTGTATGTCCCGATGACATTTAGAAAATAATGCATACTGCCTATATTGTAGTCCAAAGTTGCAAAAGATTCTGTCCTGTTGTAGTGAGTACTTGAAATGCTCTAGAACTCGGTCAATGGTGCACCAAATAAAAACAATCATATTGTAGTTTTTTGTAAAAGATGACTGAAACTATCTGCTGGGTAGGTTAAACTCCTCCATGATTGGAAGACAATGTTTCCCACAAATATACCAGGTGTCATTCTAGAGAACATTCCCATCTCATCTTATTCAATATGATAGATTGTAGATCCTATGGAGTTTCTTATCTCTCCATCACTCGTATTTTCTACTAGGAAATAGCAGTTGTGCTCACATAACTCATAACGACAATCAAGCACTAAAGCAGAAAATTTGCCTTAATCAAATGTCAATACACAAGACACGCCTATTAGAACTCCTTGTGAAGTCTCCACGACGTTTTTTGTGAAAATCATTCGGTTTCCTATCTCAACATCTAGACAGAGGGACAACTCTAACTTCATCAAGCACGGGGCCACACAGAGAGCCAAAGTCGTCGATCCTGGTGTGGTATAATGAACTGAAGAAAGTGAGCCTTGTCCTTGCTTAAAGTGCTTTGAACTTGAAACTGGCGGTCTTGAACCTCCCCTTCCCTTGCGATTGGAAAGGGACTTTGAGGGTGTCTTTAGCAGCAAAAGCTTCCACCATCATCGAGCCATGGCAGCCGTTCCTTGTGTCTCCAACGGCGAAGGTGAGATTGTAGCATTTACTCAGGAAGGTTCTTATGATTTGGGCAATCGCACTTTCTCTTCCTGCAACTAGCTCTACTGCTGCGAGTCCAAAGGGGACGTTGAAGTGCTTCTTGTCTATGAACTTCACTGCCTTGAGCGATTCAATGACCCAACCAGGAAGGGGAGATGTGAGATCCTCCTGTCTTGGGGGGAGGAGTACACCATTGGATGAATTGATTAGGCGGTGGGGACCCTCCTCAAATCCGGCGTTCTTCACCAAGTTATCTGCACATTCTCAAAGGTCAGGAGTGGTGGAACTTGGATTTGAACTTCTCCAGGAGCCAAATATATATAGCCATGTGATGTAGATGATGAAACTTCTGGTTCACAAAAAGAAAGTTTGTCTAGTCTTGCCTAGAGAGGCAAAGCTTAAAATTAGGTTTTTAGCTTGAAAGCATCACAAACAGCTGTCAGTCCACGAAAGAAAAGAATACCGTACTCAATCGCCCATTCTAAACATCTCATCAAAAATACAAACCAGATCCAGGAAAAACCTTAGAAGAAGAAGTTTCTTGGAGTGAGAGAATAAGAATCTTGCATATCAGAGAAACATGAGCAGAGGAAGTAGAAAATAGGGGCAACCATATTTGCAGCCTAGTAAAATACTGCCAATTGTTGAGACGTGAATTTACTTATGGGATACGGTATGACGAAGTTTCTCTTGAACCCTCACTCTTCTCAAAAATTGGCTTGTTAAGACTCACATCCTGGTTTTGTGCTTTCACGTATACAAAATTTCGCTTTCTATGCTCTCTTCTTGGGGTGACATATTACGTGACTATCTCAGGTCCCTATGAGTTATGAGTTGAATCATGAGACTAGGTAATTAAATTTCTTGAGTAAAAGTTAATTTGTCCACAACTGTCAAACAACAAAGGGAAAGTTGACACAACAAAATACCTTCATTAGCATCTGGAAGGCTTCCTTCGTTTGGAGAAACTCTTGAATCCTGCAGATAGAAAAAAACTTAATGAATAAGGCACTTGTAGGAATTATCTTACTCACATATAGCTAAAACAGAGTACCTTCTTCCGGGAACAAAGTCGATTGTGGTGACTTATTCATATATCCAATGTTAACATCATTTAGTATGATGGTAATTGTATAGAATTATTCTTGACAACAATGGAACACTGGTAAATTTTCTAGAAAGGATCGGGCCCTATTTCCTTTCTACTGAATTTAAGGTACACGATTAAAACAGAGCATAGGAATTTAAAAGCTTGTCTTAGCTACCATAGAATCCTAGTTAAAACAACAATATCACAAAATCAATGAATCAATGGAGTGAAATTGGTCTTAACAGTAATCGCTATAAAAAAGCTACCGCTGAACAACTCAAGGTTCTGCATAGTGGCATGATCGAGATTAACAATTGAAGGCAACCCCTTGCTTGCAGCAGCCAATTCCATCAGCTACAGCTGTTCATCCTCCATAAGCTCCATGGATTCCTTTCTGCGAGCAGTGGCCTTCTCCACTGCAGCTTTCCGTCTCTCTGCTTCTTTTTCTCGACAAAACTCTTCTTTTTGTCTCTTTTTCTCCGCCTTCCAAACAAAAAACCAGAGAAGTTGGTAAAGAAAAGAGAAAAGAAGAGATGCTGCTTAACCAATCAAATAAAGCAAAAGAAACTAACTAGCGAAAATGCACTATCAAGCTCAAATACTTACCTTAATAGATTCTTTCTGTAAATACTTCTCCCGTCACTCTGATTCTCGCCTTTACTCACGTAGCAATCTCTCCTCCTCTCTCTGCTGTTCACGCATCAACCTTTCTTCTTCCTTCCTTCTTTCACGATCAAATCTTTCCATCTCTTTCCTCATTCGTACCTCAGCCTGCAATAGAAAAATATAGGATATCGATACATGCCAAAGTTTTCTCCACAAAGCTCACATATCCTTAAGTGATAAATGAAAACCTTTCTCCTCAAAATATTTTCTTTCTCTACTGCTTCGCAAATTCGGTTTTCATTAGCTTCAACTTCCCTAGCGATCTGGGCTTCTTCAATCTGCAACAAAATGACATTTTTGGTCACCCTAAAGCTATATCAAAAAGTGATGACAATACTATGCTCTCAAAAGCATCAGAATTACCTTCCGTTTTCTCTTGACATGCAGGTCAGAAGTATCATGCAAAATTGTCCTGTCAGGCAGGGTAGAAGAATTGTCTTGACCGATAAATGGATGGCTTCCGTGGTGAGCATCCATTTGAATGTTAACAAAAGACTCTCGGCTGAAGGGAATGATCATCTCTCGGTGGGGATAAAACACTGTTTTGCTCTCTATCTTCTTGTGAGACACGGCATACTCGCAGTCGGTGACCTCGAACACCATCAAACTAGGCAGCTTCTCACTTCCATCAATAGATGACACACTGGTAGTTGGCCCATCCACCGGGACATCAAGATAGTGAGTTTGGGCAATCCGTCCAGGGGTATGGTATCTTGCAGGCTGGTCATGCAGCAACTGATACTCACGGTGGAGAAGTCTTGAAGCAACCTGGATAATCACACATAACGCAAATATTGGCAATCCACATATGACTTCGAAAATTGAATGTTAACAAGCGAAACTAGCATCAGAATTTTATTAGATTCTTCTAAGAGCAGTTAAAGTTCTTAAAATTAAAAAAGACAATTCCAGTTTTTATACAGAAAGACAAGAAGAACAAACTTGTAAAAGTATCGAGAAAGGACATGTAGGGTGTAAGTATATAGGAAGTAACAAACTTTTATCTCGCATGATGGTGAGCGCTTTCTCTGCAGCTGAACCACTGCATAAAGTAGAAATGACTTCTTCACAACCTTTAACCTGAAATCACAAGTTCCTCCATTGAAATTCATCAAAGCAAAAAATAACAAATAGAGAATGTCATTCTAGAATCCATTCGGTATAGATGCATGACAACTCCATCTAGGTATAAGATGGACTACCAGAGAATGCATTCGAAGTGCATTTCATCGTCATTCTTAGCAAATATAAACACAAGTTACAAATAACAACCAAATCCGCATCCTTAATGAATGAAGTATGACCAAAACAAATCGGATTTTCTTCGAATACCCAAAAAGATACCAGCAACAAGGTGAAGCCTGTTGCCTAAAACGTTTTGAAGAAATTGTTTGCCTATATTCCAAAGGTGCTGTAAATCCAGCAAATAGTAGTACATCAAATGTGTTTGTTACATAAGTGATTGAAATGTCAGGCAACACATGGTAGATATTGATGTCGCACTTCATCCACATGCTGTATTACATGCCACGTCTGCTTTCTATTCGTTTCTTATGGATAGTAGATGGAGTGACCCAATAGAAATGTCATTACTGGAACCTTGATTACACTATGCTAGTATGCTTTACACATTGTGATAAGGTAGCTGTAGGGATTGAAAGTTTACAATATACAGTGATAGGACTATGAGTATCCCCAACCTTAAATGAACCTTGAGTAATTCATCCTCTGTCTTTTCTTAAACACAATATGTAGGATCAGAGAAAAGTGAATCCAATAACAGATACTCACTAGCCAGAGTCAATGTTGAATTCCATCAGAAGGAAAGCAGGATCAAGACCTCTATCTTAGCAAAAAAAAATGGAAGAGCCCTCCACAGAATATGATTCCCCAATTAGGTCGAATTATGTGACATCGTTCAGTTCAATTAGCCTTCCATTAAGTAGGCATTGATGCCTTTTCTCGCAAGCTTGAAGAAGGGGAGAACATGAGAAATCAGAAAAAGCCAAGCAGAGTCAAGGTCTGCTTTCTACAGTCACTCAGGAAACAATAGCAGTACCATGACAAAGCAAATAACTCAGTTTCACTAGGTTTAATACATGTGTTCTACGATGAATGAATAGGGAAATCCTTTCCAGGTGTCTTGAATTTTTATGCTGTTTTAGGAGATAAGCTTGCAATGCCCAGCTGAAAGTTGAATTCTCAAAGCTTTAGACCAAAGGACTTATGCTTAAAAAGTGAACTTTCTGCCAGGAGCTACGTTTACGAATTAAACCATCCAATATTGAGGAATTTCCATCTTAAAGGCAGATGCAATAACAAACTAAGAGATCAAAAACCAAATAAACATAAGAATGCTACTTCTTAAAACAAACAAATACCTATGGTTGATAAACCTAGCAATGTTTCCAAAGGTTGTTGAATCCAAACAAAGAGCTTCATCATCCTTCACACACATGGAGCTCCAATCAGAATCAAGGAGCACCTGATAAGTACGTTTCGCAGCGTCACCCTTCTTCAAATTTCGCTCATGCATTTCCTTGATGGTTAATATTTTACCTATGTACTGACATACAAATGCACCTTTAGGCAGTTCATCCAGTGCTTGCAGATCCCACCCTTTTCCTTCAGGTGTCATAAACACCTAAAGGACAAAATCAGTCACAAAAGAGTACAGGCTTAAGCTTAAGGGTTCCCAAACAAAGTCACTCACTGCAGTAGTAACTGGAACACTTTTAAGAATGATAACCACCACAAGGTCCAAGTATGACAGTAGAGCTACAACAGGCAAAAGCTTTAAAATAGCATGAAAACAATTCTTTACCTGCATATTATAACTTATGCCCCGCTGCACCACTCGATTGCCACAATGTTTACCACAACCACACTTTCTCCAGCACTGTTTGATAAATTTTCTCTTCAGGTGGCCCGTACGAGGTTCTAAAATGTTGTTATCTTTTGACTTTTCTAGAGGGCATTCCCGACAATATAAGTGGTGGCTCTTTTTAGGGTCGCGATTGACAGAAATACACTTCAACAAAAAAGCTTCCTTTACAAGACCTTTCACAGTGTATATAAACTCACCCCCATTTGCACATGCACAAGCACAGGGTACTGGAGAAGGCAGGCAGTCACCATAACAATTTGAACAGCAATTCTCATTTCCGATCTCAGAAAGGGAGAAATTGATAGAAGCACTAGAGAAAGCGAGGCTATGAGGTATGTAGTGAAAGGATGGTGGACACTGCTCATCAATCTTGTTAACCCATGGTATTTTTACTCTTTCTTCTCCTTTGGCTATGTCATTAACATCATGGACAGACCTCAGATCAGTAGGAGTTGACTGACTCTTCGAGAAAACCACCAGACTACGCGAATCAGCATCTTCATGTTCTTCTGACAGCTTCCTTTGACTTCCAGCACAATCAATTGTGGTCTTGTTTTTGTTCATTTTCAAGTGATTATTACTACCATCTAAAGACCCCGGAAATCTTGGAATTCGTGGTGCAGCTGCCCCAATTGATCCTTGAACATTAGGAGATCCATTGGAAGCATTATTGGGTACAAAGGAGTTTGTTTTACGGCTTCCAACATTAAGAGTGTCCTGCATAACAGATCTTTGTAAGGTATCAACTGTAGGGTCCATATTGATTGATAGTTCTCTTGATGCATCTGTAGAGCCGCTTCCTAACTCCAGAAAGCATTGGCACATATCTCTCATCAGTTTCGAGACAGAAAACCTGGGGTCAATGATTTTTTGAGATTGGAGATATTTATCATCCATTGACTTTAGAACCGCATCTATACTAGGCATATGAAAGTCTGCTCTTCCACAGGTAGAGTTGCAACTCAAAGTAATTTTTACATCTCCCAAGGGCAAGGAGGCAATCTCTAGGTTGGTGGGAGATTCCTCTGCAATGTTAGCACGTTCATGGTCATTCCTATACTTACTCGATGATGTGCAGTCAGCTCTGCCTCCTCTTCCACCAATCATCTCCTTCCTAAGTGCCAAATCTCCTTTATTGATTGGATCTACATGTGTTAACCCAACAACATCAACAAACACCACTAGACCCCAAAATTACAATCAGATATTTAATAAGACGGTCCTAATAATAATAAAATGCAGAGTCAGTCAATTTGAGAGTTTTCCCTTCCAAAAAAACCCATCTGAGCAGACAAGGATCACTCTACTCAAATCATCTTCTTTTTCTCCTTGGCATTGATGGGAAATATAGAACAATAGTAAATGAAGTCAGCTACTTCCCTATTAAAGACTAGGAAGTTTGAAAATTTAAGCTTTTGGCTTTCAGAGCAGCATATTTCAAATGCTTTTGTCATATAGATCCATACTTTGACCTGCAGACAATTTAAGAATGCATGTTGGGCACCACCTTGCCTCTTACCTCGATAACTTCCCAATAGAAGGAAGACACAAGAGAGGGACCCCTGTCCAGTTTAGTATTTTTAGAAATGAGCAATATTATCCTTCTTCCTTGTAAATGTCAAGAATTCTAAACTCTGAGATTGGACACTAAAGTTCCATTCACAATAGATAGAGTTCATTGGGAAAGAAAAAGAGGGATGAGTAAAGCCAATACACCT
This sequence comes from Eucalyptus fibrosa, assembly GCA_017140475.1. Classification (NCBI taxonomy): domain Eukaryota; kingdom Viridiplantae; phylum Streptophyta; class Magnoliopsida; order Myrtales; family Myrtaceae; genus Eucalyptus; species Eucalyptus fibrosa. The sequence goes on along the minus strand of CM029510.1, from coordinate 7,986,129 downwards.
ACATGATGAAATATTTCAATCTAATAAACGATCATTTGTGAAATAAAAGCTCACTCTCAAGTAAGAATGCCTAAACTTGAGGGGCAATTATCCCTCAAGATGCAGCCTTCATCATTTTCCCTTAATGTGCATAGAGCAAAATTCATAAGAAAAATCAATACAAAAAAGCCTGAGATATAGAGTAGATATAGCCGTACCACATATATGAACATTCAAAAGGGGGAGAAGGTGGATTCATCTTGTAACCTCTATGTATGATAAGAAAAGCTATCGAAAACACGAGATTGAATAAGTAACAAGAAAGATCATCCCATTAGATAAACCAAACAAGTGCACCGAGATAAAACTACACAACTCACAAGAGAATATGTACACAGCGAGCTTTTTGTCTAGTAAGAACAACGGAGTTGCTGCTAAGCGGCACTTGATGGAGGAGAAAATAAAGAAAATTCCTTCTTTGCTTCTCAAGCTCGCCATCTTGCCAAGCTTCAAGAGAATGGAGAAGTCAAAATTTACCCATCACGGACATCGGCACTTGAAAGTAAAAGAAGTAATTGAAGGACGGGAGATAAATGCATGCCTGCAAAAGTGGCTGGAAAAGTTCAAAGATATCCTTATGAATTTTTCATTACGAGAATGGAAACACTGCCCAACAAGTGTGCTTCGCATGATGCTTGGAGATAAGGCAGACCTCAACCATAGCTTACAACCTTAAAGCAACCCCAAATGCAAAAAGGAGGAGAAAAATGAGACTCCTATAATGGTAACAATATTGGTTTTGTTCCTTGAAAGGACAAATCAAAAGAAAGCAACAAACCAAGCATTTCAAAGAGAAGCTTCAAGCAAGTGATCGCATGAGAGAATACAGGAGAATCACTGGAGACTTGGTCAAGAACAACATCAAGAAAAATAGAATAGGACTCCAATATCCCTTCTTCCAATCTTTGGAGGCTCTAGAAACCCAATCCTTCAAAATTAGAATTAAAAAATCGAGAGCACAAACAAAGAGGCTGAAAATGCTGACTATACGAAACTTCGGCATCCCAACCTACAATGATTTAATCCCAATCCACGCGGCAAAACGGTCAAGCTCCAATCTTGGCCTTAAATTTTCCTTTGACCGAGGGCATCACTTCGATGTGAGTATCGACACAGCATGAGGGCGTTTTACGAAATATAGGTGTTCTTGGTGAGAATTGGCGGCAAAAGCGAACGGAACCCCGGCAACGCGACGGATGACAACTGCGAAGAAGTCCACAAGGTCGAAGAAGCGTGTGAGCTCGCGCTCGAGTCGGCGAAACAGTTCGACCGAATAACAACGAGCGAGATAATCAAAGGCAGAAGCTCTTTGCGGTACACAGCGGGGACGTGAGATATGAGCGGGGTCCCAATGGAACGATCGATCGAGGCTTCGGTGGAGGTGGAAAGAGGCGTTAGCGGAGGCGGAGGCGGAGGTGGGCGTCGCGTCGCGTCGGGTCGAAGCGACGGAGGCAACGAGAGGGCGTCGGAGTCGGGGGCAATGGAGGCAACCGCGGACCCACAACACGACCTTGAGGGCGGAGCGGAAAGCGAAAGCGCGTCGTCAGCGTCGAAACGAAAGCGAAAGCGGAAACGGAAAGCGCGTCGTTAAGCGTCGAGGCAACCGGCTTGAGGAGCGTCAGATCGAAGCGTCGGAATCCGAAGGCGTCGAAGGCGAGGCGAAGCGGGGGCGGAGGCGGAGGCGCGTCATCCGCGTCGGAGGCAACCGGCTTGAGGAGCGTCGGAGTCGGGGGCATCGGAGTCGCGAGAGGGCGTCGGGAGCGGAGGCGGAGGCGGAGGCGGCGTCGTCGGCGTTGGAGTCGGGGGCGACGGACGCAACTGGCTTGAGGGGCGTTGGAGTCGAGAATGGAGAGAGAGAGCTCGTCCGCGAGAATGGAGAGAGAGCAGAGGAGGGGGAAGAGAAGCAGCTGTGCGGCTTTTGTTCTCCCCCGCAACGGAATGGAACGGAGAAGGGGGAGAGAGAGAGAGAGAGGAGAGAGAGGACGATTCGACAGGGGGCTCAGGCATCGCAGAGGAGAGCAGAGCAGGGAGCGTCAGAGTAGTGGGCCCCACACGTGGCTCCCGCGAATTTTGAACGCCTGACGCCCTCGCCTACGTGGCGCCACGTGTCGATCGCTGAGTGGTTTTACCCACCGCCTACGTGGAGGGTTAAACCAGCCAATATTTTCTCAACGCGCGGGCATTGAAAAAAGTGAAAAGTGCATTCTCTCTCCTCTGTCTTCTCTCTCCTCTTTGCTCTCTCTTCCTCCTCCGACGCTCCTTCCGATCTAGCGATTCCTCCGACGACCGTTGCTGCCTCCCGACGACAGCCTTTCTCTCTCCACTCGACTTTCTCTCTCCACTCGACGGCCTCATCTCAAGGCTCCATTCTCTCGGCGCACTTCTTCCTAAATCGCGCTCTCTCCCGACAGCCGATTTCGCTCGCCTCTCTCCGTCCCCCGACTTGCAACCGAGAAGCAATCGCTCCGTCCTGCTCGAAGCAGTCGCTCGAGAAGCCCTAAATCTGCGAGTCAGGTTCGATTTTATTTCCCGAGGTTTTATGTTCGCATCTTTGTTTTGGGGAGAAAGCTTGACCTAAATCTGCGATCAGAAGTTCACTGGTTTATTGCTTCTGATTCTAAGGGCAACAACGCGAGAAGTGAAACTGCGACTGTCTCTCTCTCTACCCTTGTCCACTTTTTCCGTTCTTGGCAAATTCGAAGATGAGCCCACTTCTTGATACATGATCTTAGGCCGACCCGTCAAGTCGAAGCCCGACGTAATCTCGCTGCTTCGCTCCACCGAGCTGTTGAATCGCTTGCGTCTGGGGGGTTTCAAGATTTTCCGGGGGGGCAATCGCTTGTTCCGTCATTGCAGGCTTCCAGGCGAGAAGAAATGTGCCCACAATAATCACCCCAACACCGAACCGCCTCCTTTGTCCTCTCTCGATATGTCATCATCCCTTCTCTGCTTTCGTTTTTTCCCTCGTCGTTTGGTTTCAGGAAGTGGTGGGGATGTTACAAGTAAAAGAAAGGAATCGGGCCGTGAGGTTTCACTTGAATTGTGAGAGATTAACGCGGGAGTGGTCGACCCCACGTCCTGTATATGGCGAACGGTATGATTTTTGAATGAAAGAGGGTGCGCATGAGCTATGAGCGTTGGTGGGGAACGAGCAAGAAAGTGGGTTCTGCTGAAAGTTTTGATCTTGTTGAAGTTGGACAAATTGGGAGTCACGGCATTTCTGTTTGTTGAAAGCTAGTTAATCTTAGATGCTGTTTGTCAAGAAAAATTATAGGAAGAGTAGACACTGAACTAATGTGACTCTTTCGATGAACTGAACACATGGGGAAGCTGATATTACTTGAGATCTCTTGGAATAGTTGGTGGGTGTATCTAGATTCATGAACACCCTGGAATTGAATTAAATGGTTGCATTTCTTTTATTGATAAGCGTTTTCTGCTCCTCTGCTCATGCTTTGTATCTGACTTTAGTGTCCATTTTTCTTGTTTTCTCATTCTCTTTTTTGGTTTTTTTGCCGTAAAGGGAATTAGTCGAATTGTTTGTGAACTTTTCATCAAGCACATGAACAAATGGCTCTCACTTTTCACTTGTTACATCTTTCCTTTAAAATGTGTGTAATCTCATCAATTTTTTTGTCCTTTGCCTCTTTGTAAGACACATTTTCTTCCAACTGCTTCTCTATTTAGACTTTCGCATTTTTAAGCCTAGGGTAAAATGCACTAAAGGTGACTCAATTTTCAATATTTTTTTCATTAGCCTGGCACAAACTTTTTACTTGTTGAAAATTTGAGGTAGTTGTCTATGTGGTTTATTTTAATATTGTTTTAGTCTTAATTGATGTGGCTTATTAAATGTGCAGCGATACAATTGCAGCATCACATAGTATCTATTGAATACTACAACTGCAGCAATAAATGATGTTGCTGAGAATTACTTGCAACTGTCTTGAGTTTGAGATAATGTCTTATAGATTATCATTACAATGGTGAAACAGTACCCAAAAAGAAAAAGGAGTGAGCAAGTTTTCAACAATACAAGTCCCAAAATGTAATGGTGTTGCTTAATTAGGTCGGTTGGATACAGAACCAGCAAGGTCCCGTGCTAACATGGCCTTTTTAGTCTATAGAGCTGCATGAGTGCATGAAAAGGCCACGGTATGGACAATTGAGAGTTTTTCATATTTGGATTTGGGTGATGGTGAGGGACTGGAATTTGGAGATGTTTCTATGTAGTGCTCGATTACAAATAATAAGTTTAATTTTGATTTGTGGAAGTTTGGTAGACCGAAGTGAGAAAACTTTTTTTTTTTTTGTGGTAGATTTATGTTGTGATATGTGAAGTCGCAACAATCTTTAAGATGAAATAAACGACATTGGTTCTTGGCTCACAGGGTTAGTATTTTTGACTTAAGATGTCTGCTCTTGCATCACTAAATAGCAAGTGTCGCTCAAGAGGAAATTGAAGCAGCGGAATAGCTTTTGAAGCATAGGTAAGGGGTTTTGGCTCCAAAATTGCCAATTTGCCTACAGATCTTCAGGGAAAGATAGTTCTTGAACATTGCTGGATGAGGATAAAGCAATTCTCTTTGATGAATAAGTTTAAGAAGAAAGTTCTCAAAGTGAGTCCTTGAACATTGCCTTGTTGGATTTCATTGCTGTTCTTAGTGCAAAGTTAAACTCAAATTGTGTTTCCCGCATTGTTAATGTAGGTAGTAGTAGACAATTTGCCTGATGAGCAAGTGGATCATATGAAAGAGCTGTTCGACGTGATGGACACCAATAAAAATGGAGATCTGACATTTGAAGAGTTGAAACATGGCCTGCACAAATATGGACAGCAAGTTGCTGATCCTGATGTGCAGATGCTAATGGATGCAGTAAGATCACCTATTCAACAGCTTAGCACATTTTGTTTTGGACATGGTTTATGTTTTCTTCTTCCATGTCGACGCATTGTATGCTGTGAAGTGCATGATTTTGCTTAAATTGCAAGGCATTTGGAAGATTAAGGATGGATTACATAATACAGAAATATATTTTTCATCAGTTAGTCAAAGATTTGATCATGAGGTTGTGTCACCATTTCACATAATTGATAGAACTTGTAAAATCAAGTGGGATTCTAATAATTTAATGAGTCATGATTTCTTGTATTAGCATCTAAAAATAGAACTCCATCTTATATGAGAACAGGCTGATGAAGATGGAAGCGGAACACTGAACTTAAAGGAGTTTGTGACTATGTCAGTCCACTTGAGAATGATTGGCAACGATGACCACCTTACTCGAGCTTTTGAATTCTTTGACAAGAATTGAAGCGGATATATTGAATTCGATGAGTTGAAAGAAGCTTTGATAGATGACAATCTTGGTCCGAACAACGAAAAATTTATCGAAGACAATCATTTTCGATGCTGATCTAGATAAGGTAATACATAACTAGAACAACCTGCAATTTGGAATCTGTGTATATCTTGTTCATATACGAAATAGAGTGCTCATTCTGTGATGGATGTATTCCTGGACGGTCGAATCAGTTATGATGAATTCAAGGCCATGATGAAAACGGTAATGGACTGGAAAATGGCTTCATGCCAGTAGTTGAGAGCGATGTTGAACACGCTTAGCTAGAAGATGTTCAAAGACAAACCTTCTTCTCTCAGAGGCTAAAAGATGTTCCACCCATGGCTTCTTAATCTGATCCAGATGAACCGTGGAGAAACAAAATCGAAGTCTCATCAAAAGGGTATTTGGAAAGGAGGCATTATACAAAATCATTGCATTGGTTTGCTACTGCAGGGACATAAATGCTGTGGTTATATTATTTAGCATGAGCCGTTTCTCTGTAATTAGAGCTGCCTTTTGTTCATGCTAGACTTTTGAACAACTGCTTTTGCCTTTCCTATATGAACTACAGATCCTGATTGACCTAAGAATGACAAGGCAACCGTTCTTACGGACACAATCCAGGTGCTGAAGGATTTAACCACGGAAGTTAACAAATTGAAAGCTGAATGTGCAGCTTTTATTGAAGAATCTTGTGAGGTGATTTTATCTTCATCCAGTATCCTGAGGTTCTAATGTCCATTGTTTGCCCTGATGCTAGTAGTAACTTTGCATTACAACCAGCTGATGCAGGAGAAGAATGAGCTCAGAGAAGAGAAATCATCTTTAAAATCTGAAGTTGAAAATCTTAATGTCCAGTACCAGCAAAGGATGAGGGTTATGTACCCTTGGGCTGCCATGGATCCATCCATCGTCATGGGTCCAGCCTACTCATATCCAGTTCCAATACCCGTCACTCCAGGTCCAATACCCATGCTCTCACAACTTCAGCCTTTCCCTTTCTTTGGAAATCAGAATGCAAGTGCTATTCCCGCTCTGTGTTCTACCTTTATCCCAAATTCAATGCCTGCCCATCCCACATTTGGACAGCAGTCAACCCAATATGCTTCCAGTTCTCACGTGTCAAATAAAAAAGACGCCAAAAGCAGGTCTTCAGATCATCAAAGGGGCAGCATTGCAGAGCAAGACGAAGATTCGAATGACGTGGCAACAGACCTTGAACTTAAGATACCTGGAACATCATCACATCAGGTTTTTTTTATATTCTGAACCAGAGCTAGACCTACTCTGTAAATTGGCACAATATGCATAACAGTATATATTATGCAGGACTTGACGTCCGGAGAAAAGAAGGGCAAGCAGACCCAGAGGAAGGAGATAAGTATTTTACTGATGGGAGCTGGTCGAGCAAGCTTTCCTCATCTCAGGCTTTTCCAGATAGTTCCTCCAATAGTGTTAGTGACAACCCAAAGTCCAGTAGATGAAGAGTTAAGTCCAGAAAATCTTAATGCCACAATTTTCTTTTCCTGTTACAGGCCTAGCTCATTTTCTAGTCCTTTCATAGTTTGTACCCTAGTTAACCGAGGCTGGTCAGTTGTATATTATGTTGCGTTTGCTTAACTTACAGGGAATTTTTTTAGTTTATACAGATTTCAGAGCATATGCCTGAAACTTGAACAATGAAGGGCACATTCATTACTTTTTTAAGGGTTTAGCTTCAGCAACCATGACATAATTGATTGGAGCTCAGATTTTGCATCCAAGCCAGGTTGTACTCCTGCATGAGTCATTCGCATTGTGTATTTGTGATGCCCTGGTGGTTATTAGATAAAAAAGTCTCCAGAGATGCTGTCGTCAAGAGGTAACGAATCAGTGTACCGATGGAGATGCGAGCTAGCATACGCTTTTGGGTATTCCCAACATCATTGACCGGAGCAGAAAAAGGCGAATTCTTTATGTTCTGCGCATCACCTCCTACATTCGCTATTCTATTGGCCATGATTCAACGCGATAATGAATGGCTCTTGAAACCAAGAAGCATCACCCTATATAATATGATCAATTTATTTTTGTTAATGGCTGCTCAGCATACATCTCTAAATCCTTCACAGAAAAAGCAGGTGCATTGCTCATCTTTGAGAGAGACTGAAAAATGTTTATACTTAACTCATTTGCGATGCCAAAAAAATTGGGAAAAGAGAAGGCCTTACAAGTAAAAGCATTGCCCATTCTGTAATAGAATAGGCCCTCAAATTCGAGGGCGTTAAATATACACTCGCAGCCTACACATCCCACACTCATTAGAAGACGTACGCCCGTATAGCCCTTCCCTCTCACCAAGTAAACGACCAAAGCCAGCAATCTCTCCAAACCTTCATCCTCAATCACTTCTCGGCTAACTTGGGGTGCCATGCAAAATCCCTTGATACTAACTTTTGTACAGGGATTTCCACTGGCAATGGAGCGGAGTACAGAAGCGGTCATCACGACGTCGGCTTCCTCTAGCAGAGGACCGAGGGAGCCTTTCAAGCTTGTCCGCTGAAAAGGGCATGGGAGCATCATGTCAAGGTTACACGTTAACATGCTTAACCATTTCTTTGTACCGAGCAACATAAAAAACTTGCGCCGCTACTTTGTGCAGAATATACAACAAGAGGCAATACATTCGGCTAGTATTTTCAGATGAGACAATAACCAAATTATCAAGGTCACAAGCTGAACAGTTTCTTTATGTGAAGCTGCAACAGAAAGTAGCTATGCTACTATTTTGTGCCCAATATGCAAAAAGACAGACGACTTATCCCAACTTTTGGGCAGTTTTGCAAGAAACAAACTTCAAGCTCCCAAGAGACAGGGTCAAAATTCAGTTACAAATTAAAACAAATACATTTAGCCCTGTCTACGTAATTTAATTTTCACTCTACCCATACCCATAGTGACACAAATGAGAACTAGAGGGCAAATGAGTGTGGAAGGGATGAATAAATGAAGATAGTCAAAATTACCAGTCGAAGTTCTTCTGGGGTTATATAACCATCACGATCAATGTCAAATTTTTCAAAAAGCGGCCTGTGACCGCAGCTGCCACTTCTCTGAGTCATGTTCCTCCATTTCGATGCACATGAAGAGTAGCTGCAACAAACTCAGTAAAATCCACTTAGCTCATCCGTGTTGCTATCGATCTACATGAAGGAAAAATAAAAGAGATTCTTATGCACCATTCAGGACTCACATGTTTGTGCAAAATCTATAAGCTTGGCAGCAGCTCATCTTATGAACGAAAAAATTAGTCCAACATTTCTTGGCTAACACAAGCAAGTTTTCAAAATGATGAAACATGAAGCAAGAACTAAATGGAAGCTTCAAGCATCGAATATGAACAAAAGAGAATCACCAAAACAATAAAAGAAGAAAGTGAAACTGACAGAAATGGTATTCCACAAAACCCACCAGAAAAAGAAATCTCAATTGCTAATACACAAGGAGAAAACAAGGCCATAACAAAGGTAAAGATAAAAGTTACCGCTTGAAGAATCTCTAAGACACGTGGTTCCTTCATCTTCCAGGGAAGATCCTGAGCAAGGGCCTGCATGCATACAACACTCATGATCATGATGTAATTAAAATATTCATCAGAGTGAACGTGGAATGAGAAAGAAATGGATACCTCTTTCATTTCTTCAAGACTAATAGAACCATTTTTATCTACATCAATTGCAGCAAATTGATCATTGAGGTCAGCAAGTTCCTCTTCATCAAGTGTGCTTGCTAGTGCCTGCAAGCAATATTTGTTAGACATTGACATGATATAATATCCTTTCCTCCTTGAACAAATCTTACAGAGCAGTTTTGTTACCCGTAAAGCAAATTGTTTCAGTCAACCGTACTTCACAAATTGTCTCATATTGTTCAAAACTGATATATCAATAGGGATATCTGATGCATTTCGTCCTTCTCTGACCCATGGATATGCTCAAAGTTGCAGCAATGAATAAAGATCAATGTTAAGAGGAAACAGAAAATCCTCAGTTCCAAAGAAAATGAAAACCTCAGTTTTCAACCTCAATACTAGACTTGCGGCCTTTTACAGGCCAAATCTCATGCCATCCAAAATTCCAATTTGATAAGCAGTTCAAGTGGGCTTGATCAGAAAGACTCTTAATATGAAATCTCATTTCTTCGCAGAGAATATGGAGAACCAATAAACAATCCACAGGAAAGAATAGTGTCCATCTCTCTCTCACATATCAACAAGAAATAAGTTGCGAGAATATATGTACACAAAACATACATAGGACATTCCAAAGTTTGATTTAACCGGCAGTGACAAAAGTTGGGAAAGGGTAGTGTCACCTCAACAAAAAGATATAGAAAAGGGACACCAAGAGGAGCAACCATGATTTTCAAAATGCTCCATTTATCCAGTCTTTTCATTTCCACAACCGTATAATGGGCAAGCTATACACATCGTTCACTCATAAGTTCGCAACCATGCTCTAGAGGGACCTAGATAGCTTCAGAGCTACCCAGCTTAAGGTCAGCACTCATCCTCAACAATGCTTTAAATATCATGATCATACAAAACCATGTACATGATCAAGTCTCAGAAAATTGACTCTGTAATTCAGTACCAAGTCCATTAGCCTCAGAAGTCCTCTTAATTCGAAGTCTCTTCACAGAATTCACGAACATCCTGATATAAAAAGTTTAATTCCAGAATCAGATAGAAAGGATGGCATGCATAGAGAAAAACTTAACTGAGAACACATACATAGATATCAATTTGTCGAGCATTTTTTGTCACTACATCGCCTAGTCGGTGCTCTTCTAATATCATGCACTAACCGCTTTTATCCACACAACCCCAAATATCCCAGAAGAAAAGCCATCGAGTATTAACATGGCACCGAATTCTACCAAGTAGAATCCAAAAAAGAAAAAAAGAAAACGAACCTTGGGACGTACGGGAGTTGCCAATGGGATGCCTATCGGTGGGGCTTGGGAAGGCGACGGCGTTGGTGGCGTCCGCGTTCAGGAGCAGGGGGCGCTTCGTGGAGGAAAGAGAAAGAGCGAGCAGAGCGACCTTCGCTAGCGGAGAGGGAGGCCAAAATGTGAGCAGGGGTTCGTCGGCGTCGGGGTTGGGCTCTCCGCAGAGGAAAGAGGGAGAGAGCCGAGTGGAGGTCGCGAGAGGGAGGCGAAGGGGCGTCGGCGTCGGCATCGGAGTCAGGGGCGACGGACTCCGACGCCGATGGAGGCAACCGGCGGAGGGGCGTCGGCGTCGGGGTTTGCTGGAAGAGAGGCGAAGGAGCGTCGGTCTTAGAGTCGGGTCCAGGGGAGGAGGCCGAGGCTGTGTCGGCGTCGGAGTCGAGGGCGACGGAGGCAACTGGCGGAGGCGGAGGCGGAGGGCCGTCGGCGTCGCGTTTCGCTGGAAGAGAGGCACGACTTCGCGGAGAGGGGAGAGAGAGAGAGAGCAAAGCGGAGGTCGCGAGAGGGAGGCGGACGAGCGTCGGCGGCGTCGGCGTCGGCGTCGGTGGGGGACGATGGAAGCAACCAGCAGAGGCGGAGGGGAGAGAGACAGAGAGGAGAGAGAGGAGAGAGAGCGTCAGAGTGCTTATGCTCGAGAGAGGAGAGGGAGAACTTCCTGCGCCGTTTGTTTGAAACGGAGGAAGCAGAGGGAGCCGACGTGGACTGACACTTGTCCAGGTGTCACGCGCTGAATGATTCAGAGCAAGGATTGCATGGCACTGTTAGGGTACCTAATATTTTCTCGAGCCCAGAGGACCATTGGGGTGGGTGCGGGCTTTGATGAAGTAATCGGTGCCCCACTTGATGGCCTCGAGCGCGTGCGCCAGCTCGCCGGCGCCGGTGATCTGTCGGCCGTACTCGATCACCCCCCACGACAGCATTGTGACGGTGAACACCATCGGGAGGCCGAACTTGCCGTTGTCGCCGGCGTCGTAGTATCCTCCGACCAAGTCCACCTTCGCATTCCAAACACGGGACCCCGTCAAATGCACGACCCACATGGAAAGGAAATCGAGAAGAGAAAAAAAGATGGAAAGAAGATCTGATGGCATTGGTTGAAATGAATAGGGACGATCCTCTTGCTCGAGGCCGTCGGTGAGGCCGGAGTCGCCACGCCAGGCAATGCGCTGATTGTGGGGCAGGCGGCCGGAGCGCTGCGCCTCGAAGTAGAGGAGGCTCTTCATGAGTGCTTCACTGTAGTCCGGAGGCCGAGGCTGAGAGCAAAAGGCGGCCGCGAGCGTGACGAGGAGGACGAGGAGGAGGAGGAGGAGGAGGAGGAGGAGGAGGAGAGTGGAGCAGCGGCGGCCGAGAAACGTGAACATGGTGGCGTTCATGCAGGGACGGCGTCTCTCCCTCCCTTCCTCCCCCTCTTTCTCTATCGGCGGGTAACATTTTCCCAACGGCTTCCCCTTGAACCAAACGCAAGCTACGTGAGTTATATAATATGCGAGCCCCTTTGTTTCTTGCCTTTGATATGATTAGCAGAAAAGAAGAAAAAAATTTGGGCTCGAACCTCAAACGAGCTCAAGCATGCGTCCTAAAAAGGAACTTATGGTGATGACAAAAACAAAACAATAACTTTCCAAGGATTTGGTCATCAATCTGGTTTTTATGGGAAATCATTCATTAGAGTAATGCTCCGCTTATTAGGCATGCTCGCTAAGAGTTCTCAGGACACTCACTAAAACGGAAAAAGTCTCGTGTATGTTACTACACATGTACACGCTCATCTATTGTAAATTTTTATACAAATAACGAAATAGAAAGTATTTGATCGAGTAAATGATATCGCGTCTATAAATATTACGATTGCTCGAATTTTGGAGTTCCAAGGCTACGTTTAGGAGCCCACTTCGCGGGGGTTTTGATTTGACGGAGTAAAGCCGAAAACCCAGTTTACAGAATTTTCAATTCGAAGCGGGTGGAGATTGAATGACTCTCGACTTGTCACTGCTTTTGCGTGTTCAACCTTACCAAATGTTCCTTTCGTCTGGTGAGGCGCGGTTGGATTAAGTCGCACAAGCACAATGGTCAAAGCCATGGTCCAGTGAAAAGAGAATTTAGACAACAGGTGAACCCTTTCTGGATCTGAGCACGTGGGACGCAAGCAGCGGTGTTGAAAGAGATGGCAGAACAAGCTCGGGATGACGATGGAAGGAGTTCGGGTTCGGGAGAGTAAGTACATAATTATTCATATATTGTATAGGATTTCTCATAAAATCTAATGTGCTCTAAAGGAAAATAAATTATATTTGTTTATGAATATAACTAGATTGTTACAGGTTTTCAGAAGGCATACTGATTAAACCTGAAACCCGTTCTAAATTGTATAGGATTTTCCCGATGGGTATATCAAACTCATCTTGTGGTACAAAACTTGATTGTGAGTTGGTGTCGATCCCGATTTGATCGCGTCTGCCTCCATCTCTAGAGCAAAGTATAGGTCCTACTCCTAACTCATTTACCTAGATATGTTGAACATGATTTGTTTGGAAGTTGATTTGTTACCAAGTGAAAGGTTCATTTTTGCCATATCTTTGTTAGGAAAGTCTGCTGGAGGACCAAAAAAATAGAAAAGGAAACAATGTAGTTGTTACATATTGCACAACTGCAAATTACACCTATAGATTACATGGCTTTTAAGGATCTTTAGACTAGTTCAGATCATATTATATATAAGATCTGTTGGAGAAAACTTCCTTGAGTGTTTTGAAGTTGATAAAACGTTTCCATCGATCTAGTCGAAGACTTGCAGACTCTTCCATCAAAGTCTGAAGACCTTCGGACTGCCAGACTCAAGACTTAAAGTTTATCCTCATTGACAGTTTCTAGATCGTCGAAGAAGGCTTATCCAAAATGAAGTATTTCGTTAAGGATTTGATTCTGTCGTCTAAAGAAGATCTCTTGGCTGGATATAACATGTCGGAATCCATTATTCAAATCAAGATTGATTTAGGGATTTTGGATCCGTTGATTGGCGAAGTATACTTGGAAGGTTCTACTTATGGAAACTTAGATCCTGATTGTATGGGCAAGCAGGATTGATGGGCTATTGTCATGTTCCTTAAATAGCTCGAAGATCTTCCTAATTGATTCTGTCTAACGGGTAGATTGGAAAAATTCCTTTGGTAAGTGCCAACGGGTGTGATGGTATAAAGGAGTATATAAGGAAGATGTTCCAGTTGTTCGAGTATGTGCGCGATAGAAGAATTCCAAAGTCTGAAGCTCCTTGTTCTTAGTCAATTAAACTGTTGAGCGAAATCTTGTACACAAAAGAGAGTTTATATCTTTGAGAGAGCTTGAGGAAGTGTAGTTGAGTTTCTACACTGTGGAATCAAGGAAGAGCTTTACTGTAGCAACTCTTTTGTTCATAGTGAAATCCAGCCAGTGGACTGTCAGTGCGGAAGAGTGGACGTAGGCTTAGATTAAGCCGAACCACTATAATCTCTGTGTTCATATTCTCTTCTCTATGCTCTTTTACTTTGATCGTAACTCGTTTTGTTTACAAGAGATGAATTTCCTTTTCATAATCTATTGTTGATTAATGCTGCACACTTATCTCGTAAAATTGTTTTTACACCTATTCACCCCCTCTAGGTGCTGATACTAGCTTTCACAAGATCAATACACTATGCATATTTGGCGAATGAACTTCAAATGGAACACATTTGCTCATGCGATGATGATGCTGTTTTCATGATAAATCTGTACATGCATGAGTTTTTTTTTTCCTCACGACCAACTCCACATGCCATAAAAATAATGTATAGATTAGCCATTCGAGTCAATCTCCAAAACAATATAATTCGAAGGTGAGTTCACACTTCACAGTCTCCTCCGCTTAAAGTGTGACTTTGCGAAGCAAGAGCAGGTCGACCCTTTTCATATATGCTCTTGAAATATGATGATTAGGTACCAAAAAATGTCAGTAGCATGTCTTTGTCCATTCACAAAGGTCGTCATGGTTAAGTACGTGCGTGTTGAGGTTCAAATCAAGCTCACTATCATAACCTTGACTACTCGTATTAAGTGGAAACCATGGACTTCGGGAGTTAAATTAATTGAGTTTTGAGAGAAGATGAGCGAATGTCGCTTCTAGAAAAAGTTGGTAATTGAGGGAACGAGTGTGTGTCCAGTGAAATTGATTGCATCATCTCTTCCCACCAAAGACATAAAGAATGGCTTGCTCCAAAGGGGGAGGAGGAGAGAACACCGTCGGAAGTGTTGAGACCTTCCTCAGCCTGGCCCTCTGCATGCCAATCTTACGGTGGGGCTATGCTTACTAAAGACCGATGCTAAGTTCGCCCTACCGGGATTCGAGAATCCGATACGTGGATTTTCATACGCACCTACATGGTTTATAAACTAGAGACAGCATGTGCTGTCATGGTTTGTGTGTCTGTGCAAGTGCACATAAGGGTTTAGATTGCGATTATAGGATTCTTGGGAAAAGTGTCAAAAAAGTCATAAATCTTTTATATTTGCACCAATTTAGTCCTAAACCTTTTATTGTTGCCAATTTAGTCATAAACTTTTTCACTTGGTGCCAATTTAATCTTAAACATTTTCATTTAGTGCCAATTTAGTCCTTTTTGACTAATTTTAACCGGATTTTACTAATTAGGCACCGATCGGCTAACGTGGCACAATTGTCACTAACGTGGATAACTTTTAATAATATTATTTTGATTTTTTATTTTATTTTATTTTATTTGTTTTTCTTTTTCCTTTTCTTTTTCCTTCCTCCAGCCTCAACCTTTTCGGTCTCTAGTGAGCCTCACAGGGGAATTTTAAAATCAATGAACGCAAGCCCTTACCCGCCTGAATGGAATTCTAATAGGAACAAGAAAGTATCTATAGTTGTAGGTCAGAATGAGATATTCATTGGACAGGCAGATCAGGGCCATTAGCAAAGCTCGAGCCCTCGCCAAAGGCTGCAAGGGCGGCATCACGCTGAGTGGTGAGGATAGGTCGAGGCCTCCTAGCCGCGAGGGCAGGCAGAGGTTGGGCGAGACTTGACCCATGCCATCTAGCGCAAGCAACCCTTGCGGCCTTCGGCGAGGGCTCAAGCCTCGCTAGTGGCTATGACGCTCACCAGAGGCTAGTGAGGTTGACTTCGACCTCGTCTGCCATTGCCTCTGGTTGGATGGAGGAAGGAGAAGGAGAAGGAAAAAACAAAAAGAACAAGAATAAAAATATTCTAAAAAATGTAAAAATATCATTAAAAATTATCCATGTTAATATCGGCCGTGCTATGTCAACCAGCCACCATTGAGTCAGTAAAATCCAGCAAAAATTAGCCAAAATGACTGAATTGACACCAAATCAAAAAGTTTAGGACTAAATTGACATCAATAAAAGTTTTAGGATTTTTTTGACATTTTATTCCATAGGGTTCTTTCCAAGGGTACAGAGACGGATTACAGGCACATGAGCCAAAGCGAAAAGGCCCAAAACAATATATTACAGGAACAAGAATAGGCTTGCAAATTGCAGCAGAGGAAACCTATGGTGGCTTGGGCTTCGACGACGAGTAAGGTGGCGAATAATGACCATAGAGTGTAAGCTAGGGGTTTCCGCAACAAGATGCATGCACAGGGGACCAAAATTATCCCTAGAGATGACAAAGATCAAGATCCACCGACATTTGCTATGGCGAGCAGACGGAGAAAATGAGCAATATAGGCTTTCAAAGGAGGGGACAACTCGAGGCAAATGCAAGCCCCTACACAGCCAAATCGATCGACGCCCTTTATTTGCCTCCCCAACATAGTTAATTTTCAAAGTTCAGTTTTATGCCCAGCCCAAGCCCTACATAGCCACACGAAGGATCACTTTCCATCTCCAACACAAGAACTATCACGATAGCATCATCATTTACTCACGGAAGATTATAGACTTCGCACTCTAATCTCACTTGTTAGGCTTGACCTGCAGGGATGAGAATTTTAGCTATACGCATCCAAGAACTCATCTTAGAGGCCCAAAACCATTCGGCCCGGTGACATTGATACATGACCTACTTTTTTGGGCTTGACAAAAACCATGAGCTATATAAGCTCTCTTCAACATATCTATATGATAGAGCCCAGTCTCTGACAATGATCAATTGGGTAGAAATGTCCTTAATTTTTTGTTTCATCAAATTAACTTACGACATGTGTATGGTTGGTTGATCGCATCAATGTGTAAAGTTATGTTCATGGTCATAGGTGAGCACAATTCGTCGATTTTGATACAGTAAAATTTCTGCTGAACCTTGGTCCTCAAAACAATTAACTTCATAACCATCTTTCACTATGCACTTTTTTATGAGTGAAAATCAATTACCGAGAGTTCTTTTTTTTTTCGTGCCTTCTTTCTCCAATAGGCCTCTTGCTGAGCCTGGCCCATCTACATGTTGGGCCTTCCAGCCAGTATGCTTTAAGACCATTCCTTGGTCGATATTTTCTTTTTAATGGTGGGATCCTTTTTTTTTTCTTTCCTTTTCTTAATTTGGACGGTCTCTTGTTTTAATCACGTCTATAGTATCTTAATATAGAAGCCAACGTTTGGAATTTCTCTTGCAAATTTTGTTTCAGCTCATACACTTGTGCGCATTCAATATAATAGAGTAGTTCCAGTTAGCTTACCTTTTTCAGGTTGGATGTTCATTTAATATTTCTTGCAAACGAAAACTTAGGACAATCAAGAGAACCAAAAAATTTACCTCCCCCTTATTAAAGTCTTGCAGTAGACGTGCTTTGACTTTTGTTAAATCCGAAATCTCTAAAATATTCACACCTTACTAATGATTAATGAGTGAATTTACATATAAATACTTATATATATATATATAGTGAGAACAATATTTTAACTGTTGACATATTATTTACTTTTGCCATTGAATTTTTAATAGACGAGCTTTTTATTAAGTAACTAGATGCGAAAATACTGCAATGTTTAAGGGAGCGACTTATTTTTCGTAATATGCATAGTTAGTATATTAGAAATTTAAAAATTATCGATTAAAAATGTTTAATGAACCGAATATGAACCAATTTTTATTTTATTATTATTTTTATAGAAAAGCACTGAATCCCTTCTATTTTCCATGATGGTATTGATTATGCATCCTTTATTTTCGGATGGGCTACATTTTCTTTTAGGCAATTGTACTTTATCTCGAGAATTAATTAGGAACATGTAAAGATAGTTAACTTATTTTACATATTCCACTCGTCCTCCGAAATCGATAATGTTTTTATGAAACAGATTTGGATCTTAAATAATTTCATACCAAGTCAATCAAGTTTGGCCCTTCTTGATTACTCATTCGATTTGGATGGAGGAGGCAGAGAGTTGGGTCCCTACTTCCAAGGTTTGAGGATAGGGCCAGGCCACAAGGCAAAAAGAAAAAAAAAAAAAAAAAAAGAGAGAGAGAGAATGTCTTACCCTTGGTGTTTTTTCGCAAAAATTAATGTCTTCTCTCTACTTTTTAGGTTCAAAAGTAGATGGAGGGTTTTGTTTTTGAGGCAAAACTAGGAGGACGGATGGAATTTTACACGTTCTAATGGCACTTTTTCATCCCGTTCTGATGATGCAGGTAAGGTAAATCCATTAGAAATTTACATGATTTGAAAAGTAAAAAGAGTGAAGTCGAGATAATGTAATTAGCGGTGTTGTTATGTGACAGACCTCAATTACCCAAAAAATAAATAAATAGAAATAGTGTATCTTCCCTATATGGGCCATACGAAGTCCTTGGATCTTTAATTTGCCTAATCAAGTCGTCTAATTTACATGGCTTTTCAAATTACATCTTTCTATTCTGAATTTGGTTACTTGGAGCTCGTGTTCAACGAAGTGGGCAAGACTCCAAGATGAAAAAGAGCTTTGGCAATCGTGAACTATCAATTGATCAACGACCCTAACTAGGCCACAAGCAACAAAATTTTTCAATACAATTGTTATGTACAAGCTTTTCACGTTAGACTTTTGCCACGATGAACATATCGGCTCCAGCAAAAGTAATACTTGTAAGAACTTAGTGTATTCACCCTATTAAAGTAAACAACATCACGTAGAAGGATGATTTCTAGGACTAAATGCATCTACCCAACCATCGAACACAATGCTTAATCATCGAGTCCTGGCCATGGATAAAGCTAGATGGACATTCATTGTGTCTCAAATCTTTAAAACAATTAGGCTAACGCCTAAATCCTTGAATCGTGATTGACACCAAACACCCTCCTTGGAAAATTTTATCAAAGAGAGGTCTTAGATCTTGGCTTCTCCCATTTTTATGGATGGTAGAAGACAAAGCAAGGAAAAGATAACGAGATAGCCTACTTTATGTAAATTCCCGACCTATAAAATCCCCCTATTTTTTTTTTTATATAAAATCCCCCTATTAACTTACTTGTTTTTTGAGTTGATCCATTGTTTTGGCACCTTTCCTATCATATACGAGGAAAATATGCCGAATTTAGTGTTCACATAATCAAAACTTTAATGTTCAATTTGGTGCACCAACACCCTATAAAATCTTATTATATAAATAGCTCAACAATTTACAGGAATTCAAACAGCTAGTATAATTAGCATATTAGGTCATATAAGTAACTAATGATGTGAAGATGTGAAAAGATTTCGACTGGCTTTGAAAGTTAGAATTTCATTGTAATCAACATTTCCTTAGTAATCCTATAAAAAGCTAGCTTACTAGCTTTGTCATCATAAGGAATTACTAATTATTGATTAAAAACCTTCCTAAGTCTCTATATTGACAAACGAGATTTGACTTGCAAAATGGAGCACTGTCATCAGGTAATACTTTTTCGACAAAGCGTATTATTTTTAGCTCATTTACAAATACAGACAAAAAAGTGCAATTGAAGAATTTGAAACAGTCAAATTTGTCAATTGTGAAGTAGAGTCGTGACTCGTGAGTACCGTGACATGGGGTGTCGTATATGTGGCAAGACATCATGCACAAGAGACGTTTCAAGAAGATTATTCCATGGAAAATCTCCATGGCACTAAAATTTTCCACACGCAAGGGAACACCACCGTGGAAATTTTGTGTCCCAATAATGCCAATTTAAGAAGACTTTCACCTTGACCTTATAGAGAAGACCGTGTTGATCACTTCACAATACAAAAGGGACTTTATCATAAGTGGAAATGCTTGCTAAGCATGGTCCACCCACATGTTGGGCCTTCGAGCCAACACGCTTTAAGACCATACCTTGCTCTATATTTTCTTTTTAATGGTGGGATCAATTTTTTTTTCTTTTTTTCCCCTTTTTTTGATTTGGATCGTCCCTTAATTTAATTGTATCTTGTATCTTATTGTATTCGTATATAGTATCTTAGTATATAAGTAACTTTTGGAATTTCTCTAGTAAATTTAGTTTCAGCTCATACGTTTGATGTACACGTTCAATCTAATAGAATGATTCCGGTCAACTTACCTTAACATTTTAGGTTGAATGTTCATTTAATGAATTTTGCACATGAAAACCAACCGAAGAACAGACTCCCACATTATTAAAATCTTGCAGTAAATACGCTTTGACTTTTGTTCGGTTCAAAATACTTAAACTTTTAGAAAATACGGATTATTGACACATGATAATCTATTTATATTTTTGAAAGTTAGAATAATATTTTAACTTTTGACATTTTTACTTTAAGCCATTGAATTTTAAATGGACTAGCCTTTTATAAAGTAACGAGATGCGAAAATACTGTAATATCAAGAGAGCGACCAATTTTTCGTAATGTGCATCGCGAGTTTATTATTAATTTAAAAATTATTGATTAAAAGTGCTTAATAAAAAGAAAATGAACCCCTTTTTTAGATCAAAGACCTTGATGGAGGAAGGATAAGGAAGGCGAGGGTGGTGCTGGGCCAATCGGACGAACAGCTGGCCCCCAAAGTGAAACCACCACACGGCAGAAATGCACTGGAACCCTTCTTTTTCCCATGTTGGAAATGATTTATTTATCAATTATTTTCCAAAGGAATACATTTTCATTTTTGCGCAATTATCTGTCACTTAGTGAATTAATTAGGAATATGTGAAGATAGTTAGCTTACTTTACATATTTCCCTCGTCCAACGAGATGGATGATATTTTTATGAAATGGATTTGAATATAAGTTCACATCAAGTCAATTAAGCCTAGCTTTGTTGATTACATATTCAGTTTGGATGGAGCCCTATGAGATTTGAGGATGGAGCCGGCCTATATAGCAAAAGAACAAAAAAAAAAAAAACAAAACAAAAACGAAAGATGAATGTCACCGTTGGTGCTTTTACTCAAAAATTAATATCTTCCCTCTACTTTTTTTAGGTTCATAAGTAGTTATCTGGAGGGTTGTTTTTCGAGCAAAATTCGAGCGATTGATGGTGTTTTGCACGTTCTAATGGCATTTTTTCAGCCTGTTTTGATGCGTGTGAAGTAAACCCTTTAGAAATTTACACGTTTTTAAAAGTGAAAAGAATGAAATTGAGATAATATAATTCGATGTATTGTTAAGTAGCGCACCTCAATCATCCAAAAAACAAAACATAGAAGAAGTGTGCCTTGCCTATAAGGGCCTTGCAAAGCCCTTGGACCTTTAATTGTCCAATCAAGTCAATTTATATAGCTTTCCTAACAAATGTTTTCAACTCTAAATTTAATTAATCAGAGCTCATTTGTTCAACGAAATGGGCAAGAGTCTGACATGAAAATGATCTTTTGCTATTGTGAGCTATACGAACATAGTTCGCAGGCAATCACCTTGTCTCCAACCTTTAAAATGAGTAAGGATCATGCCTATTTCCAAGTCAACAAGGGTCATAGAATATCGTAAAATCCCTAAATCATAATTGACAGCAAAATCGGCACCAAACAACTTCCTTGCAATTTTTTTTTATCAAAGAAAGCTCTCGGATCCGAGCTTCTTTCCATTTTATCATCTAAAAAAGAAGGCAAAACAAATAAAAGATGTAACTCGGTAATGAGATACACCGGTTTACATAAATTCCCAATCTACAAAGTACGCCCCATTCGCTTAATTGTTATTTTAGTCGAACCATTGTTTTGGCACATCTTCCATCACATATGAGGATAATATGCCAAATTTTGTGTTAACATAATCGATACATAAATGTTCAATTAGGTGCCCCAACACCCTTTAAGATCTTATTATATACACGTTTAAACAATTTACAGGAATTCAAACACCTAGTTTAATTGGCATATTAGACCATGTAAGTAACTAATCATATGAAGACGTGAAAAGATTTCGACAGGTTTTGAAAGTTATAATTTCCTTACAATGAAGATTTTTTCTTAGTAATCCTATAAAAAGCTTACTGGCTTTGTCATCGGAAGGAATTACTAATTATTGATTAGAAACCTTCCTAAGTCTCTTTACTGACAAAAGAGATTCGACTTGTCAAATGTTGCATTGTCATTTGATAATACTTTCTTGATAAAGTGTATTATTTTTAGCTCATTTACAAATATAGAAAAAAATGCAATTAAAGAATTTAAAACGGTCAAACATGTCAATTGTGAAGTAGAGTTGTAAGTGCCGTGACATTGGGTGCTGCGTGAGACACTTCAAGAAGATTTTTCCATGGAAAATCTTGATGGCACTAAAATTTTCCACATGCAAGAGGCCACCATCATGGAAATTGTGTGTCCCAATAATGCCATTTTAAGAAAACTTTGACTTTGACCTTAAAGAGAAGACCCGTGTTGATTACTTCACCATACAAAAGGGGCTTTATCATAATTAGAAATGCTAAATTGCAAAATGGAAAGGTATTAATTCCTCCGCCTCCTTTGTTTCCACTTGTTCTTTCATTCCTCCCCTTGCTTTCCTTCGCCCCTTTGCCCTCCTGACCACCGTGATGTCTTGCTCCATCTTAAAAATTTCTTCATGCTTGATAGCATGGCATCATGGCATTGGACTCTTGGGATTAGAATGATCATGTTTTGTCATGTCCAAAGACAAGCATCTTTTCCATCACTGATGGGGAAAATGTGCCAAATCTTAGGTTTACATAACCAAAAAGTAAATGTTGAGTTTAGTGCCCTGACATTCTTGAGACCTTTTATTACACATTAAAAACAATTTACAATAATCCAACACCTAGTATAATGCGAGCATATAAAGCATGGGTTTGGTTTGATTTTAGAAATGGATTTTGGGTGCAATGCAAATATTGAAAGCCAAAACTCTTTAAGAAAGGGCAGTCGCACAACCTCTGGCAGCCATCTCGTGGGTTGCGCAACCTCATCAACCGCCCTCATGAACAAGATGAACAATAACAATGAGGGGAAAAATTGGAAAAATAAAGAATTGGTGAGGATAACCTTGGGAAAAAAATTATTTAACCATAGTTTTGGCATTCCGCAAACAATACTACGAAAAGCTTGCTAAACACCTCAGCATTTCCTCAACAGCCTTTGAAAGCCGAAAGCTCCTTGAAAAAGCTTAACCAAATGCACCATAAGTCATGTAAGAAACCAGTCGT
This sequence comes from Eucalyptus fibrosa, assembly GCA_017140475.1. Classification (NCBI taxonomy): domain Eukaryota; kingdom Viridiplantae; phylum Streptophyta; class Magnoliopsida; order Myrtales; family Myrtaceae; genus Eucalyptus; species Eucalyptus fibrosa. The sequence continues at coordinate 7,963,196 of CM029510.1, read as the reverse complement.
GTGAAGAAGTGAAAAGATTTCAACAGGATTGAAACTTATTATTTTGTCATAATGAAGTTTCCTAATAATTCTATGAAAAGCTCAAGAGCTTTGTCATAGAGTTATTAATATTTGATAGTCAAATTAAGAATTTTTATCTGCGTTTTTTAATAGATAATCATTACAGTCACCCTAATTCTCTCTACTAGCAATGAAATAGAAAGAATACACTTTGTCGTTCTTTAGCTCATTCACAAATACCAACAAAAATTGTGATCAAAGAATATAGGAAACTCAAATTCGCAAGTTATCAAATCGAGTTGTTAATGTTGTGATATGGAATTAGTACATATGGCACGATATTGCACTCAAGAGACCTTTCAAAAGACTTTTCCTTGGAAATTTAATGGCACTAAAAGTTTTTTCACGCCCAGCTAACCTGGCCAAGGAAAAAAAAAAAGAATACCATATATGTGACCCAATAACGTCGTTTCATGAAGAATTTTTTTTTGTCATAGTTTCATGAAGACTTTGATTTCTACAAACTGTGTCTTTTCCTTCCCTTTTCAATTGTGGTAGTAAAATACTCAACAAGCATTTCTTTTAAATTGATCATTGGCAAGTAACGGAGAGATTAATTTCCAAGAAGAGTTTACCATTGAAATTTCTATGGCACTAATAATTTTCCACACTCAACTAACCCCACCAAGGCTCTTTCCTATGAAGATTCAGTGATCCCATTCATTTTATTCTAACAAGACTTTGACTTTGACCTTTAAGAGAAGTCTTGCATGATCACTTCACCCTACAGAAGGGCTATATAAGTGGAAGCACTCTCCTCTACCATCCATAAGCTCGCTTGCATGCTAAATTGCAGAATGGCGTGGCATCAAATCCTCTACCTCCTTTGTTTTCACTTTTTCTTACATTCCTCCCTTCGATTTGCTTTGCCCCTTTGCCCTCTTGACCAACGTGATGCCTTGCTCAATTTTAAGAATTCCTTCGTGCTTGATAGCAAGGCATCAGACCCTTGTCAATGGCATCCTATTGACTCTTATTATCAAAAGATAAACCCTGTCAAGTCTTATCCAAAGACAAATTCATGGTACAAAGGCATGGATTGTTGCTCATGGGACGGTATCGCTTGTGATGGTGCCACCGGTAACATCATCGGTCTCGATCTTACTTGCAGTTGGCTTCGTGGCACTCTCCATTCCAACAGCTCCCTCTTTCTTCTTCGCCATCTTCGGAGCCTCAACCTTTTCGGTAATAACTTTGTCGGCTCTCACATTTCGTCTAATCTGAGTGCATTTGCAACATTGACTCATCTGAATCTTTCTAGTTCATCCTTTTTGGGTTCCGTTCCTAGTGAAATCTCTCGCCTCTCCAAGTTGGTGTCACTTGATCTCTCTAACAATTATATTTTCGACACATATTCGTCCTCTCATCTCGGATTGGAAAATTCAATTTTCACAATGCTTGTTCAAAATCTAACAACATTGAGAAAGCTCGTTCTTGATGAAGTGAACATGTCCATGGTATCACCAAAGTCCTTTGCGAATTTGTCTTTTTCTTTGACATATCTAAGCGTTTGTCATTGTTCCTTAAGGGGGATATTTTCAGATGCCGTTTTTCGATTGCCGGGCCTCACTAGTCTCTATATAGGTGAAAATTATAACTTGTCTGGGATTCTTCCCAAATCCAATTGGACTGGTCCACTTGAGTCTTTGTCTCTCTGGAGTACGAACTTTTCGGGAGAAATACCCAATTCGATTGGTAACATGAAGAATTTAACAATTTTAGATCTTGAGAATTGCAATTTCATAGGAAACATCTCCTCGTCAATGAGGAATCTCAACCAACTCCAAGTTTTGTGGATTAACGGGAATAGCTTTAGTGGGGTTGTAGAGTTTGAATTACTTGCAAAGCTTAAAAATCTCCAAATGCTTTTTGTTTCTCAAGAACTAAATCTAATCTATGATACGCTCGAGTATACATTCCCGAAGCTTGAAGTGTTGTGGTTGAATTCTTGCAACTTGACCAAGTTTCCTTATTTCTTGAATTCATTGAAAAGATTAACACACTTAGACCTCTCTTCAAATAGGATTAGTGGGGAGATCCCGATGTGGTTTTGGGAAATAAGCCATGATACATTGGAATGGTTGGATCTTTCTAATAACCTTTTGGAGGGAGGTATACAACTATTGCACTGGAAGAAATTGTCAAAAATTTACCTTTCAAACAACTCATTCCATGGACCACTTCCCATTCTTCCACTTTCTACTGTTGACTTTATTGCTTCTTACAATGGTTTCGTCGGTGAGATTCCCTCCCTGATTTGCCATGTTAGTTCACTCCAACTGTTAACATTATCTAACAATAATCTCTTTGGGAATATGCCATCATGTTTTGGTAACATAACTAATCTTCATTATCTAACGTTGAGCAGCAATAAATTACAAGGACAATTACCGCGCTCCCTAGTCAAATGCGTGAACTTATCTACACTAGATCTCGGGCACAACGAGTTCAATGATATCTTCCCACATTGGCTGGAAGCACCACGGCTATAATATCTTGATTTGCGATCGAACAAATTTTATGATAGGATCAACCTCACTGTCTTTGGACTCTCCTTCCTTGCTCTTGAAACTTTAGTTATTTCCAACAACAATTTCACTGGATGGTGGCCCATACATTTTTTCTCAAACACCTCATTAGCTATTATAGATTTGTCCAACAACAAGTTTGGAGGGCCAATTCCGCTTCCATCTCCTGTCACATATTATTATTCTATTGCAAGTAATACCATGACTGGAAAGATCCCCCCTTTGATATGCAATGCCACCCAACTCGAGATCATTGACTTGTCAAACAACAGCTTAACGGGTAGCTTGCCTCAGTGCTTGACAAATTTTAGCACCTATCTATCAGTTTTGAACTTGCGAATGAATCACCTCGAGGGCAAAATTCCTCATTTTTTCTCTTCGAAAAGTGGTTTGATGACTCTTGACTTGAGTCGAAATCAGTTTGAAGGCACATTGCCCCAGTCGCTTGTCAAATGTAGATATTTGGAAGTTTTGGATCTCAGTCACAATCAGATAGAGGATACATTTCCAAGATGGTTAGGAACACTCCCATATCTAAAAGTTCTCGTCTTGAAGTCCAACAATTTGAAGGATCTTTTGGATATTCCTAGGGGAGCTCGCCTTTTTCCCAATTTACACATTTTGGACCTCTCCAACAACAACTTTAGCGGTCCTTTGCCAGTCAACTTGATCATGAACCTTAAAGGCATGATGAATGGCGAAAATGTGCAAGACACATCATTGTATATGACACGATCTGTCGGACTGGGGACATATGAAAATTCGGTGGCCATGATCATGAAAGGGCTAGAGGTTGAGCTAGTGAGGATCTTGACCTTCCTAACAATTATTGACTTGTCCTGCAACTCTTTCCAAGGGAATATCCCTGAAGTTATTGGACATCTTCACTCTCTTGTAGGGCTCAATCTTTCTCATAACCATCTTACAGGTTCCATCCCACCAACTCTAGGGAACTTGACTAATCTTGAATGGCTTGATCTTTCTTCGAACAAGCTAAGTTGGGTAATCCCTAGAAAATTGGGAGATTTGGCTTTCCTTGAGTACTTAAACCTCTCGAAGAACCAACTCACCGGTCGAATTCCACAAGACAAGCAATTGAGCACATTTTCAAGGGACTAGTTTAGCGGGAATCCAGGCTTATGTGGAACTCCATTGCCAAAAGTATGCCGTGGTGATGCACAACCTCCTTCACCATCGTCCTTATTAACTTTCGACCGCGAAGGGCATGAGAGTTGGTTCAACCAGAAAATAGTGTGGATGGGCTATGCATCGGGAATCGTAATTGGGATTTCGATTGCATACATAGCATTTGAAATGGGAAGACCCAAATGGCTTATGCAAGGTGTGAAGATGCTAGAGAGTAGAGTAGCCGAGTGGATAGAGAAGTCAAAATGAAAGGCCATCAAATTTCATGGACAATGAAATTGTTTGAGGAATCTTTGTAAACTATCAATGTAAATTTAGTCAATAGAGATGTCACCGGGATAGCTTGAAATATCATTTCCCTTAAGAAGGTTTGTTTCTAATGTCCTTTCTCCACATTTCTTAGTGCAATTTCATATCAGTTGAATTGAGAAGATGAATAATATGATTAGTCAATCACGCGGCTTTAGATAAAGAAGAAGTAAAACACAAACGAAGAAAATGAACCAAGTGCCATTAATCTCTAAAGATATCTTTTCCACCTTCCCGTGTGCATAACTTTATATGTCCATGAAGAATTAGAAGTGAAGACTACCTTTCACTCATTCAGTCAAAGTTAGTTAATATCAATATGCCAAAGGATTATGTCTTGAAGGATCAACCCTGAAATTTGTGTATAGTGTCACGACCTCTTTTTTTCCGTCCGGAGGAAAAGGAATAAAGTTTAGGGGTATTTGCCTAAAGAAGCGGACCAATGGCCTTAAATTAGGCGCGAGCTCTCCCAAGCCCATACCTCGCGCGACGTTGGATTTCATATTTTAATTATTAACGACCTAAATATTTCTAGGAGTCGCCACTAGCCTATTGGGGTCGGCTAGAAACCAATCAAGACACAAGAGTGGTGTCTCGATTCCTACGCAACCAGAGATTTCTAGGAACGGGGACTTGTTTACGCCAATGTTTCTATTAGCGCCCTTGCGGTACCACTAACTTGGAAAGTTATTTATCTAAATAGCCACACATTCTTGATTACCAATTATAATCTTTATGAAACCACTAAGTGTCCATGCAAATGTTTTTGTAGTTTTTTTTTAGTGTCTAGACTAATCCTAACATAATTTAGAAGAGAAATTTACACTCAAATTAATGAAAAGCGGCTAGTAAGTAAACATCCAAGAAATTGAAATGACTTGAAAATAAACGTGGAAAAGGTAAACCCGATACAAGTCGAGCAAATAATATTACATGGCCTTGTTATCACGCCCGGGACAAGACCCCCATGAGCAAAATGAGAATTCAAATATGCATAAAATTACTCTATATGCATGAAATTACTTTAAATAGTTTTAATCTACGCAAAATGGATTATTTACAAAAATGGTTATAAAATACCAAAATAGCATTAAATTAGGAAAATGACCTTTTAAAATTAGGAAAATTTCATATATGTCATTTATATCCTAATTTGATGCTATCTAACATTTTTTTGATATTTTTGAAATTTTCATATTTTTCTCTTTTTTTAATTATTTAAAAAAAAAATAATTCCTTAAACCGATCTATGCTAACATGGAGTAACACAGCACATGAATATCACAATAATCAAGCTCAAATCGACCGTTTCAATATCGAAGTTTAGTTTGGGCATTTTGTCGAACATTTGGTGTGCATTAAACTAGCCCCAATAGCCTCCTCGAGCCATGTTTGCAGCCTTCAATCTCCACTCATAAGCAATCTCATGTGGAACTAAAGTATTAAGATTATACTATCACATGCAAAGAACAAGATTAGATAGAAATCATAGCTAAAAACACACCAGAACCAAGCTAAAATCATCCTCAAATACACGGGTTTGAACTGATTTTGCAAATTTGGGTTTGAACCCAAGTCAAACAAACAGGTTACATGCCCATATTCAAGCCCCGACACTCATCGCATACGAGATCTAAAGGAAACATTACTTGATCTGAGTGAAAGTAGGTAACATGAGCTTTCAAATGCAATAAACATCACAGAAAATGACCCACCGAACAACATCAAAATGACCTCTCCAAGAAGCACACATGCAACACTCTTGAAGAGATTTCAAACACTTAAACAAAATTTTAACCTCAGAAATCAGTTTTCCAGGCTGGTTTCCCTCTTGATTTTCATGATTAAAACATGCTCAAACTCGAAAATACGTACATCTAGGATGCTTACCTTACTTCCTAGTTTCCTTTTCAAGTGGTTTTTGGCCAAGGAAACCGAGAAATTATCCTCTAGAAGCACGTGGAAGTTGGCTTCTTCAACTGGAAATGAGATCTGTAGAAAAGAACAACTGACAATGAAGGTTTTCATTGACCTCTAAAATTAGACTTCAAGACGTCTTTTGTTGGAAAAATTGACACCAAGCCAAACTATATGTATTCTAGTTTGGGGTAGAAGTCAATATGTTCCTCATTTTTTTCTCAACTTTCTCAAAAACACTGCCTTTTCCTCACTCGTGACCAACTGGGCTCAACACTTAGAAAAATTTAGTGTTTCTTGGCCCGCCTGGAGGGTGTTTTTCGGGGGGCTTTAGGAGGCCTTCCTGATCTCCATTTAGGACGTGCGACCTATGGATGGAAAGATATTTGAGTGAAGTTTCACTCTCTAGTTGAAGGTTTTGGCTAATTTTGGCCGAAGGGTTGTGAAAATCTCCCTTTTCTCTCTCAAGGTCGGTCTGGATTTTCTGGGTTTTTTCTTTCTGGAGTTGCTTTTGAAGGTGTCTTTGGAGATCGATTCCGAGCTCTCTCCTCTCCCTCTCGTCTCCTCTCTCTCATCCCTTGAAAGACCTTGCTTCAGTGATCTTATCCCCTGAATTAAGGGATTTTTGGTCAGCCTTTTGTTTACCTACCAAGCCTGTCAACAGGGCTACTTCACATACTCTTCTGACTTAAGCCAATTTTTTAACTTTTGCAGCTGTTGAGTGTGCGGACTTTGCTGCGACTTTCCCGTTCTTTTAGCAGCTTATCCCTGGCAAATTTTCATCCACTTGCACTACTATATATGGTATTTCAGCACGTGCAAATATCGAGCTAAATGGACGGCTGAGTGAGATATGGTGGGGCCACCAATATGCCTACTCAGCAGCTCCGAATTAAGACCTAACCGTGGGCTGGGTTTTGGTAGCTGGTTTGGGTGCTTTAATCCATCATTTTGGCTATGGTTTTTGATCAATTAGCAAGTTCATGTATATTAGTTTAAGATCTCGACCAAATTTCGCAATTGTGCCCACCCAATTTTGCAAAAAAAGTCCCTCAAAGTTGGCCATTTTCTTATCCGAAAATACCCATTTCAATACAAATGTGGTCTTTTTGCCTCAATTTGATTGATTCTACTTGGCCTAAATTCAATTTCAACTTAATTGATGATCAAGATGATGATTTAAGGGCTCGGGCGCAAATTTTGCAAAATTTGCTAATTGGTCCCTTGACTTTTGGAAATCGCATTTTGGCCCCAACTTGTCATTTGAATTCCAATCTGACCTCCTAGGCTTGGCTAGTCACATTTAGATCGTTGGCCCCAACTTGCTCTCTCTTTTTTTTTTTTTTTTTTTTTTTAAAAAAATTATTATTATTTTTTTATAGGAAAAACATCTTTCATTTAAAACACGATATTAAACACCTAGATAATCTATATGCCGGAATGAAATATTTTTGGGCAAAAATTAGGTGTCAACATATAGGATCAACTATTTTTTCTATTCAAAAAGTAAATCTTTGGGTGGAACCTACTTAATATTATATTTCATTAAATAAATTTGGGATAGTTGTACGAGTGGTGGGCCTAGTCAACATATGAAATTACATGAATAGTCGAAGGTTAGCAAAATTCATCAATCTCCATAGCGTGGGTTTATACTAAACCATGGTCTTCAAAACAATAAACTTTTCAAAACATCTTTGGCCATGCTCTTTTTAGGAGTGAAAATCAATTAGCATGAGTTTTATTTCTTCTCATGCCTTATTTGAACATAGGCATCTTGCTAAGCCCGGTCCACTTGCAAGTTGGGCCTTCCACCCAGCTCACTTTGCGGCATTACTTCGCTTTTGAGGTTTTTTCTTTATTTTATGGTGCAACCATATTTTTTCCTTTTTTAATTTGGGAAGGCTCTTTATTTTGCTCACATATTTTATCTTAATATATAGTATCTTTGTATATAAGTGGTGTTGAAGCTGGTAGTTTGACGTGCGTGTTTGATCCAATAGAGTGAGTTGTGGTAAGCTTGGCTTATATTTCGAGGCCGAATGTTCACATCATGGTTTTGGTCCACGAAAACTTAAGATAATCAAGAGAACCGAATTTTTGTTTAACAACAACGACTCCCACATAGTTGCTTTTGGTGAGATCCTGATTCGAAAATACTATAATATTTAATGAAGAGATTAATTTCTATGATATTGTCGTGACCAAATTTTCGGGGTGCACCACCTAAAGTTTGACTAATGGATTGTTAAGCCTAGACTTAACTCGGGCTCTCTCAAGCCCATACCAATTTGCGACTTAGGTTTAAATTCTTAACATGCATATAGATTTTATCTAAGAGTCGCCATTAATCTATTTTTGGTGGGTCGATTAGAAACCCAAGTAAAGTAATGAGAGATTTACTTTACTTCTACGAACCAGATTTATGAGTTTGGGGATTTGGTTATGCTAGATTTCTCTAACACCCTTTCGGTACCTTTCTCTTTTATTTTGAAAAATGTTTAGCAAGCAGCTTGAATTAATTTTAGGCTATTTCCCTAACATGTGAGGCGATCATGTGGGTGCGCAATCCACTAATTTAACACCCAAGAAAGCAAATAATAAAAAAAATGCAGGACTTATCTCGTAGAAACGAAAGCATCTGCGTTGTTAGTTTAGAATTCACATCAGCAGTCCTAAATATGATTCTAATTAACATGCGATTTCTTTTTTTGTTTTCACTTAATTAATGAGAATCATGCTTTATGCAATGCATGCCACTAATTTAACATAAAATGATATGACATGGCAACATGACTTAGCTATATGACCTAAGCAATATGACATAAATAAGCATGTAGTCTATCCTAAGCATGAGATGGATTTATTCTAAATAATTTTTTGTATTTTCCATGAGATTCGAAATTAAAGAAATGCAACACTTAAATATGCAATCTAAATTAATCTAATGACCTAATTCTAATGACTGACAATTTTTAATTAAATGAACATAACAAAAATCACTAAATGACGTGCATTGTATGAACCTAATTCTATATGAGGTGCACATGGTTTTTACTTTCCTAATAAGCATGCGATCTATGCAATGATGTGCAAAGAATGCCCTGATTCTATTTTTTTTTTTTATGAAAATCGAAATTAAAATTGCCAAATAATTAAACGTGTAATTCAAATTTAAAACTAACATCCTAAATGAATGCATTTTTTGGATTTTTATTTTTAAAAATTCAAAATAAAATCTCTATTCTAAATATGCAAGATAACCCTAAAACAAGAAATATTCTAAAATGCATCTAATCTAACTCAAATATATTTTTTTGGGTTTTTCCTTTATGGAAGCAATCAAATAAAGGCATCAAGAACAGCACAACAACAAATCAAGCAAGATATCATCCATGTCCATTTAATTTTGATAAATAAATTGACGAATCGTATCTCGCACATGAGATCGGATTGGCCAATTTTTAAATAAAATCACGAATCGTATCTCGAGCATGAGATCGGATTGGTGATTTTTCCGTGCGATTGCGAGTCGTATTTCAAGCGTGAAATCGGACTGTCAATCGTATGCACGTTGTGAAATTAGGAAGATTTCCCAATTCATGAGGGATCAAGAGATCTCTTGGATACGACAATACCGATCAAACATTCAAAGAAAGATTGCTATATCACGAATTAGGTAGACATATATGAAAATCAAATTAATCTAGAGTCTTACCTAATTCAAGATATCACGCGGGTGACATTTCCAAATTCGGACGGATGATGGGTCACGGGAATCACGGTGAGGAAGATCGACGATCCGTAGCATGCACGGTCGCTCGGTAATCGTCGGACGCATTCCACAAGACCGAGTACTTTGGAATTCTATCCGAGAACTTCAGCTTCTTTTCACCTTGCTATCGAGCTTCGCCTTTTAAAAAAGCTCGAGCAAAACAGGACAAATTTCACCGCTTCTTTTGCATTGGAAATGCCCTCATGTGCCCATTGAAGAATCTGGTGTAAGTTGAGTTGTTCAGAGAATCATCAAAGCAGTTGCGGCGGGTTCAAGACTTGCTAATGGATGACTCGATTAATTGCCTCTAGATGGACGTCGGGGCGGCTGTGGGAGATGACCGATGCTCACGAAGACACCTGCAAACACAAATACTGTGAATTCAAGGAACGAAGACGCTTGGCTTGTGGTAAAACTCACTGGCTGCCGGGGCGGTGACTGGATTCAGTCAAGGAAGACCCGCAATAATAAAAATTCAAATGAGAGCAAAATAACTGGATCGGTGGAGGTCTCTGGCACATCAAGGACGCCTGGAAAATTTTCTCTCATTCCATGTTGGTCTCCAAGCATCGCCAAGCGGAGCTTTGTTAGAGCCGCCAAAATCTAAACGTCGTGAGCTTTCGACCTTCGTCATCGGAGGCTCCTTGGCATGTGATCATCGTCGAAGGTCGCACCTTGGCTAGACAACAAATCGTCATGGGTTCTCGGTGGTGAAGGCTTCTCGACAAGGAAGCGTTGACTATTTATTTTCTTAAATTTGTACGGCGCCACGGACCAAACTCTTCACGTTATCCTTGCCCAAAAATATCCCTTTGCTTGCATGAAATAAACTCACAAAAATCTCATTTCTGGACAACACCCAGAAGAAGACAAATCCACCACTTGGGCTTATTTCACCAAAATCTTGGTATTTGTTTTGCCTACGGACTTCGGGGCAACGAGAGATGCAGCTCGGACTTCAGGCTCGCGAGCGGTGGCCACAAAAATCTGGCGTGACTTTCACGTATGTGGAGAGATATTGGCCTTGCTGGACATCGGCGAATCCATCGGGCATAGATGGAACTCCACAGGCTCGGTGGCTCTAAAATATGATGAAAGTGACTCAGACGATCTTGAGTTGTGTTGGTGAGGAGCTTGCCAAGACTGCTGGACACTCCTGGGAGCTCGACCTGAGGTGCGTCGCTGGTGGCAGGACTCTTGATGGATCAGCAATAGCGACGTGAGGGTAGGCATAGTGGTGAGGCTACGTGAGGATTGCAGAGATAAAAAGGTCACGGCCGCGAAAGGGACTTGGCCGTGACTTCTCGTCTTTCTCTTTTTTCTCAGTGTGTGTGCGAAGCCTCCCCTACATACGGCCATGTGTATCGATACATGTGGCCTCCTGAAAACCCTATACGACTAATCTATTTACAAGCCTCAGCTTAGGGTTTTAATTTTTTCAAATTGATATCCACGAAGATTCTTTTTTTTTTTCCAAATGTAATATTCACTTTTCACATCTGTCCTATCCAAAAATTCATCATATCCCGTAAAATTTCAAATTTTTATTTTCTCACGAGATAATTTCCGATTACTTAAAAAAAAAAGGCTTGGGCCAATTTGCTCGCTTCATGGGCTTAGTCCGGCCTGTCAATTTAAAGTTTAGAACCACTAATTCAAGTACACCCATCACCGGTCCAATAAATAAATGCAAAATATATAAATTAAAAATAAATGCACCTACATTTATATGCTATGCAATTGATATTTTTTCAGGGATAAAATTAACCCCTAATTTTTAATGTGATAAATGACTAAACGGATCGCCAAAATTTAGGTGTCAACAGATATCTACTGCAAGTGATTAGTAATTTAAAAATTGTTTATTAAATTTGCTCAAATAAATTTAAATGAATACGGGCCGTTTTTTGTAGTGATAGGAGACGAATACAATGATGGAGGGGATAAGGAAGGGTAGGGCAAGAGGGCGATGCTGGGCCCGATGTGGGAACAGCTAGCCCGCTAAAGGCTGAAAACCTACCACCCCTTGATGCGTCGAATCATGGTTGCGTTGCACTGGTCTCGATCCTCCTCTTCTTCCCCCTTTTTACCATATTGGAAAATCGTTTCTCTTTCTCTTTTTAATTTCTGGAAAGATAAAATAGAAAAGGAGTAAAGAATTAAAAGATCCGACCGACCCGAACCTCCCCAACGCTTTTGCGTGACGTGTACACCTTATCGTCCCGCCGTTCTCTCCATCAAAAGCCGAGAAAAAGAAGAAAAGGAAGGAAAGAGAGAGAGAAAGGAAGGGGGCGATTGTGTGGCTGCGATTCCCGGAGATGGCGTGGGAGGTTCGCGAATTCATGGGGGATTTGTTAGGGTTCTTCCAGTGCGCCGTGATGCTCAAGAAAGAAACTGGGTAATTCGACCTACCCACCCCACTCTCCATGGCCAATCATAATGGCTTTTATCTCTGTTTTGATTTGGTGAATATGTGGGCTGGTTTTGGTGATGCTGGGACGGGGATGAGGATGGCACGTCACGTCCCTTTCTCGTCCAGATTTCGCTCCATTTGCAATGTCCTCTCTTTTACACCACCGCCATCACTGTTTGTCTCATGAATTTACTTGGAATATGTCTAAAATATAGAGCTTGATTTGCATAATTTACTTATGTGTACCGAGATCCATGAAAAGAATATTTCCACATCAAAAGTGAATTAAAGATGAGTTCACATCCGTTAGCTTAAGCTACACCTAATTTGCTACCGTCCCATTTGGATAGGGAGGTGTGGCATTCGATCCCTGCCTCTTAAGACTTGAAGGGTGGGGCCGACCAGCAAAAGCTACCATTTGCAATAAATAAATGGATAATGTTACATTCGGTCATTATTATCTTGCTCAAAAATCAAATTCATTTTTTTACAGTTTTTCTTCCTTCTCTTAACAAAACGTTGCTCTACTTTTTAAAAACCATCGAGCATTCCTCGAGTTATACTCTCTAAAAACATCAAGCATTCCATGAGTTACACTTTTCCTTTTGAAGGTCGATTTTTGCCAACATAGACTGTTGACATGTACATGGTTATACACCTATCATGCTATAACTTGCTCAATTTATGTAGCACCAAATTGGCACTACATCCAACAATATAAAAAAAAAAAAATTTGAGAGAAAGATGGGAGTCCATCGCGACGCCCATAGCTGCCAACTCAAGCTCTAAGCTCACGGCTATTAGAGTCATTCATGCTCAAGTTTGCGGATGCCATGGCCACTCAAGCACGTGACCATGGCTGCTCTATCTGAGCTAACAATAGCCATGATAACTTGAACTTTGAGCTCGATGCAGTTAGGTTTGTAGTATCTTTTTGAGTCACGAAATTCGAGGGCATGGCCACAAGCTCGAAGTTCTCAAGCTTCGAGCTCCTAGCTATGGCCACTTAATTGGTGGTTGAGAGGGGTACAAATCATACTTTTTTTTTTTTCATTGTTGTGGTTGGTAAATCTTGTGAGTTTTTGGTTCAGTAGGATTTAAGGAAGAAGAAGAAGAACAATATGTAGGGGGAGAGAGAGAGAGATAGACATTCGAAAAAAGAAAAAGAAAACCACATTGGCATATCGAAGGAAACCAAAAATCATGGCAAGAAAGAGTTAATGGCGTTAAGGCCATATCAATAAGTTCCATACAAGAAAAACAAAACCTGCTCTAATGCACGTAAGGTAAATTTATCAAAGATCTATGCAATTTGAATTGAGCAAAGATTGCAACTAGACCACAAGTAATGGAATATTTCATTACACTCATTGGTCCCAAGCTTTCCATGTTAGACTCCTAACGAAATTAATACTTGTAAGAACTTCGCACACAAAGATGATGATTGCGGGCAATTTCTTTCTCTTAGCGTGAAATTAGAGCATTCGATGTATTTCCCCTATTGAAGTCAAATAGCACCACGTACAAGTATTATTTGTTGGTCCAAAAGCATCATCAAAGCAAAAACCATTGAACACAAAGCTTAATCATCCAGGTCCCGGTCATGTATGAAAGCTACGCGAGCAATCATCGTGTCTGCGGCCTTTAAAATGATTAAGGATCACGCCTAATCCTCCAACTCAACAAAGGGGTCGCAGAATAATATCGTGAAGTCCCCAAATCATGACTAACGACAAAAATGGGGACCAAACACCTTCCCTGCAAAAATTCAATTGAAGGGCAGTTTCAGATCTAGGCTTCTTCCCTTTTTCAATTAGGAAAAGAATCAAAGCAAATAAAAAGATTTCCTTTGATAACGAGATAATCCACTTTACATATTTTCTTAACCTATGAAATACCTAGGGGTGTGCAAAAGAACCGAGATTCGCCCGGACCACCTGGAACTGAACTGGAACCGAATTGGAACCGCTCGGAACCGGTGGTTCTTAAGAGAACCGGTCCGGTTCCCAGTTCCATGGGCGGATCCGCACATTCACCCATCTGGACCGGACCGATTAATTTTTAATATTAAAAAAATTGAAATTACTAATTAACAAGGAGCTACGCATGCATCCTCACTCATCCTCCTTAGCGGCAGATAGAAGGCCTTTCATCCTATCCGTTGCTTTACTCTTCTCGGAAAAGGTAACCCAGCATCAAAAGGCAAGTAGTGCACGAACCCCCTTGACAAAATGCCAAGCAAATGGAGACATCCAGAAGTTAAAAAGTCTAAAGCGGACCTTGACAAAATGCTGAGCAGTTAGTGGGCAAAACTCAAAAGGCCAGCACACGAAGAAGCAGGGTTGCAGGAGGAGGAGAAGAAGAATAGGTCTAGGGTTCACGAGGAAACCGGTTCCATGGTGGGATTTAAAAAGTGATATTATTATTATTGTGAGACCGGTTTCATGGATCAACCCGAGAATCGGATTGGACCAGCGGTCCGGTTCTCGAGTGGATCCATGAAACAAACGGGTGGATCCCGGTTTCAAATTCTCGGAACCGGTCCTTAGCGGGCGGTTCTAGTTCTAGGTTGGGAACCGCCCGCCTGGACCCCCGCATACCCCTAGAAATACCCCATTAACTTGATTCATTTTTGGTCAACCCAAATTTTGCCATCTTTTTTATGAGGAAAAATGGCACAAACGGTCCTTAACCTTTGAATTAATGTGCAATTTGTTATCTAAACTTTTAATTTATTCAATATAATACATGAACTTTACCTTAATGTGCAATGTGGTCCCCCCGGTCAAGAAAACCGCAGAGCTAGCAACTTTCGGGACCGGGACGGCGGACACGTGTCGGTAGGCTGGAATTAAAGGGGGCCTCTTGTGCTTGGAAGGCGTTTGATCATCGGGAATGCGTGAACCGGTTCTCCGCGGTTTTGCCGGTGACCCGGTCCTATTTGTATAAATACATAAATATATAGATATTGTCTTTTTAAGTGTGAGATGTGAATGCGAGTATCCCTTTTTTCTAAAGGAAACCTCCCATTCCGACAAAGTAATGAGAATATCACAAAAGAAGAGTCACTACCTATGTGAACATATTAAAGTAAAGAATGCTCAACTAACGTTGCATTTTTATTTTAACTTTTAACTTTAGATGGGAGATTATTAAAAAAGAAAGAAGATATAGTTCATATATGATGAAATGCCTATTTGTGAGCTCGGGAACAATGCTATTTTGAGGTCTACAGGCCCAAGAAATACTCCATCCCTGGTAGCGAATAGGGAGCAAATGTCCAAGATGAAAGGACGAATACTCTAGTGACAAATACCCTTTTTTATCAAATGGTATCACTTAACACCTTGCAATCACTTCCAAAAATCACGTTATGGATATCGAGGGACTAGACAAATTCGCAAGTAAGGAGAAGGGCTGTAGCTTCCACTCCCACCAGTGAAATCAATCTTCCGTGTATTATCTATGCTCACACAATCGAGCCTCTAGCCAATCATGCGATAATACCAATTATCCATTTATTATTCTTTGAAAGTACTCATCTATATTAAACTTTGACTTTTGATTTAACAAAGGTGGTCATGTGAATTTCACGTGAAATTCATGTAATTGATAGGTATATTATAATCCTCTCATGGAGATGGCAATAAATTTTCAAAAAAGTGTTAAGGCTATATTTGGTTGTCTAGACATTTTGACCAAATAGGATATAAATGAGATACAATGTCTAATAACCTATATATAGCCTAATAAATGTTCCAATATTATATGAATATACATTACTCAAATTAGTGGTGTATAGCGGATATAACTTATTGAATGTATAATGTAATATTCCTTTTTATATTTCAAAAAAAAAAAAAAACTAAGGCATGGGTCCTAGTTGTGTTCACATCGCTCCCCAAGCCTAGTGTGACCACCTTCGCTTGCACGACACCTATGCGCCTTCCAGTGTTGGTTTCAAGACTACATCTCATGTATGAAGTGATTGAGCACAAGAAATAGGTATGACTAAATCTCATATTTTAGGTTGGTCGGGCGTTGTGGCAATTGCGTGATCAACCTCAACATGGTTGAGCAACGACTGCACAGGATCACACAACCTTGGTAAGGTGGTCGCACGGCTAGCATGAGTGGCATGACCGGCACTAACAAATCACAAATAGAAAGGGAGAGACATAACAAACAAAGTGTCATTGAGCTTGTTGGACAACATTGACCACTCTCACCAGGGTACTCTTGAGATGGCGATCACCGCGCTTGTGGTCATCATTCATAGAGGTAGCCACCATTCCTTCTCCTTCCCTCTATTCCTTCCATGATTTGGCTTGATTTTTTGTTTCCTGTTTTTCTTTCCTTGTTCCTTTCCCCATATCATAGATTTCCTTAGTGGATGTATTCCTATACAATTTGATTCACCAAACAAAGCCTAACTAATTTGATCGGGAGATTGGGGTAGGTCAAGTCTAAGAGAGTATATAATCGGTCTTTCAAAACTTAATGGAGCTTAAAGTTTGGAAAGTATTTTCTAAATTGAGTTGCGAGATTATTTGAATATCAATTACAGATTCTTATAAGTTCAGAATGAATTTGAAATTTTTCAAGAATCGACAAATTCAAACATGAAAGACATTTTGCCATAATCTTTTTCTACTAGACGAGAAGGTATCATCCGATTCGTCCGTATTGACGAGATTTCATCGTATATTGCGGTCAAGTATGAATTTCGTTACGCGCATCATGTTCCTCAAAGTAATAATCATCATGACCGAGGAGGGGAGAGAGAGGCGGGATGGAGGGGTTATGTAATATGAATGGTGGGCCCTCGTGGGGTCCCTGGGTTGGCAAGTCAGGGATCTGTGGGGACCACTTTTTTGGCGGGACTGAGGAAGTTCCATTTTTCTTCTTCCTCTTTTATTCTTTTCCTTGGCATTAGAGCGGCAAAATGGATTACAAATTGCAACCATCTTGTCCGAATTGATAACAAAAGTGAACCTTAGGGTTGTTTAATTCCTTAAATCCATCTCCGACACCACTAATCCGTTTTCCTCAATTCCTTTGAACTTAATAGATTAAGCCTACTCTTTAAAGGAAGAAAATGTAGTCGGTCAAACCTAATTAAATCCACGAGAGAATATTATAAAAAAAGAAGAAGAAAGTAACATGATTGGTATAAATTTCTCTTCAAAGAAATCAAATTAAACAATTAATCTTTTTTTCTACTAATAGAGATTCGGCCTCCAACTAAATAAATAGAACGAATGGGAGATATTATATTATCAAGAAAGTTGAAATACTTAGATCACGAAAAACAAGGAAAGTTACCTGCTTTAGTTATTGAATTTAAAATAAATGGTTATGGTCACAATCTTTGGTCCACCCAAAATAGTAAAGTGAATTATCCCACTTATATATATATATATATTATGTTTTTGTTCCGAGGCATTGAGACCACGTTCAAACTAATGTCCTTAGCTTTACTTGGATTTATATGGGTTAGCCTTGATATCGTGTTCATGGGACCAATCTATTTTGTAGCAACTTTGTTATAGATACTTGATATATTTATGTAAGTTTAATGGCAAAATGAAGCGTTTTAGCAAAAATTGCTCTTGAGTCTAGTAGAATTTTGTTAGTGCATTTGTGTTTTGTTCAAAAGCAGAGAGAAATTTTTTACTTTTTTGTCAAATACTTCAAATATCATATGAGAGTTATAAAAAAATTGTACATGCAAATATATGTAAAAAAAAAAATCAAATTACTTGCTCCTGCAATATGTGGGAAAAAAGAAAAATGTTAAAAACAAAAGTCAATTCGAACAAATCATAACATGGTAATCCTAAAAATAACACCTATTGCTTTATTGAGACACGCATTGCAAAATATTATCATAATGCTTTGTTTGGGAAAGAGAGACAAGCGAAGAAATGAGGAGAAATTTTTAAAGATCTCCACAAAAAGAAATTCAGAAACTCTTTCGGTGTTGTCAAAAAAAGGAGTGGAAGGAACTAAAAAACATGAAAATAAATAGATAAAAGATAAAACCAACTTCATGAAATAAATTTAGAAAAAGGAAGAAACGAAGAAAGGAAAAGAAAAGCGGTCGGAGGAGTAGGTTGGTGGGGACAGGCGAGGGAGACGCTAAGGACGACGGCAGAGAGAAGAGAACCGAGCCAAGAAGGAGAGCCGATTCCGTTACAACGAAAGGGGGACGGGGGCCAGATTTCGACCAGAAAAAAAAAAAAGAAAAAGAAAGGGGCCAATTTCTCAACCATAGAAACCCCCTCCCCAAAATAAATCGAAAATTATATATATTTTTAAATAAATAAAAGAAAGAAGAACCCTCCACCTAAAGAAAACAAATTTAAGCCATCCCCTCTCTTCCTCCCAAAAAAAAGAAATCGAAAATTATTATATATATCTTTTTAAACATGTTGGAAAATATATCCAGAGAAAGCACACTATTTGTTGTTTAACAAAACATCAATGTAAAGAATATGATAACAACTTTATAATATCCTTCCTTTTACCAATCTTGGAAAAGAAGAAAATAAGATATCACTGAAAAATAACATAAAATTTGAGGTGAGGTACGGATATCCGAATCTCCTTAAGGCGATTAGTTCCTGCCAGTGGTGCTCCGCAGATTCACGAACTATGCCTCCCAAGATACAACACCTCAAACCTGTTTAGATTAGCACTATGCAAACAGGACTCTGTCGAACCGTTCAATTGAACCAGCACACCCAGAAAAAACAGAAGAGTTGAAACGTATATCAAAACTCTTTTGGAATCGAGTTAGAAAAACCAAAAACCAAAAAGCCCCAATGAAGCTCTATGCTCATATCTATATATAGAGCTTTTTAGTTCATGTACTACAGAGATACATGAATTAAATAGGCGCGTGTATCCACGAGATTCATAAATAAAGAGATACGTGAATCCAATAGATTCATGTATCCAAAGATACATGAATTCAAGAGATTCATGAACTCAATAAATACATGAACTAAAAGATACATGAATCTAGGAAATTCATGAATTCAATAGATATGTGAACATAAAACTATAGGAAATTTATGAATCCAAAAGAGCTACGTGAACAGAAAAAACATATCTTAATTTATTGGCTTCCGTTGATCCATTAACCATAATTATAACCATAATTACAACAATCCTCCACATTAATGGATCAACAAAACATTTTTGACTCAAAGGAATCTGAGCATGCCTATTGAAATACATCGCATCAAGATAGGTAGCTTTTGCTTTGAACCTTCTTTAGTGAAAGCCTATCGGACTTACTTAACTAGTTGATGGACTAAGCCTTGAATCACCAGTTGTTTGTGTAAGCCTAGACAATAAACCTCACATGGAGTATTTCCAGTTGTTGGTTCTCGGTTGTGTTCGTTCTTTCGGCCCTGAACCTCTCGGGATTCATGCGTGCTTTAGAAAATCTAGCCTTTAAAGATTTTCATAGAGTCGGCCAGCTCCACGCATATAGGTGCATTCCTATTAAAGATATCCTACCATATCTTACTTGAATGTTATATTCCAAGTTATAAGAATCATTAAACGCATAGCGTACCCTTAATAATGCTGTAGGAAAGCACTGTTGCATCATAAGAATGGGAAGCAGTGCTTACACTAGAGTTTCCAAAATTTGCGTTGTCCTATTGAACCTAGTCCATGGGATCTCCACTCGCATAGGTTAGGTTTCCACCCTGGAATCTCTTTATTGGGTTAAGGCTCTTAAACCCATTCCCCTCGATGCGCAGTTTATCTGCTCTTTTGACAAAACCTTTGTCAGTGGATTCACAATATTTTCCTTTGACTTTACAAAGTCTAAAGAAATGATTCAATTTGAGAGCAACTGCTTATGGTATTGTGTCTACGACGAATGCATCTATACTTACTGTTATAAATCACATTATGCACCCCCACACTTTTAGAAAATTGTAGGATGGTAACTTTTCAATCTATTACTCGTATGGAATTTTACCTAGCATTTTGTGGGGTATTTTATTAAGAATAAAATTTGCAGTTAAAACTGCCCCCCACAAGTTCTGAGGTAAACCTGAACTCAAAAACATGGCGTTAGCCATCTCCTTTAATGTCATGTTCAATCGTTCAACAACTCCATTTTGCTGTGGAGTATAAGGTGCAGCCATTTGGAGAATTATTCCAAAGCTAGCACAAAACTCCTTGAAATTGATTGAACTATATTCTCCTCCTCTATTCTAAGGCGTAGAATGAGATCTTTGAACTACATTCTCCTCCTCTATTCTAAGGCGTAGAATGAGATCTTCAAGGCTCATCTCCTTCCGTTTGTGCTTCAAATAATTTTTGAAGTCTGACCAGCCTGGAGGCAATTTCTCAATCATAGCCGCCACTTGAAATGATTCACTAAGTATCATTCCCTCAGCCGAGATGTCACTCAGAATTAATTGCAATTCTTGAACCTGACTCATGACAGATTTAGAATCCACCATCTTGTAGTCCAAGAATTTGGCAACCACAAATTTCTTGGTGCCAGCATCCTCACTTTTGTATTTTTTCTCTAAGGACTCCCATAACTGTTTAGCAAATTCAATATTACAATAAACATTATATAGAGAATTCACTAAACAGTTAAGAATATAATTTCGGCATAATAAGTCTCCATGCTTCCAAGCCTCCAACGCACCGAGCGTCATAACATTTTGCTCATTTAGACTAATTATTGGGCACACCTCCGATAAATATTTCGTCAAATTGAGCATGGTCAGATAGAAAAACATCTTCTGCTGCCACTGTTTAAAGCCTACTCCAGTGAATTTCTCCGGTTTCTCATTAGTAGTAACTGGAGGAGTTGCCATCACGGTAGGCAAGTTTCGTTGAGCCATCCCTCTAGAAACAGAACCAAAAGCCATTTGGCCTACACTGTTATGAAAAACAGTCCCGGGCATACCAGTCGTATAACTTGTACCCGCACCACCAAAATTGGTGTTAGCCCAAGGGCCCGTAGCATTAGCCGTTACAAATTCAGACCCTGAGGGTTGAACATCTTCCATAGCAACAGTCGAATCGACCATAGGAACGTCTCTTGAAACATTATGAACATTGAATGGCACTTGATTGTTTTCAGCCATCACAATAATGTGACAAGAACAACAAATAGTGAGTGAAATAATTGCCTTAAGATTGTTGGAAAATATATTAAGAGAAAGCACACTATTTGATGTAATCAGAACATCAATGTAAATAAGATGATAACAACTTTATAATATCCTTCCTTTTACCAATCTTGGAAAAGAAGAAAATAAGATATTACTGAAAATAACATAAAATTTGAGGTGAGGTACGGATATCCAAATCTCCTTAAGGCGATTAGTTCCTGCCAATGGTGCTTCGCAGATTCACGAACTATGCCTCCCAAGATACAACACCTCAAACCTGTTTAGATTAGCACTATGCAAACAGGATTCTGTCGAACCGTTCAATTGAACCAGCACACCCAGAAAAGACAGAAGAGTTGTGGAATCGAGTTAGAAAAACCAAAAAACCCCAATGAAGCTCTATGCTCATATTTATATATAGAGCTTTTTAGTTCATGTACTACAAAGATACATGAATTAAATAGACGCGTGTATCCACGAGATTCATGAATAAAGAGATACGTGAATCCAAGAGATTCATATATCCAAAGATACATGAATTCAAGAGATTCATGAACTCAATAAATACATGAACTAAAATATACATGAATCTAGGAAATTCATGAATTCAATAGATACGTGAACATAAAACTATAGGAAATTTATGAATCCAAAAGAGATACGTGAATAGAAAAAACGTATCTTAATTTATTGGCTTCCGTTGATCCATTAACCATAATTATAACCATAATTACAACAAAACAAAGAAAAGAAAGAAGAACTCTCCACCTAAAGAAAACAAATTTAAGCCATCTCTCTCTCTCTCTCTCTCTCTCTCTCTCTCTCTCCACCAACCCCTACCCACGAAACCAGAGAAGGCCAAAAGAAACGAAAAACACGTAAAGCCCAGAACGCAAAAGAAATCATCATAAATCCCATCCCCATTCCCCATCTCCTTCACCGAGATGAAGGAGCGGTAACAGGGAGCTTCCCCAAAGAGGCGAGTGCAGCTCCGGCCCGCGTCTTGCTCTTTCCTCTTCAATCCCATCCATCCATCCATCCCTCCATCCGCCCAAACCTCCCTTTCCCTCTCCATCTCTCTCACGCAGCATGATTCCGAGCCGAGCCGCTGCGGCACCCGACGACGTCCCAGAACTCGCTGCATCGGCCCCGAGGGGCCAGCACCAACATCAATAGCTCAGCATTTAATTGGGAAAACCGGTCATTAACTAATTCACTTGAACACGATTAATTAACACGCTTGCAAAATCTGGCATTCAATGGACAAAATCTGCCTAAATTGGCTCATCATATGAATGCAGTTGTCGATTCTTCTTTTTCCGATATTTAGAAAATTTCATGGTCGTAATTGACTCGATTCATAGACATTCCGACAAGCTGCCACAATTTATTGGAAAAAGAAGAAGAAGAAATTATGAAAAGAAATAGGGGAGGCAAAATATGTGATACCTTTGATATGATTAGCAGAAAAGAAGAAAAAAATTTGGGTTCAAACCTCAAACGAGCTCAAGCATGCATCTAAAAAGGAACTTATGGTGATGACAAAAACAAAACAATAACTTTCCAAGGATTTGGTCATCATTCTAGTTTTTATGGGAAAGCATTAATTATTTTGCTTGGGTATTAATAAGATTAATGCTCCGCTTATTAGGCATGCTCGCTAAGAGTTCTCAAGACAAAGCACTTGAGTACATTAACTTATGATGAATCTGTACATGCATGAGTTTTTTTTTTCCAACTCCACATGCCATAAAAATAATGTATAGATCAGCCCTTCGAGTCAATCTCCAAAACAATATAATTTGAAGGTGAGTTCAGGCTTCACAGTCTCCACCGCTTAAAATGTGACTTTGCGAAGCAAGAGCAGGTCGACCCTTTTCATATATGCTCTTGAAATATGATGATTAGGTACCTAAAATTGTCAGTAGCATGTCTTTTTCCATTCACAAAGGTTGTCATGGTTCAGTACGTGCGTGTTGAGGTTCAAATCCAGTTCACTATCATAACCTTGACTACTCATATTAAGTGAAAACCATGGACTTCGGGAGTTAAATCAATTGAGTTTTGAGAGAAGATGAGCGAATTTCGCTTCTAGAAAAAGTTGGTAATTGAGGGAACAAGTATAGTACATTGAAAAATAGCGTGTGTTCAGTTCCTCCTCTCCCTTTGGAGCAAGCCATTCTTTATGCCTTTGGTGGGAAGAGATGATGCAATCAATTTCACTCTTTTCACTCAGGAGAGAACACCGTCGGAAGTGTTGAGACCTTCCTCAGCCTGGCCCTCTGCATGCGAATCTTACGGTGGGGCTATGCTTACTAAAGACCGATGCTAAGTTCGCCCTACCGGGATTCGAGAATCCGGAACGTGGATTTTCATACGAGCCTACATGGTTTATAAACTAGAGACAGCATGTGTTGTCATGGTTTGTGTGTCTGTGCAAGTGCAGAGAGGGGTTTAGATTGCGATTATAGGGTTCTTAGGAAAAGTCTCAAAAAAGTCTTAAATCTTTTATATTTGTACCAATTTAGCCTTAAATATTTTATTAGTGTCAATTTAATCTTAAACCTGATCACTTAGTGCTAATTTAGTCATAAACATTTTTATTTGGTGCCAATTCAGTCATTTCCGGCTAATTTTAGCTGAATTTTGCTAATTAGGCGCCGATCGGCTGATGTGGCACGATTGTCGTTGACTTGGACAACTTTTAGTAGTATTTTTTTGATTTTTTAATTTAATTTAATTTTTCATTTTCATTTTCCTTCTCCTCCTCCTTCCTCCAGCCTTGATCTTTCCGGACTCTAGTGAGCCTCACAGCCGTTAGTAAGGCTCGAGCCCTCGCTAGAGGCCACGAAGGTGGCCTCGCGCTAGGCGGTGAGGCTAGGTCGAGGCCTCCTGGGTTGCGAGGGCGGCCTTGCTAGAGGGTGGGCAAGACTTGACCCTCGCCAATTCCAACGAGGGCAAGCCTCGCCACCTAGCGTGAGCAACCCTTGTGGCCTCTAGCGAGGGCTCAAGCCTTGCCAGTGGCTGTGAGGCTCCCCAAAGGCTAGCGAGGTTGACATCGACCTTGCCGATCGTTGCCTCTAGCCAACTAGAAAAAGGAAAAAAATAAAAAATAAAAAAAAAAAATAAAAAATTCTAAAATTCTAAAAATATTATTAAAAGTTATCTACGTTAACACCAGCCGTGCTATGTCAGCCAGCCGCCATCGAGTCAGCAAAATCCAACCAAAATTAGCCAAAAAGGATTGAATTGGCACTGAATCAAAAAGTTCAAGACTAAATTGACATCAATAAAAGCTTCATGACTTTTTTGACATTTTATTCCCTAGGGTTCTTTCCAGGGAACAGAGATGGATTACAGGCACATGAGCAAGAGCGAAAAGGCCCAAAACAATAAATTACAGGAACAAGAATAGGCTTGTAGATTGCAGCAAAGGAAACCTACAGTGGCTTGGGCTTTGACGATGAGTAAGGTGGCGAATAATGACCATAGAGTGTAAGCCAGGGGTTTCCGCAACAAGATGCATGCACAGGGGACCGAAATCATCCCTAGAGATGACAAAGATCAAGAGCCGCCAACATTTGCTATGGCAAGCAGACGGAGAAAATAAGCAAAATAGGCTTTCAAGGGAGGGGACAACTAGAGGCGAATCCAAGCGCCTACACAGCCAAATCGATCAACGCCCTTTATTTGCCTCCCCAATATAGTTAATTTTCAAAGTTCAGTTTTGTGCCAAGCCCAAGCCGTACACAGCCACACGAAAGATCATTTTCCATCTCCAACACAAGAACTATCGCGATGGCATCATCATTTACTCATGGAAGATTATAGACTTCGTACTCTAATCTCACTGGTTAGGCTTGACCTGCAGGGATGAGAATTTTAACTATACGCATCCAAGAACTAATCTTAAAGACCCAAAACCATTCGGCCCGGTGACATTGATACATGACCTGCTTTTTTGGGCTTGACAAAAACCATGAGCTCTATAAGCTCTCTTCAACATATCTATATAATAGAGCCCAGTCTTTGACAATGATCAATTGGGTAGAAATGTCCTTAATTTTTTGTTTCATCTAATTAACTTACGACATGTGTATGGTTGGTTGATCGCATCAATGTGCAAAGTTATGTTCATGGTCATGGGTGAGCACAATTCGTCGATTTTGATACGGTAAAATTTCTGCTGAACCTTGGTCCTCAAAACAATAAACTTCAGAACCGTCTTTCACTATGCTCTTTTTTATGAGTGAATCAATTACCAAGAGTTCTTTTTTTTTCATGCCTTCTTTCTCCAATAGGCCTCTTGCTGAGCTTGGCCCATCTACATGTTGGGCCTTCCAGCCAGTATGCTTTAAGACCATACCTTGCTCGATATTTTCTTTTTAATGGTGGGATCCTTTTTTTTTGCTTCCCTTTTCTTAATTTGGATGGTCTCTTGTTTTAATCACGTCTATGGTATCTTACTATAGAAGCCAACGTTTGGAATTTCTCTTGAAAATTTTGTTTCAGCTCATACACTTGTGCGCATTCAATATAATAGAGCAATTCTAGTTAGCTTACCTTTTTCAGGTTGGATGTTCATTTAATATTTCTTGCAAACGAAGACTTAGGACAATCAAGAGAACCAAAAAATTTAGCTCCCCATTATTGAAGTTTTGCAGTAGACGTGCTTTGACTTTTGTTAAATCTGAAATCCCTAAAATATTCACACCTTACTAATGATAAATGCGTGAATTTACATATAATCTGCTTATATTTATAAAGTGAGTAGTATTTTAACTGTTGACGTATTATTTACTTTTGCCATTGAATTTTTAATAGACAAGCTTTTTATTAAGTAACTAGATGCGAAAATACTGCAATGTTTAAGGGAGCGACTTATTTTTCGTAATATACATCGTGAGTATATTAGTAATTTAAAAATTATTGATTAAAAATGCTTAATAAACCGAATACGAACTGATTTTTTTTTTTTTTTCAGAAAAGCATTGGATCCCTTCTATTTTCCATGATGGTATTGATTATGCATCCTTTATTTTCGGACGGACTACATTTTCTTTTAGGCAATTGTACTTGATCTTGAGAATTAATTAGGAATATGTAAAGATAGTTAACTTATTTTACATATTTGACTCGTCCTCTGAGATCGATAATGTTTTTATGAAACAGATTTGGATCTTAAATAATTTCATATCAAGTCAATCAAGTTTGGCCCTTCTTGATTACTCATTCGATTTGGATGGAGGAGGCAGAGTGTTTGGTCCCTACCTCCAAGGTTTGAGGATAGGGCCAGGCCACAAGGCAAAAAGCAAAAAAAAAAAAAAAAAAAAAAAAAAAAAAAAAAAAAGGGAGAACGTCTTACCTTTGGTGTTTTTACGCGAAAGTTAATGTCTTCTCTCTACTTCTTTTTAGGTTCAAAAGTAGATGGAGGGTTTTGTTTTTAGGCAAAACTAGGAGGACCGATGGAATTTTACACGTTCTAATGGCACTTATTCATCCCATTCGATGATGCGGTAAAGTAAACCCATTAGAAATTTACATGATTTGAAAAGTGAAAAGAGTGAAGTTGAGATAATGTAATTAGCAGTGTTGTTATGTGACACACCTCGATGACCCCCCAAAAATAAAAAATTAGAAATAGTGTATCTTTCCTATATGGGCCATACAAAGTCCTTGGATCTTTAATTTGCCTTATCAAGTCGTCTAATTTACATGGCTTTTCAAATTACATCTTTCCAATTCTGAATTTGGTTAGTTGGAGCTTGTGTTCAAAGAAGTGGGCAAGAATCCAAGATGAAAAAGACCTTCGGCAGTCGTGAACTATCAATTGATCAACGACCATAACTAGACCACGAGCAACAAAATTTTTCAATACAATCGTTACGTACAAGCTTTTCACGTTAGACTTTTGCCACGATGAACATATCGGCTCCGGCAAAAGTAATACTTGTAAGAACTTAGTGTATATACCCTATTAAAGTAAACAGCATCACGTAGAAGGATGATTTCTAGGATTAAAAGCATCTACCCAACCATCGAACACGATGCTTAATCATCGAGCCCTGGCCATGGATAAAGCTAGATGGACATTCATCATGTCTCAAATCTTTAAAATAATTAGGCTCACGCCTAAATCCTTGAATCGTGATTGACACCAAACACCCTCCTTGGAAAATTTTATCAAAGAGAGGTCTCAGATCTTGGCTTCTCCCATTTTTATGGATGGTAGAAGACAAAGCAAGGAAAATATGTACATTGATAACGAGATAGCCTACTTTATGTAAATTCCCGACCTATAAAATGCCCCTATTAACTTACTTGTTTTTTGAGTTGATCCATTATTTTGGCACCTTTTCTATCACATATGAGGAAAATATGCCGAATTTTGTGTTCACTAATCAAAACATTAATGTTTAATTTGGTGCACCAACACCCTATAAGATCTTATTATATAAATAGTTCAACAATTTACAGGAATTCAAACACCTGGTATAATTAGCATATTAGGTCATGTAAGTAATTAATGATGTGAAGATGTGAAAAGACTTCGATGGGCTTTGAAAGTTAGAATTTCATTGTAATGAACATTTCCTTAGTAATTCTATAAAAAGCTTATTGTCTTTGTCATCAAAAGAAATTACTAATTATTGATTAAAAACCTTCCTAAGTCTCTTTACTGACAAATGAGTTTCGACTTGCAAAATGGAGCACTATCATAAGGTAATACTTTTTTTGACAAAGCGTATTATTTTTAGCTCAATTACAAATACAGATAAAAAAAGTGCAATTAAAGATTTTAAAATAGTCAAATTTGTCAATTGTGAAGTAGAGTCATGAGTGCCGTGACATAGGGTGTCGCATACGTGGCTACACATCATGCACAAGAGACATTTCAAGAAGATTATTCCATGGAAAATCTCCATGGCACTAAAATTTTCCACACGCAGGGGACCACCACCATGGAAATTTTGTGTGCCAATAATGCCAATTTAAGAAGACTTTCACCTTGACCTTATAGTAAAGACCGTGTTGATCACTTCACAATACAAAAGGGACTTTATCATAAGTGGAAATGCTTGCTAAGCGTGGTCCATCCACATGTTGGGCCTTCGAGCCAACACGCTTTAAGACCATACCTTGCTCTATATTTTCTTTTTAATGGTGGGATCAATATTTTTTCTTTTTTTCCTTTTTTTTTTTAATTTGGATCGTCCCTTAATTTAATTGTATCTTGTATCTTATTGTATTCGTATATAGTATCTTATTATATAAGTAACTTTTGGAATATCTCTTGCAAATTTAGTTTCAGCTCGTAAGTTTGATGTACACGTTCAATCTAATAGAATGATTCCGGTCAACTTACCTTAACATTTTAGTTTCAATGTTCATTTAATGAATTTTGCACATGTAAACCAACCGAAGGATAGACTCCCACATTAATAAAATCTGCAGTAAATACGCTTTGACTTTTGTTCGGTTCAAAATACTTAAACTTTCAGAAAATACGAATTATTGACACATGATAATCTGCTAATATTTTTAAAAGTTAGAATAATATTTTAATCTGTAAATATTTTTGAAAGTTAGAATAATATTTTAACTTTTGACATTTTTACTTTCGCCATTGAATTTTAAACGGACTAGTCTTTTATAAAGTAACGAGATGCGAAAATACTGTACTATCAAGAGAGCAACCAATTTTTTGTAATGTGTATCGCGAGTTTATTAGTAATTTAAATCTTACATTAAAAGCACTTAATAAAACGAAAATGAACCCCTTTTTCAGATCAAAGACCTTGATGGAGGAAGGATAAGGAAGGCGAGGGTGGTGCTGGGCCATCGGACGAACAGCTGGCCCCCAAAGTGAAACCACCACTGGAGGAGACAAGTCGCGGCAGAAATGCACTGGAACCCTTCTTTTTCCCATGTTGGAAATGATTTATTTATCGATTATTTTCCAATGGAATACATTTTCAGTCTTGCGCAATTATCTGTGACCTCGTGAATTAATTAGGAATATGTGAAGATAGTTAGCTTACTTTACATATTTCCCTCGTCCAACGAGATGGATGATATTTTTATGAAATGGATTTGAATATGAGATAAGTTCATATCAAGTCAATTAAGCCTAGCTTTGTTAGTTACACATTTAGTTTGGACGGAGGCCTATGAGATTTGAGGATGGAGCAGCCCTGTATAGCAAAAAAAAAAAAAAAAAAAAAACAAAAAACAAAACAAAACAAAACGAAAGAAGAATGTCACCGTTGGTGCTTTTACTCAAAATATAATATCTTCCCTCTACTTTTTTTAAGGGTTGTTTTTTGAGCAAAATTCGAGCGATTGATGGTGTTTTACACGTTCTAATGGCATTTTTTTTTTCAGCCTGTTTTGATGCGTGTGAAGTAAACCCATTAGAAATTTACACGTTTTGAAAAGTGAAAAGAATAAAATTGAGATAATATAATTGATGTATTGGTAAGTAGCGCACCTCAATCGTCCAAAAAACAAAACATAGAAGTAGTGTGCCTTGCCTTTAAGGGCCTTGCAAAGCCCTTGGACCTTTAATTGTCCAATCAGGTCAATTTATATAGCTTTCCTAAAAAATGTTTTCAACTCTAAATTTGATTAATCGGAGCTCATTTGTTCAACGAAATGGGCAAGAGTCCAACATGAAAAGGATCTTTTGCCGTTGTGAGCTATATGAACATAGTTTGCAGGCAATCATCGTGTCTCCAACCTTTAAAATGAGTAAGGATTGCCTATTTCCAAGTAAACGAGGGTTGAAGAATATTGTAAAATCCCTAAATCATAATTGACAGCAAAATTGGCACCAAACAACTTCCCTGCAAATTTTTTATCGCAAAAGCTCTCAGATCCGAGCTTCTTCCCATTTTATCATCTAAAAAAGAAGGCAAAACAAATCAAAGATGTACCTCGGTAACAAGATATACCGATTTACATAAATTCCCAATCTACGAAGTACGCCCCATTCTCTTAATTGTTCTTTTAGTCGATCCATTGTTTTGGCACCTTTTCCATCACATATGAGGATAATATGCTGAATTTTGTGTTAACATAATCAATACGTAAATGTTCAATTAGGTGCCCCAACACCCTTTAAGATCTTATTATATACACATTTAAACAATTTATAGGAATTCAAACACCTAGTATAATTGGCATATTAGACCATGTAAGTAACTAATCATGTGAAGACGTGAAAAGATTTCGACAGGTTTTGAAAAATATAATTTCCTTACAATGAAGATTTTTTTCTTAGTAATCCTATAAAAGCTTACTGGCTTTGCCTTTACCAAAAAAAAAAAAAAAAGCTTATTGGCTTTGTCATCAGAAGGAATTACTAATTATTCATTAGAAACCTTCCTAAGTCTCTTTACATACAAAAGAGATTCAACTTGTCAAATGTTGCACTATCATTTGATAATACTTTCTTGATAAAGTGTATTATTTTTAGCTCATTTATAAATATAGAAAAAATGCAACTAAAGAATTTAAAATGGTCAAACGTGTCAATTGTGAAGTAGAGTTGTAAGTGTCGTGACATTGGGTGCTGCAAAAGACACTTCAAGAAGATTTTTCCATGGAAAATCTTGATGGCACTAAAATTTTCCACACGCAAGAGACCACCATCATGGAAATTATGTGTCCCAATAATGCCATTTTAAGAAGACTTTGACTTTGACCTTAGAGAGAAGACCCGTGTTGATTACTTCACCATACAAAAGGGGATTTTTCATAAGTGGAAATGCTAAATTGCAAAATGGCAAGGTATTAATTCCTCCGCCTCCTTTGTTTCCACTTGTTCTTTCATTCCTCCTTTTGCTTTCCTTCGCCCTTTGCCCTCTTGACCAATGCAATGTCTTGCTCCATCTTAAAAATTTCTTCATGCTTGATAGGATGGCATCGTGGCATTGGACTCTTGTGATTAGAATGATCTTGTTGTGTCATATCGAAAGACAAGCATCTTTTCCATCATTGATGGGGAAAATGTGCCAAATCTTAGGTTTACATAACCAAAAAGTAAATGTTGAGTTTAGTGCCCTGACATTCTTGAGACCTTTTATTACACATTAAAAACAATTTACAACAATCCAACCACCTAGTATAACGCGAGCATATTAAGCATGGGTTTGGTTTGACTTTAGAAATTGATTTTGGGTGCAATGTAAATATTGAAAGCCAAAACTCTTTAAGAAAGGGCAGTCGCATGACCTCAAGCGGCCATCTCATGGGTTGTGCAACCTCGTCAACCACCCTCATGAACAAGATGAACAATAACAATGAGGGGCAAAATTGGAAAAATAAAGAATTGGTGAGGATAACCTTGGGAAAAAAAATTATTTAACCATAATTTCGGCATTCCGCAAACGATACTTTGAAAAGCTTGCTAAACACCTCAGCATTTCCTCAACGGCCTTTGAAAGCTGAAAGCTCCTTGAAAAAGCTTAACCAAATGCACCATAAGTCATGTAAGAAACCAGTCGTGTGAAGAAGTGAAAAGATTTCGGTAGGATTGATACTTATTATTTTGTCATAATGAAGTTTCCTAATAATTCTATGAAAAGCTCAAGAGCTTTGTCATAGAGTTATTAATATTTGATAGCCAAGTTATGAATTTTTATTTGCATTTTTTAATGGATGACTCATTACAGCCACCCTAATTCTCTCTACTAGCAATGAAATATAAAGAATACGCTTTTGCCGTTCTCTAGCTCATTCACAAATATCAACAAAAATTGTGATGAAAGAATATAGGAAACTCAAATTCGCAAGTTGTCAAATTGAGTTGTTAATGTTGTGATATGGAATTAGTACATGTGGCACGATATTGCACCCTAGAGGACCTTTCGAAAAGACTTTTCCTTGGAAATTTAATGGCACTAAAAGTTTTTTCACGCCCAACTAACCCAGCCAAGGGAAAAGAGAGAGAGAGAGAGTACCATATATGTGACCCCAATAATGTCGTTTCATGAAGACTTCTTTTTTTTTTGGTCATCATTTCATGAAGACTTTGATTTCTACAAACTGTGTCTTTTTCCTTCTCTTTTCAATTGTGGTGGTAAAATACTTGACAAGCATTTCTTTTAAATTAATCGTCGGCAAGTAACTGAGAGGTTAATTTATAAGAAGAGTTTTCCATTGAAATTTCTATGGCACTAATAGTTATCCACACTCAACTAACCCCACCAAGGCTCTTTCCCATGAAGATTCGGCGATCCCAATTATTTTATTTTAAGAAGACTTTGACTTTGACCTTTAAGAGAAGGCTTGTGTGATCACTTCACCCTACAGAAGGGCTATATAAGTGGAAGCACTCTCCTCTACCACCAATAAACTCACTCGCAAGCTAAATTGCAGAATGGGGTGGCATCAGATCCTCTGCCTCCTTTGTTTTCACTTTTTCTTACATTCCTCCCTTCGATTTGCTTTGCCCCTTTGCCCTCTTGACCAACGCGATGCCTTGCTCCATTTTAAGAATTCCTTCGTGCTTGATAGCAAGGCATCATACCCTTGTCATTGGCATTTTGTTGACTCCTTTTATCAAAAGATAAACCCTGTCAAGTCTTATCCAAAGACAAATTCATGGTACAAGGGCATGGATTGCTGCTCATGGGATGGTGTCACTTGTGATGATGTCACTGGTAACATCATTGGTCTCGATCTTACTTGCAGTTGGCTTCGTGGCCCTCTCCATTCCAACAGCTCCCTTTTTCTTCTTCGCCATCTTCGGAGCCTCAACCTTTTCGGTAATAACTTTGTTGGCTCTCACATTTCGTCTAATCTGAGTGCATTTGCAACATTGACTCATTTGAATCTCTCTAGTTCATCCTTTTCGGGTTCCGTTCCCAATGAAATCTCTCGCCTCTCTAAGTTGGTGTTGCTTGATCTCTCTAATTATTATTTTTCTGACACACATTTGTCCTCTAGCCTCAAATTGGAAAATTCAATTTTCACAATGCTTGTTCAAAATCTAACATTGAGAAAGCTTGTTCTTGATGAAGTAGACATGTCAATGGTATCACCAAAGTCCTTTGCAAATTTGTCTTCTCCTTTGACATATCTAAGTGTTTGTCGTTGTTCCTTAGGGGGGATATTTCCAAGTGCCGTTTTTCGATTGCCGAGCCTCACTAGTCTCTATATAGGTGAAAATTATAACTTGTCTAGGATTCTTCCTAAATCCAATTGGACTAGTCCTCTTGAGTCTTTGTGTCTCTGGAACACGAACTTTTCAAGAGAAATACCCAATTTGATTGGTAACATGAAGAATTTAACAATTTTAGATCTTGAGGATTGCCAATTCACAGGAAACATCCCCTCGTCAATGTGGAATCTCAACCAACTCCAAGTTTTGTGGATTGAAGGGAATAGCTTTAGTGGGGTTGTAGAGTTTGAATTATTTACAAAGCTTAAAAATCTCCGAAGGCTTTATGTTTCTCAAGAACTAAATCTAATCTACGATACACTCGAGTATACATTCCCGAAGCTTGAAGTGTTGTCATTGATTTCTTGCAACTTGACCAAGTTTCCCTTTTTCTTGAATTCATTGAAAAGATTAACACAGTTATACCTCTCTTCAAATGGGATTAGTGGGGAGATCCCAATGTGGTTTTGGGGAATAAGCCATGATACATTGGAATTGTTGGCTCTTTCTAATAACCTTTTGGAGGGAGGTATACAACTATTGCAGTGGAAGAAATTGTCATCAATTTACCTTTGGAACAACTCATTCCATGGACCACTCCCCATTCTTCCACCTTCTACTTATTACTTTGATGCTTCCTACAATAATTTCACTGGTGAGATCCCCTCCTTGATTTGCCAATTTAGTTCACTACTACAATTAGAATTGTCTAATAATAATTTCTCTGGGAATATGCCGTTATGTTTTGGTAATTTAACTAATCTCCAGTATTTAGAATTGAGTGATAATAAATTGCAAGGACCATTACCACGCTCCCTAGTCAAATGCGTGAATTTATCAACACTAGATCTCAGTCACAATGAGTTCAATGATGTATTCCCGCATTGGCTGGAAGCAAGACAACTATATTCTGTTGATTTGCGATCGAACAAATTTTATGGTAGAATCAACCTCACTGCCTTTGGACACTCCTTCCCTGCTCTTGAAAGTTTAGTTATTTCCAACAACAATTTCACTGGACGGTGGCCCACACAGCTTTTCTCAAACTCTTCATTAGCTGTTATAAATTTGTCTAACAACAATTTTGGAGGGCCAATTCCACTTCCATCTCCTGTCACATATTATTATTCTATTGCAAGTAATAACATAACTGGAAAGATCCCCTCTTTGATATGCAATGCCACCCAACTTGTGATCATTGACTTGTCAAACAACAACTTAACGGGTAGCTTGCCTCAGTGCTTGACAAATTTTAGCACCGATTTGTCAGTTTTGAACTTGCGAATGAATCACCTCGAGGGCAAAATTCCTCATTTTTTTTCTTCGAGAAGTGGTTTGATGACTCTTGACTTGAGTCGAAATCAGTTTGAAGGCACATTGCCCCAATCACTTGTCAAATGCAGATATTTGGAAGTTCTGGATCTCAGTCACAATCAGATAGAGGATACACTTCCAAGATGGTTGGGAACACTCCCAGATCTAAAAGTTCTCGTTTTGAAGTCCAACAATTTGAAGAATCTTTTGGATATTCCTAGGGGAGCTCGCCTCTTTCCCAGGTTACACATTTTGGACCTCTCCAACAACAACTTTAGCGGTCCTTTGCCAGTCAACTTGATCATGAACCTTAAAGGCATGATGAATGACAAAAATGTGCAAGAGACATCATTGTATATGACACGATATTTTGAATGGGGGACATATGAAAATTCAGTGGCCGTGATGATGAAAGGGCTAGAGGTTGAGCTAGTAAGGATCTTGAACTTCCTGACAATTATTGACTTGTCGTGCAACTCCTTCCAAGGGAATATTCCTGAAGTTATTGGACATCTTTACTCTCTTGTAGGGCTCAACCTTTCTCATAACCATCTTACAGGTTCCATCCCACTAACTATAGGGAACTTGACTAATCTTGAATGGCTTGATCTTTCTTCGAACAAGCTAAGTTGGGTGATTCCTAGAAAATTAGGAGATTTGGCTTTCCTTGGGTACTTAAACCTCTCGAAGAATCAACTCAGCGGTCAAATTCCACAAGACAAGTAATTGAGCACATTTTCAAGGGACTCATTTAGTGGGAATCCAAGCTTATGTGGAACTCCATTGCCAAAAGCATGCCCTGGCGATGCACAACCTCCTTCACCATCGTTCTTATTAACTTTTGATTGCGAAGGGCATGAGAGTTGGTTCAACCAAAAAATAGTGTGGATGGGCTATGCATCGGGAATCATAATTGGGATTTCGATTGCATACATAGTATTGGAAACGGGAAGACCCAAATGGCTTATGCAAGGTGTGAGAATGTTGGAGAGTAGAGCAGCCAAGTGGATAAAGAAGTCAAAGTGAAAGGCCATCAAATTTCATGGACAATGAAATTGTTTGCGGAATATGTCTTTGTGAAGTAGCAATGTAAATTTAGTTAATAGAGATGTCACCGGGACAGCTTGAAATATCATTTCCCTTATGAAGGCTTGTTTCTAATGTCCTTTCTCCATATTTCTTAGTGCAATTTCATATCGGTTGAATTGAGAAGATGAATAATATGATCAGTTAATCACACGGTTTTAGATAAAGAAGAAGTAAAACACAAAAGAAGAAAATGAACCAAGTGCCATTAATCTCTAAAGATATATTTTCCATCTTCCCATGTGCATAACTTTAAATGTCCATGGAGAATCAGAAGTGAAGACTACCTTTCACTCATTCAATCAAACTTAGTTAATAT
Organism: Eucalyptus fibrosa; assembly: GCA_017140475.1. Lineage (NCBI taxonomy): Eukaryota > Viridiplantae > Streptophyta > Magnoliopsida > Myrtales > Myrtaceae > Eucalyptus > Eucalyptus fibrosa. Next base: position 7,927,005 of record CM029510.1, on the reverse strand, counting down.
CAACATGCCAAAGAATTATGTCTTGAAGGATCAACCTTGAAATTTGTGTATAGGATCAACTATTTTTTCTATTCAAAGAGTAAATCTTTGGAGTGAAAATCAATTAGCATGAATTTTATTTCTTCTCATGCCTTCTTTGAACATAGGCCTCTTGCTAAGCCTGGTCCACTTGCAAGTTGGGCCTTCCACTCAGTTCACTCTACGGCATTACTTCGCTTTCAAGGTTTTTTCTTTATTTTACAGCACAACCATATTTTTTCCTTTTTAAATTTGGAAAGTCTCTTATTTTGTTCACATCTTTTATCTTAATATATAGTATCTTAGTATGTAAGCGGTGTTGGAATTTCTCTTGCAAATTTCATTTTAAGCCAGCAGTTTCGACGTTTGTATTCGATCCAATGGAGTGAGTTGTGGTCAGGTTGGCTTATATTTCAAGGCTGAATGTTCACATCATGGTTTTGGTCCACGAAAATTTAAGATAATCAAGAGAACCAAATTTATGTTTAACAGCAATTACTCCCGCACAGTTGCTTTTGGTGAGATCCCTTATTCGAAAATACCGTAATATTTAATGAAGAGATTAATTTCTATGATATCTACCGCAAGTGTATTAGTAATTTAAAAATTATTTATTTAATTTGCTCAAATAAATTTAAATGAATAGGAACCGTTTTTTTAGTGATAGGAGACGAATACAATGATGGAGGGGATAAGGAAGGGTAGGGCAGGCGGGCGATGCTGGGCTTGACGAGGGAAGGAACAGCTGGCCCCCCTAAAGGCCGAAAACCTACCACCACTCGATGTGAAGAATCATGGCCGTGTTGCACTGGTCTCGATCCTCCTCTTCTTCCCCCTTTTCCCATATTGGAAAATCGTTTCTCTCTCTTTTTAATTTCTGGAAAGATAAAATAGAAAAGGATTAAAAAATTAAAAGATCCGACCGACCGAACCTCCCACACGCTGTTGCGTGACGTGTACACCTTATCGTCCCGCCGGTCTCTCCATCAAAAAAGCTGAGAAAAAGAAGAACGGGAAAGAGAGAGAGAGAGAGGAAGGGGTGATTGTGTGGCTGCGATTCCCGGAGATGGCGTGGGAGGTTCACGAATTTGTGGGGGATTTGTTAGGGTTTTTCCAGTGCGCCGCGATGCTCAAGAAAGAAACTGGGTATTTCGACCTACCCACCCCACTCTCCATGGCCAATCATAATGGCTTTTATCTCTGTTTTGATTTGGTGAACATGTGGGCCGGTTTTGGTGATGCTGGGACGGGGATGAGGATGGCACGTCACGTCCCTTTCTCGTCCAGATTTCGCTCCATTTGCAGTGCCCTCTCTTTTACACCATCACCATCACTGTTTGTCTCATTTACTTGGAATGTCTAAAATATAGAGTTTGCTTTGCATAATTTACTCTTGTGTAACGAGATTCATGACAAGAATATTTCTACAGCAAAAGTGAATTAAAGATGAGTTCACATCCGTCAGCTTAAGCTTCACTTAATTTGCGACCGTCCCATTTGGATAGAGAGGTGTGGCGTTGGATCCCTACCTCTTAGACTTAAAGGGTGGGGCCGACCAGCAAAAGCTACCATTTGCGGTCATTATTATTTTGCTCAAAAATCAAATCATTCTACGTTTTTCTTCCTTCTTTTAACAAAACATTGCTCTACTTTTTAAAAACCATCGAGCATTCCTCGAGTTATACTTTCTAAAAACATCGAGCATTCCATGAGTTGCACTTTTCCTTTTGATGGTCGATTTTTGCCAACATAGGCTGTTGACAAATTGAGACCATCTTGTCCGAATTGACAACAAAAGTGAATCTTTGTTTAATTCCTTAAATCCATCTCCGACACCACTTGTCTGTTTTCCTCAATTTGTTTGAACCAAAAAGATTAAGCCGAATCTTTAAAGGAAGTAATCATAGTCGGTCAAATCTAATTAAATCCACGAGAGAATATTATAGAAAAAGAAAGTAACATGATTGGTATAAATTTCTCTTCAAATAAATCAAATAAATCTTTTTTTCTACCAATAGAGATCTGGCCTTTGACTAAATAATAGAACGAATGGGAGATATCATGTTATTGAGAAGATTGAAATTCTTATATCACGAAAAACAGGGGAAGTTACCTGCTTTAGTTATCGAATTGAAAATAAATGGTTATGTTCACAATCTTTGGACCACCCAAAATTGTAAAGTGAATTATTGCACTTATATATATTTTTATGTTTTTGTTCCGAGGCATTGAGGCCATGTTCAAACTAATGTCCTCAGCTTTACTTGGATTTATATGGGTTAGCTCTGGTATCATGTTCATGGGACCAATCTATTTTGTAGCAACTTTCTTATAGGTACTTGATATATTGATGTATGTTTAATGGCAAAATGAAGGGTTGTAGCAAAAATTGCTCTTGAGTCTATTAGAATTTTGTTAGTGCATTTGTGTTTTGTTCAAAAGCAGAGGGAACATTTTTACTTTTTTGTCAAATACTTCAAATATCATATGAAAGTTATAAAAAAAAAAAAAATGCACATGCAAATATATGTAAAATAAAAAACCAAATTACTTGCTCCTACAATATGTGGGAAAAAAGCATAAGGTTAAAAACAAAAATCAATTCGAATAAATCGTAACATGGTAATCCTACAAATAATACCTATTGATTTATTGAGACACACATTTCAAAATATTATCATAATTGCTTTGTTTGGGAAAGAGAGAGAAGCGAAGAAATGAGAACAATTTTTCAAAGATCTCCACAAAAAGAAATTCAGAAACTCTTTCGGCGTTGTTGAAAAAGGAGTGGAAGGAACCAAAAAACTCGAAAATAAATAGATAAAAATAAAACCAACTTCACGAAATAAATTAAAGGAAAGGAAGAAACGAAGAAAGGAAAAGGAAAGCGGTCAGAGGAGTAGGTTGGTGAGGACAGGCGAGGGAGACGCTAAGGACGACGGTAGAGGGAAGTGAACCGAGCCAAGTAGGAGAGCCGGTTCCGTTACAACGAAAGGGGGAGGGGGGCCAAATTTCGACCAAAAGAAAAAAAAAAGGGAATGGGCCCAATTTCTCAACCAGAGAAACCCCTCCCCAAACAAAACCGAAAATTATAATATTTTTTTGAATAAAGAAAAGAAAGAAGAACCCTCCACCTAAAGAAAACAAATTTAAGCTACCCCCTCCCTTCCTCACAAAAAAAAAGAAGAAATCGAAAATCATTATATATATTTTTTAAATAAAGAAAAGAAAGAAGAACTCTCCACCTAAAGAAAACGAATTTAAGCCATCTCCCTCCCTCTCTCTCTCTCCACCAACCCCCACCCACGAAACCAGAGAAGGTCGAAAGAAACGAAAAACACGTAAAGCCCAGAACGCAAAAGAAATCATCATAAATCCCATCCCCATTCCCCATCTCCTTCACCGAGATGAAGGAGCGGTAACAGGGAGCTTCCCCAAAGAGGCGAGTGCAGCTCCGGCCCGCGTCTTGCTCTTTCCTCTTCAATCCCATCCATCCATCCATCCCTCCATCCGCCCAAACCTCCCTTTCCCTCTCCATCTCTCTCGCGCAGCATGATTCCGATCTGAGCCGCTGCGGCGCCCGACGACGTCCTGGAACTCGCCGGATCGGCCCCGAAGGGCCTGCATCAACATCAACAGCTCAGCATTTAATTGGGAAAACCTGTTATTAAGTAATTCACTTGAACACGATTAATTAACACGCTTGCAAAATCTGGCATTCAATGGATAAAATCTGCCTAAATTGGCTCATCATATGAATGCAGTTGTTGATTCTTCTTTTTCCGTTATTTAGAAAATTTCATGGTTGTAATCGACTCGATTCATCGACGTTCCGACAAGCTGCCACAATTTACTGGAAAAAGAAGAAGAGAAATTATGAAAAGAAATAGGGGAGACAAAATATGTGATGCCTTTGATATGATTAGCAGAAAAGAAGAAAAAAATTTGGGCTCGAACCTCAAACGAGCTCAGGCATGGATCTAAAAAGGAACTTATGGTGATGACAAAAACAAAACAATAACTTCCTAAGGATTTGGTCATCAATCTGGTTTTTATGGGAAAGCAATAATTATTTTGGTCGGGTATTAATAAGAGTAATGCTCTGCTTATTAGGCATGCTCGCTAAGAGTTCTCAAGACAAAGCACTTGGGTACATTAACTTATGATGAATCTGTAAATGCATGAAGTTTTTATTTTTTTTTTCTCACGACCAACTCCACATGCCATAAAAAATAATGTATAGATCAGCCATTCGAGTCAATCTCCAAAACAATATAATTCGAAGGTGAGTTCAAGCTTCACAGTCTCCACCGCTTAAAATGTGACTTTGCAAAGCAAGAGCAGGTCGACCCTTTTCATATATGCTCTTGAAATATGATGATTAGGTACCTAAAATTGTTAGTAGCATGTCTTTTTCCATTCACAAAGGTTGTCATGGTTCAGTACGTGGTGTTGAGGTTCAAGTCCAGCTCACTATCATAACCTTGACTACTCGTATTAAGTGAAAACCATGGACTTCGGGAGTTTAATTAATTGAGTTTTGAGAGAAGATGAGCGAATTTCGCTTCTAGAAAAAGTTGATAATTGAGGGAACAAGTATAGTACATTGAAAAATAGTGTGTTCAGTGAAATTGATTGCATCATCTCTTCCCACCAAAGACATAAAGAATGCTTGCTCCGAAGGGAGAGGAGGAGAGAACACCGTCGGAAGTGTTGAGACCTTCCTCAGCCTGGCCCTCTGCATGCGAATCTTACGGTGGGGCTATGCTTACGAAAGACTGATGCTAAGTTCACCCTACCGGGATTCGAGGATCCAGTACGTGGATTTTCATACGCGCCGACATGGTTTATAAACTAGAGACAGCATGTGTTGTCATGGTTTGTGTCTGTGCAAGTGCAGACAAGGGTTTAGATTGCGATTATAGGGTTTTTGGGAAAAGTGTCAAAAAAGTGCTAAATCTTTTATATTTATACCAATTTAGTCCTAAATCTTTTATTAGTGTCAATTTAGTCCTAAACTTTTTTACTTGGTGTCAATTTAGTCCTAAACATTTTCATTTTGTACCAATTCAGTCATTTTCGGCTAATTTTAGCCAGATTTTGCTGACTAAGCGCCGATCGGTTAATGTGGCACGATTGTTGCTGATGTGGACAACTTTTAATAATATTTTTTCGATTTTTTATTTTATTTTTTCATTTTCCTTTTCTTTTTCTTTTTCCTTCTCCTCCTCCTTCCTCCAGCCTCGACCTTTCTGGCCTCTGGTGAGCCTCACGGCCATTAGTAAGGCTCAAGCCCTCGCCAAAGGCCACGAAGGTGGCCTCACACTGGGTGGCGAGGCTAGGTCGAGGCCTCCCAGCCTGCGAGATCGGCCTTACTAGAGGTTGGGTGAGACTTGACCCTCGCCGCCCAACACGAGCAACCCTCATGGCCTATGGCAAGGGCTCAAGCCTCGCTAGTGGCTGTGAGGCTTGCCAGAGGCCAGTGAGGTTGACATTGACCTCGTTGGCCGTTGCTTTTGGCCAGCTAGAAGAAGGAGAAGGAGGAGGAAAAAAAGAAAAAAGAAAGAAAAAGAAAAAGAATAAAAAATTCTATAATTCTAAAAATATTATTAAAAGTTGTCTACGTTAACAACGGCCGTGTTATGTCAGTTAGCCGCCATCGAGTTAGCAAAATCCAGCCAAAATTAGTTGAAAAGACTGAATTGGCACAGAATAAAAAAGTTTATGACTAAATTGACATCAATAAAAACTTTAGGACTTTTTTGACGGTTTTTTTGCCTAGGGTTCTTTCCAGGGGGGACAGAGACAGATTACAGGCACATGAGCAAAAGCGAAAAGGCCCAAAACAATATATTATAGGAACAAGAATAGGCTGGTAGATTGCAATAGAGGAAACCTATGGTGGCTTGGGCTTCGACGATGAGTAAGGTGGCGAATAATGACCACAGAGTGTAAGCCAGGGGTTTCAGCAACAAGATGCATGCACAGGGGACCGAAAGCATCCCTAGAGATGGCAAAGATCAAGAGTCACCGACATTTGCTATGGCGAGCAGACGGAGTAAATGAGCAAAATAGGCTTTCAAAGGAGGGGACAACTGAAGGTGAATCCAAGCCCCTACACAGCCAAATCGATCGATGCCCTTTATTTGCCTCCCTAGTATAGTTAATTTTCAAAGTTCAGTTTTATGCCAAGCCCAAGCCCTACACAGCCACACGAAATATCATTTTCCATCTCCAACACAAGAACTATCGCGATAGCATCATCATTTACTCATGGAAGACTACAGACTTCGCACTCTAATCTCGCTCGTTAGGCTTGACTTCCAGGGATGAGAATTTGAGCAATACGCATCCAAGAACTCATCTTAAGGACGCAAAACCATTCGGCCCGGTGACATTGATACATGACCTGCTTTTTTGGGCTTGACAAAATCGATGAGCCATATAGGCTCTCTTCAACATATCTACATGATAAAGCCCAGTCTCTGACAATGATCAATTGGGTAGAAATGTCCTTAATTTTTTGTTTCATCAAATTAACTTATGACATGTGTATGGTTGGTTGATTGCATCAATGTGCAAAGTTATGTTCATGGTCATAGGTGAGCACAATTCGTCAATTTTGATACGGTAAAATTTCTGTTGAACCTTGGTCCTCAAAACAATTAAATTCAGAACCGTCTTTCATTATGCTCTTTTTTATGAGTGAAAATCAAATACCAAGAGTTCTTTTTTTTCATGCCTTCTTTCTCCAATAGGCCTCTTGCTGAGCCTGGCCCATCTACATGTTGGGCCTTCCACCCAGTATGCTTTAAGACCATACCTTGCTCGATATTTTCCTTTTAATGGTGGGATCCTTTTTTTTGCTTTCCTTTTCTTAATTTGGACGGTCTCTTGTTTTAATCACGTCTATAGTATCTTACTATAGAGGTCAACATTTGGAATTTCTCTTGCAAATTTTGTTTCAGCTAATACACTTGTGCGCATTCAATATAATAGAGTAGTTCCAGTTAGGTTACCTTTTTCAGGTTGGATGTTCATTTAATATTTCTTGCAAACGAAAACTTAGGACAATCAAGAGAACCAAAAAAATTAACCTCCCCATTATTAAAGTCTTGCAATAGACGTGCTTTGACTTTTGTTAAATCCGAAATCCCTAAAATATTCACACCTTACTAATGATTATTGCGTGAATTTACATATAATCTGCTTATATTTATAAAGTGAGAACAATATTTTAACTGTTGACGTATTATTTACTTTTTCCATTGAATTTTTAATAGACAAGCTTTTTATTAAGTAACTAGATGTGAAAATACTGCAATGTTTAAGGGAGCGACTTATTTTTCGTAATATGCATCGTGAGTATATTAGTAATTTAAAAATTATTGATTAAAAATGCTTAATAAACCGAATATGAACTGATTTTTTTTTTTTCAGAAAAGCACTAAACCCCTTCTATTTTCCATGATGGTATTGATTATGCATCCTTTTTTTTTGGACGGACTACATTTTCTTTTAGGCAATTGTACTTGATCTTGAGAATTAATCAGGAATATGTAAAGATCGTTAACTTAGTTTACATATTTGACTTGTCCTCTGAGATCGATAATGTTTTATGAAACAGATTTGGATCTTAAATAATTTCATATCAAGTCAATCAAGTTTGGCCCTTCTTGATTACTCATTTGATTTGGATGGAGGAGGCAGAGTGTTTGGTCCCTACCTCCAAGGTTTGAGGATAGGGCCGGGCCACATGGAAAAAAGAAAAAAAAAAAGAAAAAAGAAAGAAAGAGAGAACGTCTTACCATTGGTGTTTTTATGCGAAAGTTAATGTCTTCTTTCTACTTCTTTTTAGGGGCAAAATTGGAAAAATAAAGAATTGGTGAGGATAACCTTCGGAAAAAAAAATTATTTAACCATAGTTTGGACATTCCGCAAATGATACTACGAAAAGCTTGCCAAACACCTCAGCATTTCCTCAACAGCCTTTGAAAGCCGAAAGCTCCTTGAAAAAGCTTAACCAGATGCACCATAAGTCATGTAAGAAACCAATCGTTTGAAGAAGTGAAAAGATTTCAATAGGATTGAAACTTATTATTTTCTCATAATGAAGTTTCCTAATAATTCTATGAAAAGCTCAAGAGCTTTGTCATAGAGTTATTAATATTTGATAGACAAGTTATGAATTTTTATTAGGGTTTTTTAATAGATGAATCATTACAGTCACCCTAATTCTCTCTACTAGCAATGAAATGTAAAGAATATGCTTTTGTCATTCTTTAGCTCCACAAATACCAACAAAAATTGCAATCAAAGAATATAGGAAACTCAAATTCACAAGTTGTCGAATCGAGTTGTTAATGTTGTGATATGGAATTAGTACACGTGGCACGATATTGCACTCAAGAGGACCTTTCAAAAAGACTTTTCCTTGGAAATTTAATAGCACTAAAAGTTTTTCACACCCGGCTAACCTGGTCAAGGAAAAAAAAAGAATATCATATATGTGATCTAATAATGTCATTTCATGAAGACTTTTTTTTTTTTTTGGTCATAGTTTCATGAAGACTTTGATTTCTACAAACTATGTCTTTTCCTTCCCTTTTCAATTGTGATAGTAAAATACTTGACAAGCATTTCTTTTAAATTGATCATTGGCAAGTAACGGAGAGATTAATTTCCAAGAAGAGTTTTCCATTGAAATTTCTATGGCACTAATAATTTTCCACACTCAACTAACCCCACCAAGGCTCTTTCCTTTGGAGATTCAGCGATCCCAATTATTTTATTCTAAGAAGACTTTGACTTTGGCCTTTAAGAGAAGGCTTGCCTGATCACTTCACCCTACATAAGGGCTATATAAGTGGAAGCACTCTCCTCTACCACCAATAAGCTCGCTTGCATGCTAAATTGCAGAATGGGGTGGCATCAAATCCTCGACCTCCTTTGTTTTCACTTTTTCTTTCATTCGTCCCTTCGATTTGCTTTGCCCCTTTGCCCTCTTGACCAACGCGATGCCTTGCTCCATTTTAAGAATTCCTTCGTGCTTGATAGCAAGGCATCAGACCCTTGTCAATGGCCTCTTATTGACTCCGCTTATCAAACAATAAACCCAATCAAGTCTTATCCAAAGACAAATTCATGGTGCAAAAGCATGCATTGCTGCTCTTGAGACGGTGTCCCTTGTGATGGTGCCACCGGTAACATCATCGGTCTCGATCTTACTTGCAGTTGGCTTCGTGGCACTCTCCATTCCAACAGCTCCCTCTTTCTTCTTCGCCATCTTCGGAGCCTCAGCCTTTTCGGTAATAACTTTGTTGGCTCTCACATTTCGTCTAATTTGAGTGCATTTGCAACATTGACTCACTTGAATCTCTCCAGTTCATGCTTTTCGGGTTCTATTCCCAGTGAAATCTCTCGCCTCTCCAAGTTGGAGTCGCTTGATCTCTCTAACAATTATTTTTTTGACACACTCTTGTTGGAAAGTTCAATTTTCACAATGCTTGTTCAAAATCTAACAACATTGAGAAAGCTTGTTCTTGATGAAGTAGACATGTTAATGGTATCACCAAAGTCCTTTGCAAATTTGTCTTCTCCTTTGACATATCTAAGTGTTTGTCGTTGTTCCTTAGGGGGGATATTTCCAAGTGCTGTTTTTCGATTGCCAAGCCTCACTAGTCTCTATATAGGTGAAAATTATAACTTGTCTGGGATTCTTCCTAAATCCAATTGGACTAGTCCTCTTGAGTCTTTGTCTCTCTGGAGTACGAACTTTTCAGGAGAAATACCCAATTCGATTGGTAACATGAAGAATTTAACAATTTTAGATCTTGAGGATTGCCAATTCACAGGAAACATCCCCTCGTCAATGTGGAATCTCAATCAACTCCAAGTTTTGTGGATTGACGGGAATAGCTTTAGTGGGGTTGTAGAGTTTGAATTATTTGCAAAGCTTAAAAATCTCCGAATGCTTTTGGTTTCTCAAGAACTAAATCTAATCTACGATACACTCGAGTATACGTTCCCAAAGCTTGAAGTGTTGCGGTTGCATTCTTGCAACTTGACCAAGTTTCCTTATTTCTTGAATTCATTGAAAAGATTAACACGCTTAGACCTCTCTTCAAATAGGATTAGTGGGGAGATCCCGATGTGGTTTTGGGGAATAAGCCATGATACATTGGAATTGTTGGGTCTTTCTAATAACCTTTTGGAGGGAGGTATACAACTATTGCACTAAAGAAATTGTCAAAAATTTACATTTGGAACAACTCATTCCATGGACCACTTCCCATTCTTCCACTTTCTACTGTTGACTTTATTGCTTCCGACAATGGTTTCGTCTGTGAGATTCCCTCCTTGATTTGCCAGGTTAGTTCACTCCAACAGTTAGTATTATCTAACAATAATCTCTTTGGGAATATGCCATCATGTTTTGGTAACATAACTGATCTTCAATATCTAATGTTGAGCAATAATAAATTACAAGGACAATTACCGCCCTCCCTAGTCAAATGCGTGAACTTATCTAGACTAGATCTCGGGCACAATGAGTTCAATAATACCTTCCCGCATTGGCTAGAAGCACCACAGCTATCTTATCTTAATTTGCAATAGAACAAATTTTATGGTAGGATCAACCTCACTTTGTCTTTGGACTCTCCTTCCCTACTCTTGAATATTTAGTTATTTTCAACAATAATTTCACTGGACGATGACCCATATAGTTTTTCTCAAACACCTCATTAGCTATTATAGATTTGTCCCACAACAAGTTTGGAGGACAATTCCGCTTCCATCTCTTGTCACATATTATTATTCTATTGCAAGTAATAACATGACTGGAAAGATCCCCCCTTTGATATGCAATGCCACCCAACTCGAGATCATTGACTTGTCAAACAACAGCTTAACTGGTAGCTTGCCTCGGTGCTTGACAAATTTTAGCACCTATATGTCAGTTTTGAACTTGCGAATGAATCACCTCAAAGGCAAAATTCCTCAATTTTTTTCTTCAAAAATTGGTTTGATGACTCTTGACTTGAGTTGAAATCAGTTTGAAGGCACATTGCCCCGGTCGCTTGTCAAATGTAGATATTTGGAAGTTTTGGATCTCAGTCACAATCAGATAGAGGATACATTTCCATGATGGTTGGGAACACTCCCAAATCTAAAAGTTCTCGTTTTGAAATCCAACAATTTGAAGGATGTTTTCGATATTCCCAGGGGAGCTCACCTTTTTCGCAAGTTACACATTTTGGACCTCTCCAACAACAACTTTAGTGGTCCTTTGCCAGTCAACTTGATCATGAACCTTAAAGGCATGATGAATGGCGAAAATGTGCAAAACACATCATTGTATATGACACGATCTTTCGGACAGGGGGGGACATATGAAAATTCAATGGTCGTGATGATGAAAGGGCTAGAGGTTGAGCTAGTGAGAATCTTGACCTTCCTGACAATTATTGACTTGTCGTGCAACTCTTTCCAAGGGAATATCCCCGAAGTTATTGGACATCTTCACTCCCTTATAGGGCTCAACCTTTCTCATAACCATCTTACAGGTTCCATCCCACTGACTCTAGGGAACTTGACTAATCTTGAATGGCTTGATCTTTCTTTGAACAAGCTAAGTTGGGTAATTCCTAGAAACTTGGGAGATTTGGCTTCCCTTGGATACTTAAACCTCTCGAAGAACCAACTCACTGGTCGAATTCCACAAGACAAGCAATTGAGCACATTTTCAAGGGACTCGTTTAGCAGGAATCCAAGCTTATGTGGAACTCCATTGCCAAAAGCATGCCCTGGTGATGCACAACTTCCTTCACCATTGTCCTTATCAACTTTTGACTATGAAGGGCATGAGAGTTGGTTCAACCAGAAAATTGTGTGGATGGGCTATGCATTAGGAATCGTAATTGGGATCTCGATTGCATACATAGCATTTGAAATGGGAAGACCTAAATGGCTTATGCAAGGTGTGAGGATGCTAGAGAGTAAAGCAGCCAAGTGGATAGAGAAGTCAAAGTGGAAGGCCATCAAATTTCATGGACAATGAAATTGTTTGAGGAATCTATCTTTGTAAACTAGCAATGTAAATTTAGTTAATAGAGATGTCACCAGGACAGCTTGAAATATCATTTCCCTTATGAAGGCTTGTTTCTAATGTCCTTTCTCCATATTTTTCAATGCAATTTCATATCGGTTTAATTGAGAAGATGAATAGTATGATTAGTCAATCACGTGGCTTTAGATAAAGAAGAAGTAAAACATAAACGAAGAAAATGAACCAAGTGCCATTAATCTCTAAAGATATCTTTTCCACCTTCCCATGTGCATAACTTTATATGTCCATGAAGAATTAGAAGTGAAGACTACATTTCACTCATTTAGTCAAAGTTAGTTAATATCAATATGCCAAAGAATTATGTCTCAAAGGATCAAGCCTGAAATTTGTGTGTAGGATCAACTATTTTTTCTATTCAAAGAGTAAATCTTTGGGTGGAACCTATTTAATTTTATGTTTCATTAAATTAATTTGGGATAGTTGTACGAGTGGTGGGTCTCGTCAACATACGAAGTTATATGAATAGTTGAAGGTTAGCAAAATTCATCGATCTCCATAGCGTGGGTATATACTAAACCATGATCTTCAAAACAATAGAGTTTTAGAAACATCTTTGGCCATGCTCTTTTTAGGAGTGAAAATCAATTAGCATGAATTTTATTTCTTCTCATGCCTTCTTTGAACATAGGCCTCTTGATAGGCCCGGTCCACGTGCAAGTTGGGCTTTCCACCCAATTCACTTTGTAGCATTACTTTGCATTTGAGGTGTTTTCTTTATTTTGCGGTACGACCATATTCTTTCCTTTTTAAATTTTGGAAGTCACTTATTTTGCTCACATCTTTTATCTTAATATATAGTATCTTAGTATATAAGCAGTGTTGGAACCAAAAGAATGACAATAAACTTTGGAAACTTGGAATAAAAACACTAGAAATTTGAGGGAGAAATTTGTATTGAGAATGCTTTCTCTTATTTGTGTCTTCGTGGACTATGACTTGTGGCTTGATTTACAACTCATGACTTCATCCCTTTATATAGAAATTGAAGTTTACAAATGCCAACGATTACATAACAACCCACAAATTTAATGACTGAAACAAAACGGCCTCATACATGTAATACAATCAAAACGCACAATAAAGTAACAAAAGTCTTCAATAACTTTCATTCTTCAAATCCATGTGGCCTACCATAAAGTTTTTATGGCTCCTTCAATGCTTGTAGGTTTCTCATCTAGCAACTGTCATCTGATAATCAATTTTATTTTATTTCAACAGCCTCCCTTAAAATTGATTTTGGAATTCAACAACTCCAAGCATCATCTTCAATTTTTCAAACAAATCTGCCTTCAATGGTTTAGTCAAAACATCTGCAATCTGATCTTCCGATTTGTAGAAGTTAAGCTCAATTTCACCATCTTTGACTTGCTCGCGAATATAGTGATACTTGATATCGATGTGTTTGCTCCTGCCATGAAAAACATGATTCTTGGCCAAAGCCATAGCCAATTTGTTATCACACATTATTTTCGTAGGACCTGCCTGTTTATGCATCAATTCACATAGCATCCTACGAAGCCATATTGCTTGACATGCCGCCGAAGCTAATGCTATGTATTCTACTTCAGCAGTTGAGAGTGCAACAACTTCTTGTTTTTTCGAGGACCAAGAAATTACTCTTGATCCAAGAGAAAAAATATAACCAGAAGTACTCTTCCAAGGCTTGGTATCACCTGCCCAATCACTGTCTGTGTATCCCACCAAACTGAAATTGTCAGTATGAGAATATAAAATCCCATGATCATGAGTTCCACTAACATACTGTATAATTATTTTTACTGCCTGCAAATGTGATTGGTATGGTTTCTCCTTAAATCGACTAATAATTCCCACACCATAAGTAATATCTGGCCTTGTAGAAGCCAAATATCTTAAACAGCCAACAATGCTTTTGAAATAAGTGGGGTTCACTATTTCACCGGTTCCTTCTTTATTCAACTGCAATCGTTCTGCTACGGGAGTCCGTATTGGTTTGAGCAATTCCATCTTGAATCGCTTTAGAATATCATTAGCATATTTCTGCTGTGAAATAAATATGCCATCATTTGTCTGCTTCACTTCAAGGCCTAGAAAATAGGACATTAATCCTAAATTTGTCATCTCGAACTGACTAGTCATAGCCTCTTTGAATTCAGCAAACATCTCTTCATAACTCCCTGTAAATATCAAATCATCAACATAAAGGCACACAACTATTATGTCACTGTTAGTGTTTGACTTGATATACAGTGCAGGCTCATATGGGCATTTTCGAAAACCATGCTCTAATAGGTACGTGTCAATTCTTGTGTACCATGCTCGAGGTGCCTGTTTTAGCCTATATAATGCTTTCTTTAGTTTATAAACTTGATTTTCATGCCCTTTCTTCTCATAACCCCGTGGTTGCTCCACGTAAACTTCCTCTTCGAGAACACCATTAAGAAACGTTGATTTCACATCCATTTGGTGGATCTTCCAACGATTTTGAGCTGCGAGTGCTAAAATCATCCTAATGGTATCCATTCAAGCCACAGGTGCAAATACTTCAAAATAATCAATACCTGGCTTTTGCTTGTAGCCTTTTACAACTAGCCTAGCTTTATAATGGTCCACCTGACCGTCTGGCTTGTACTTCATCTTGTACACCCACTGGACACCAATGGGCTTCTTATTGGGTGGTAGAGAAGTTAGCTCCGACGTGTCATTCTTTTCAATGGAGCGGATTTCTTCATCCATTGCTTGGATCCACTTCTCATCTATTGCTGCATCATCATAGGATATGGGGTCACATTCTACAAATAAACAAAAATTTATCATAGTTTCATCAGTGATTCCTTCATTATCACTATCATCATCTCTTATGATTACATAATCCTTGAATCTTGATGGCGTCTCCCGCAATCACTGTGAACGACGTATCGGTGGTTTTAAAACTGCTCTTGGTTAATAAATTGAACTGTTAGGCAAAAATGATGGATCTTCAGAGGAAGATTTTTCTTTCTCTCTCGCCAAAGATTCATCTTCAATGGTGATGCTTTTTTGGTCAATCTTTTGGTTCTAGTCCCAGGCTTCATCTTCAAGAAACTGGACATCCCTACTGATGATAACTTTCTCAGTGACTGGATTATATAACTTATAACCCTTAGTCATGTCATTGTAGCCGATGAAGATGCACTTTTGGCTTTTGTCATCCAATTTTTTCCTCCGTTTGTTTGGTATATGAGGATATGCTACACACCCAAATACTCGTAGGAATGAAACATTTGGCTTGTTACCGCTCCAAGCCTCTTCCGGTGTTCTTCCAAAAACACTCCTTGTTGGACACCTGTTTAGCAGAAATACAGTACATGCAATGGCTTCTGGCCAAAACTTCTTAGGCAAATTTTTAGCCTTTAGCATACTTCTTGCCATTTCAAATATTGTCCTATTCTTTCTTTCTGCTATACCATTTTGTTATGGAGTATAGTTGGTAGTCAATTGACATTTCATTTGAAGTGACTTCCCCCCCTCTATCTGATCTCAACGTCTTTAAAATAAAGCCATTATACTTTTCAACATAGACTTTAGATTCTTTAAACTTCGAAAAAGCTTCAGATTTTTCTCTAAGAAAATATACCCATGTTTTTCTAGTAAACTCATCCACAAAAATTAATGTATACCTTTTTTTTGTGAATGATTCCACCTCAACAGGGCCGCATATGCAATGTACTAACTCCAAAAGTTGTCTTGCTCTTCTGGCTTTTCTAACTAGAAATGATTCTCAATGTTGTTTTCCAACAAGACATCCTTCACATGGGCGATCTGGAATGTCGATCAAAGGCATGCCAGTCACCATATTTTTCTGGGCCAGTAATTTTAGTCCACGAAAATTTAAATGACCAAATCGAAGATGCCACAACCAGTTGCTATCTTTCATCATCGCTTGAAAGTTCAAAAGATTCTTTGTCTGAAGAGTAAGAGGGAACATCCAGTTCTTTGCCATCTACACTGCCATGATCAATTTATTGTTTACACCCATAATAGGGCAAACTCCATTTTCAATATGGACTTTGTGGCCTCTTTCGAAAAGTTGCCTAACACTTAATAAGTTCCAACAAAGTCCTGGCACAAAATAAACATTTGCAACAGTAACATTAGTACCATCTTTTGAGTTGATATTAACATCACCTTTGCCCATTACAAGAACTTTGGATTTGTTCCCAAAATTAACTTCACCGCGAACCGTCTCGGCCAAGTGTGAGAATAACTCCTTTCGGCCAGTCATATGATTATTGCATCCAGTATCAAGGTACCAAAGGTTGGTGTCCACGATACTTGAGTCATCCTTCTTGCATGCTAGCACCACATTTTCCTCAGCATTAATGGCATGCACCTGTTCTGCCTGCTCATATGCCACCTTTGCTTGACATTCGGATTTGTAATGTTCGAATTTGTTAAACCTAAAACACTTGACCTTTGATTTGTCACGTGTTTTATATTTTACGATGGAATTGAAATTTCCACGTCTACGTCCTCGACCACCTCCACGACCTCGGCCAGCTTGATGGCCTCCTTGACTTGATTGAGCAACCTGACTTTGCAATGCTTGCTCGAAATTCGAACTGATGGACTTTTGATTCATTCTTTGCTCATGTGAGCATAATGAACCCATCAACTGCTCCAACGTCATGGTTGACACATCTTGCGCTTCTTCAATTGCTGCGACTATGTAGTCAAATCTATCAGTCAAAGACCTCAAGATCTTTTCTACGATTTGAACATCTAGGAGTTCTTCACCATTAACCCTCAGTTGGTTAACAATGGTTTGCACGCGATCAAAGTACACCAAGATTGATTCAGAGTCATGCATGTATAAAGACTCAAAATCACCTCGAAGTGTTTGAAGGCATATCCGTTTGACGCGATCATCACCTTTGTAGGATTGTTGCAAAATATCCCACGCTCCTTTCGCGGTCTCCGCCCTTGATATTTTTTCAAATATAACTTCCTCTACGAATTGAAAGATTGCAAACAATGTTTTTTGATCTTTCTTCCTGGATTCCACCAAAATATCTTTCTCCTCTCTTTTTAAGCATTGAATGCTTCAGCATCAGCCACTTCAGTATAGCCATTCTCCACATGATTCCACAAATCTTACAATTTGACAATAACCTTCATCTGGACATACCAATTGTTGAAATTCTTTCCGTTCAACTTTGGAAGTTGCATTTGAATAGAACTAGTGGATGCCATTTCTAGCTCGATACCAAATGTTGAACCAAAAGAATGACAATTAACTTTGGAAAGTTGGAATAAAAACACTAGAAATTCGAGGGAGAAATTTGTATTGAGAATGCTTTCTCTTATTTGTGTTTTCGTGGACTAAAACTTGTGGCTTGATTTACAACTCACGACTTCATCCCTTTATATAGGAATTGAAGTTTACAAACGCCAACAATTACATAACAACCCCAAATTTAATGACTAAAACAAAACGGCCTAATATATGTAATACAATCAAAACGCACAATAAAGTAACAGAAGTCTTCAATAACTTCCATTCTTCAAATCCATGTAGCCTACCATAAAGTTTTTATGGCTCCTTCAATGCTTGTAGGTTTCTCATCTAGCAACCGTCATCTGATAATCAATTTTATTTTATTTCAACAAGCGGTGTTGGAATTTCTCTTGCAAATTTCATTTTAAGCTGGTAGTTTTGACGTGCGTGTTCGATCCAATGGAGTGAGTTGTGGTCAGCTTGGCTTATATTTCGAGGCCGAATGTTCACATCATGGTTTTGGTCCACGAAAACCTAAGATAATCAAGAGAACTGAATTTATGATTAACAGCAACTACTCTCGCACAATTGCTTTTGGCAAGATCCCTGATTCAATAATACCATAATATTTAATGAAGAGATTAATTTTTATGATATCTACTGCAAGTGTATTAGTAATTTAAAAAAAAAGTTAATTAATTTTGCTCAAATAAATTTAAATGAATACGAGCCGTTTTTTGTAGTGATGGGAGACAAATACAATGATGGAGGGAATAAGGAAGGATAGGGCAGGAGGGCGATGCTGGGCCCAATGCGGGGAGGAACAGCTGGCCCACCTAAAGGCCGAAAACCCAACATCACTCGATGCGACGAATCATGGCCGTGTTGCACTGGTCTCGATCCTCCTCTTCTTCCCCCTTTTTCCCATATTGGAAAATCGTTTCTCTCTTTTTAATCTCTAGAAAGATAAAATAGAAAAGGATTGAAGAGTTAAAAGATCTGACCAACCCGAACCTCCCCAACGCTGTTGTGTGACGTGTACACCTTATCGTCCCTCTGTTCTTTCCATCAAAAGCCTAGAAAAAGAAGAAGAGGAAGGAAAGAGAGAGAGAGAGAAAGGAAGGGGGCAATTGTTTGGCTGCGATTCCCGGAGACGGCGTAGGAGGTTCGCGAATTCGTGGGGTATTTGTTAGGGTTTTTCCAATGCGCCGCGATGCTCAAGAAAGAAACTGGGTATTTCGACCTACCCACCCCACTCTCCATGGCCAATCATAATGGCTTTTATCTCTGTTTTGATTTGGTGAATATGGGGGCTGGTTTTGGTGATGCTGGGACGGGGAGGAGGATGGCACTTCACGTCCCTTTCTCGTCCAGATTTCGCTCCATTTGCAGTGCCCTCTCTTTTACACCGCCACCATCACTATTTGTCTCATGAATTTACTTGGAATATGTCTAAAATATAGAGCTTGCTTTGCATAATTTACTCTTGCGTAACAATATCCATGATGCTTCCATGAAAAGAATATTTCCACAGCAAAAGTGGATTAAAGATGAGTTCACAGCTTAAGCTTCACCTAATTTGCTACCGTCCCATTTGGATAGGGAGTTGTGGTGTTTGATCCCTACCTCTTAGGCTTGAAGGCTAGGGCCAACTAGCAAAAGCTAGCATTTGCAATAAATAAATAAATAAATAAATAAATAAATGGGTAGTGTTACATTCGGTCATTATTATTTTGCTCAAAAATCAAATTTGTCCTACCATAGTCTTTTTTCCTTCTTTTAACAAAATGTCGCTCTACTTTTTAAAAACCATCGACCATTCCTCGAGTTGTACTTTCTAAAAACATCAAGCATTACTTGAGTAACACTTTTCCTTTTGTAGGTCGATTTTTGCCAACATAGGCTATTGACACATGCACGGTTATACACCTATCATGCTATAACTTGCTCAACTTATGTAGCACCAAATTGGCACTATATCCAACAATATAAGAAAAAATAAAAATTGAGAGGGAGATGGGAGTCCATTGCGACATTCATAGCTGCCAACTCAAGCTCTAAGCTTGTGGCCATTAGGGCCATTCATGCTCAAGTTTGGGGATGCCATGGCCACTCAAGCTTGTGACCATGGCTGCTCGATCTGAGCTAATAGTAGCCATGGCAACTTGAACTTTGAGCTCGATGCAGTTAGGTTTGCAGTATCTTTTTGAATCACGAAATTCGAGGGCATGGCCATGAGCTCGAAGTTCTTGAGCTTTGAGCTTCGAGCTCCTGGCTATGGCCACTTAATTGGTGATCAAGAGGGGGTACAAATCTTATTTATTTATTTATTTATTGTTGTGGTAAATCTTGTGAGTTTTTGGTTCAGTAGGATTTAAGGAAGAAGAAGAAGAACAATATGTAGGGGTCGCTCTTTAGGTAGGACTTTCTCAATCCTAATCTCAATCCAATGCTAGCACCACATCATATTAAAAAAAAGGATGATGCATTGAATCAAATAGATAAGCAAGCAATCCTAGTCCAACAGTGCAGTTCAATAGGTAGCTTATCTGAATCATGCCAAGAAAGAGTTAATGGCGTTAAGACCATGTCGGTAAGTTCCATACAAGAAAAAGAAAACCCACTCTAAGGTAAATTGGTCAAAAATCTACGCAATTTGAATTGAGCAAAGATTGCAACTAGACCACAAGTAACGGAATATTTCATTAGTCATTGGTTCCAATTCAACCACAATAGACTTCTAGTGAAATTAAAACTTGTAAGAACTCCGCATGCAAAGATGATGATTGCGGGCAATTTCTTTCTCTTAGCGTGAAATTAGAGCATTCGATGCATTTCCTCTATTGAAGTAATAGCATCGCGTACAAGTATTATTTCTTGGTCCAAAAGCATCGTCAAAGCAAAAACCATTGAACACAATGCTTAGTCATCCAGGTCCCGGTCATGGGTGAAAGCTACACGATTAATCTTTGCGTCTGCGGCCTCTAAAATGATTAAGGATCACGCCTAATCCTCCAACTCAACGAAGGGGTCGCAGGATAATATCGTGAAGTCCCCAAATCATGACTGACAACAAGAATCGGGACCAAACACCTTCCCTGCAAAAATTCAATCGAAGGGCAGTTTCAAATCTAGGCTTCTTCCCTTTTTCAATTAGGAAAAGAATCAAAGCAAATGAAAAGATTTACTTTGATAACGAGATAATCCACTTTACATATTTTCTCGACTTATGAAATACCACATTACCTTAATTAATTTTTGGTCAACCCAAATTCTCTCCAACTTTTTTATGAGGAAAAATGGCACAAACAGTCTTTGAACTTTAAATTAATATGCAATTTGTTATCTAAACTTTAATTTATTCAATATGACTCATTAACTTTATCTCAATATGCAATGTGGTCCTTAAACTTTGGCACACAAGTTTTTGATATATATTTCATTCAATCTCAGGACTATATGAAAATATTTAGTGTTGTCCCTCATCTTTAATTAATCGAAGGATCATATTGAATATTTTCATAAAATTGGACTACATTGAACATGTATCAAAAGTTCAATGGATATATTGAACAAATTAAAAGTTTGATGACCATATTACATGTTAGGATAATTTTAAGGACCACATTAAATATATTTAAAATTCAACGGCCAAATTTATGGATTATTTGTGTTTTTATCTCCTCCTATGACATATGAGAATTATGTCAAATCGCACGTTTGCATAATCACAAAGGAAATGCTCGATCTGGCGCCTTCACACCCTAGAAGACCTTATTATATACACCTCGAAAACTAGTAAAAAGAAAAGGATGGGGACCAAAAAGACAACTTTGTCACTCTCTTCTACAATTTCTATTTTAACTACGACCCAGTAAATTACGAGCTCGTTAAAATTAAAAAAAAAAAAAAAAAAAAAAAAAAAAAAAGGAAAAGGACACGAGATGCACCAAACAGGTGTCCCGTGAAACGAAAAAGTCTAATGCCCGGCATCCCAAACCATACCAGAATTCCGACGCGTGTATTTTAAAATTGACCGGCCTCCCTTTGCTGGCTGTACTCGCCAACCAACTATCCCATCCTGAATATGGCCCATTGCCATATCAAGAATAAATTATAATTTCTTTATGTTATTTTATACCGCAAGAAACCTTTAGCCAAATTGTTCATGGCCTTCATGGTTAAAGTTAAGTGTGAAATACACAAAGTGTGAATCACACAAGTGAGGTTTGAATATTTTACACTTGGGAACATGTGTGATTAGTTTTGTTGAATCGCCAGAGAATTGAATTGGATTGATCAGTCCAGAGCGCGGTCACTCTTTAGTGCAAAAAAGTAGAGTCAATTTTGTTGGACCGGACTGGACCGGACACAAACTGATGGTCCGGTCTGGTTCCTGGTCCTAGGAGCAAACGGTCTGATCCATGGTTCGCAATTTTGGGAATCGGTGCTCCTGGTCTGGTTCCTGGTTTCAAGGTGGAATCGGACCGAATTGGGAACCGATCACCCCTAGAAATAACGTGTTTTTCATTTAATTCGTTTTGTTTAAGAAGTGTTTTGGAGCAGTGTAGGCAGGATTCCGTCGCAACATAACGAAGAGAAAAGGACGAATTCCATCTGCCAACCGGTCCCCCCGCCCCAGTTAAGAAAACCGCATAGCCGGCAGCTTTCGGGACGGGGAGACCGGACACGTGTCGGTAGGCTTGGAATTAAAGGGGGCCTTTTTTTTTTTTTTTTTTTTTGCCTCTTGTGTTTGGAAGGCATATGATTCTCTGTGGCGAGTAATTTGAGTCAGGGAGACGGCTCATAGATCCCGCGCTTTGTACTCGGTAACGAGGGACCCGACTCTCCGCGGTTTGCCGGTAACCCGGTTCTATTTGTATAAATAAATAAATATATAGATATTGTCTTCTTAAGTGTGAGATGTGAATGCAAGTATCCCCTTTTTTCTAAAGGAAACCTCCCATTCCGACAAAGTAATGAGAATATCACAAAGAAGAGTCACTACCTATGTGAACATATTAAAGTAAAGAATGCTCAACTAACGTTGCATTTTTTGTTTTTTTTTTTTAAATTTAGATGGGGATTATTAAAATAAAAAGAAAATATAGTTATTATATGATGAAATGCCTATTTTGTGAGCTCGTGAACAATGCTACTTTGAGGTCTACGGGCCCATGAAATACTCCATCCCTGGTAGCAAGTAGGGAGCAAATGTCCAAGATGAAGGGATGAATACTCTAGTGACAAATACCCTTTTTATTTAATGGTTTCACTTAACACCTTGCAATCACTTCCAAAAATCACGTTATAGATATCGAGGGACTTGATAGATTCGCGGGTGAGGAGAAGGGCTGTAGCTTCCACTCCCACCGGTGAATTCCATCTTCCGCATATTATCTATGCTCACACAATTGAGCCTCTAGCCAATCATGCGATAATACCAATTATCCCTTTATTATTCTTTGAAAGTACTCATCTACATTAAACTTTGGCTTTTGATTTAACAAAGGTGGTCATGTGAATTTCACGTGAAATTCATGTAATTGATAGGTATATTATAATCCTCTCATGGAGATGGCAATGAACTAAAAAAAAAAAAGTATTAAGGCTATATTTGGTTGTCTAGACATTTTGACCAAATAGGATATGAATGAGATAGGATGTCTAATAACCTATACATAGCCTGATAAATGTTCCAATATTATATGAATATACATTACTCAAATTAGCGGAGTATAGCGGATATAAACGATTGAATGTATAATGTAATATTCCTTTTTAGATTTCAAAAAAAAAAAAAAAACTAAGGCATGGGTCCTAGTTGTGTTCACATCGCTCCCCAAGCCTAGTGTGACCACCTCCGCTCACACGACACCTATGCGGCTACCGGTGTTGGTTTCAAGACTACATCTAATGTATGAAGTGATTGAGCACAAGAAATAGGTATGACCAAATCTCAGATTTTAGGTTGGTTGGGCGTTGTGGCAGTTGCGCGATCAACCTCAACATGGTCGAGCAACGACTGCACAAGATCACACAACCTAGGTAAGGTGGTCGCACGGCTAGCATGAGTGGCATGACCGGCACTAATAGATCACAAATAGAAAGGGAGAGACATAACAAACAAAGTGGTCATTGAGCTTGTTGGATAACATTGGCCACAATCACCACGCTTGTGGTCATCATTCATAGTGGCAGTGACGTTATATTTGATTCACCAAACAAAGCCTAACTAATTTGATTGGGAGATTGGAGTAGGGCAAGTCTAAGAGAGTATATAACTAGTCTTTCAAAACTTAATTGGATTTAAAGTTTGAAAAGTGTTTTCTAAATTGAGTTGCGAGACTATTTGAATATCAATTACGGATTCTTGTAAGTTCAGAATGAATTCGAGATTTTTTTAGAATCGACAAATTTAAACATGAAACATTTTGCCATAATCTTTTTCTACTAGAAGAGAAGGTATCATCCGATTCGTCCACGTTGACGAGATTTCATCGTATATTGTGGTCAGTATGAATTTTCGTTGCACGCATGCCCACTTTTTTTTTTGGCGGGATTGAGGAATTTCCATTTTTCTTTTTCCTCTTTTATTTTTTTCCTTTGCAGTAGAGCGGCAAAACGGATTACAAAATGCAACCATCTTGTCCGTATTGATAACAGAAGTGAACCTTAGGGATGTTTAATTCCTTAAATCCATATCCGACACCACTAATCCGTTTGCCTCAATTCCTTTGAACTTAAAAGATTAAGCCCAATCTTTAGAAGAAGAAAATGTAGTCGGTCAAACATAATTAAATCCACGAGAGAATATTATAAAAAAAAAAAAAAAGTAACATGATTGGTATAAATTTCTCTTCAAAGAAATTGAATTAAACAATTAATATTTGTTTCTACTATTAGAGATTTGGCCTCCAACTAAATAAATAGAACAAAGGGAAGATATCATATTATTGAGAAAGTTGAAATACTTAGATCACGAAAAACAGGGAAAGTTACCCGCTTTAGTTATCAAATTTAAAATAAATGGTTATGTTCACAATCTTTGGCCCACCCAAAATAGTAAAGTGATTTTTTTAATTTTTTTTTTTATGTTTTTGTTCCGAGGCATTCAGACCACGTTCAAACTAATGTCCTCAGCTTTACTTGGATTTATATGGGTTAGCCTTGGTATCGTGTTCATGGGACAAATCTATTTTGTAGCAACTTTGTTATAGATACTTGATATATTGATGTAAGTTTAATGGCAAAATGAAGCGTTGTAGCAGAAATTGCTCGAGTCAATTAGAATTTTGTTAGTGCATTTGTGTTTTGTTCAAAAGCAGAGAGAAATTTTTACTTTTTTGTAAAATACTTCAAATATCATATGAGAGTTATAAAAAAAATTGTACATGCAAATATATGTAAAACAAAAAATCAAATTACTTACTCTTGCAATATGTGGAAAAAAAAAAGCAGAATGTTAAAAAAAAAGGTCAATTCAAACAATTCATAACATGGTAATCCTACAAATAACACCTATTGATTTATTGAGACACACATTGCAAAATATTATCATAATGCTTCATTTGGGAAAGAGAGAGAAGGAGAAGAAATGAGGACAAATTTTTAAAGATTTACACAAAAATAAATTCAGAAACTCTTTCGGTGTTGTCGAAAAAGGAGTGGAAGGAACCAAAAAACATGAAAATAAATAGATAAAAGATAAAACCAACTTCACGAAATAAATTTTAAAAAAAAGGAAAAAAACGAAGAAAGGAAAAGGAAAGCGGTCGGAGGAGTAGGTTGGTGGGGACAGGCGAGGGAGACGCTAAGGACGACGGGAGAGAAAAGAGAACCGGTTCCATTACAACGAAAGGGGGAGGGGGCCCAAATTTCGACCGAAAAAAGAAGAAGGGGGCCAATTTCTCAACCATAGAAATCATCATAAATCCCATCCCCATCTCCTTCACCGAGATGAAGGAGCGGTAACAGGGAGCTTCCACAAAGAGGCGACTGCAGCTCCGGCCCGCGTCTTGCTCTTTCCTCTCCAATCCCATCCATCCATCCATCCATCTGCCCAAACCTCCCTTTCCCTCTCCATCTCTCTCGCAACATGATTCCAAGCCGAGCCGCTGCGGCGCCCGACGACGTCCCGGAACTCGCCGGATCGGCCCGAAGGGCCAGCACCAACATCAACAACTCAGCATTTAATTGGAAAAATCGTTCATTAACTAATTCACTTGAACACGATTAATTAACACGCTTGCAAAATCTGGCATTCGATGGACAAAATCTGCCTAACTCATCATATGAATGCAGTTGTCAATTCTTCTTTTTCCGTTATTTAGAAGATTTCGTGTTCGTAATCGGCTCGATTCATAGACATTCCGACAAGCTGCGACAATTTATCAGAAAAAGAAAAAGAAGAAATTATGGAAAGAAATAGGGAAAGAAGACAAAATATATGATACCTGAGCCCAGAGGACGTTGGGGTGGGTGCGGGCTTTGATGAAGTAATCGGTGCCCCACTTGATGGCCTCGAGCGCGTGCGCTAGCTCGCCGGCGGCGACGATCTGTCGGCCGTACTCGATCACCGCCCACGAAAGCATTGTGATGGTGAACGCCATCGGGAGGCCGAACTTGACGTTGTCGCCGGCGTCGTAGTATCCTCCGACCAGGTCCACCTTCGCATTCCAAACGCAGGACCCCGTCAAGGATATTTATTCAATGCACGACGCACATGGAAAGGAAATCGAGAAGAGAAAAGAAGATGGAGAGAAGATCCGATGGCATTGGTTGAAATGAATCAGGACGAACCCCTTGCTCGAGGCCGTCGGTGAGGCCGGAGTGATCGCGCCAGGCGACGCGCTGGTTGTGGGGCAGATGCCCGGAGCGCTGCGCCTCGAAGTAGAGGAGGCTCTTTGCGAGCGCCTCGCCATAGTCCGGAGGCTGAGACTGAGAATGAGAGGCGGCCGCGAGGGTGACGAATAGGAGGAGGAGGAGAAGGAGAAGGAGGGCCGAGCGGCGGCGGCCGAGAAATGCGAACATGGCGGCGGCGTTCATGCAGGGACGGCGTCTCCCCCTTTCTCTCTTCTCTCTCTCGGCGGGTATTTATGCGAGTTATATAATATGCGAGCGCCTTTGGGACTTGCCTTGATATGATTAGCAGAAAAGAAGAAAAAAATTTGGGCTCAAAGCCTGTAACGAGCTCAAGCTTGCGTCCTAAAAAGGAACTTATGGTGATGACAAAAACAAAATAATAACTTTGCAAGGATTGGGTCATCAATCTGGTTTTTATGGGAAAGCATTAATTATTTTGCTCGGGTAGTAATAAGAGTAATGCTCTGCTTATCAGGCATGCTCGATAATAGTTCTCAGGACACCCACTGAAACGGAAAAAGTCTCGTGTATATTACTATACATGTACACGCTCTTGTCTGTTGTGATTTTTTATATGAATAACGAACTAGAATATATTTGATTTAGTAAACGATATCGTGCCAGCCCATTGCGTTACGTAAATATTACAAATTGCTCGAATTTTGGAGTGCAACGTTTAGGCACCCACTTCGTGGGGGGTTTTGATTTGACGGAGTAAAGCCAAAAACCCATTTTACAGAATTTTCAATTCGAAGCGGGTGGAGATTGAATGACTCTCGACTTGTCACTGCTTTTGCGTGTTCAACCTTACCAAATGTTCCTTTCGTCTGGTGAGGCGCGGTTGGATTAAGTCGCACAAGCAATGGTCAAAGCCATGGTCCGGTGAAAAGAAAATTCAGACAACTGGTTAACCCTTTTTGGATCTGAGCGCGTGGGACGCAAGCAGTGGTGTTGAAAGAGATGGGAGAACAAACTCGGGATGATAATTGAAGGAGTTCGGGAGAGTAAGTACATAATTATTCATGTATTATATATGATTTCCCATATAATCTAATGTGCTCTAAAGGAAAAGAAACGGTCTTTGTTTATGAATATAATTAAATGGTTACAAGTTTTCAGGAGGCATGCCGATTAAACCTCAAACCTATTCTAAATTGTAAAGGATTTTCCTGATGGTATATCAAACTCGTCTGTGGTTCGAAACCCTATTGCAAGTTGGTGTTGATCCCGATTTAATCCCATCTGCCTCCATCTCTAGAGCAAAATATAGGTTCCACTCCTAACTCATTTACCTAGATACGTTGAGCATGATTTATATGAAGTTGATTTATTACCGAGCAAAAGGTTTTTTTTCACCATATCTCTGTTAGGAAAGTCTGCTAAAGGACAAAAAAAGGAAAAAAAAATGTATTTGTTATATATTGCACAACTATAAATTACACTTAATCTATTACGGATCTTTATATCAATTCAAGTCGTACTATACATAAGATCGATGCAATCTGCATATTTGGTGAATGAACTTCAAATGGAACATGTTTGCTCATGCGATAGCAATGCCATTTTCAAGACAAAGCATTTGGGTACATGAACTTATGATGAATCTATACATGCATCAGTTTTTTTTCTCACGACCAACTCTACGTGCCATAAAAATAATGTATAGATCAGCCATTCGAGTCAATCTCCAAATCAATATAATTCGAAGGTGAATTCAAGCTTCACAGTCTCCACCGCTTAGGGTGTGACTTTGCGAAGCAAGAGTAGGTCGACTCTTTTCATATATGCTCTTGAAATGTGATGATTAGGTACCTAAAATTATCAGTAGCATGTCTTTGTCCATTCACAAAGGTCGTCATGGTTCAGTGCGTGCTTGGTGAGGTTCGAATCCAGCTCATTATCATAACTTCAACAACTCGTGTTAAGTGGAAACCACAGACTTTGGGGGTCAAATTAATGAGTTTTAAGAGAAGATGAGCGATTTTCTGCTTCTAGAAAAAGTTGGTAATTGAGGGAACGAGTATAATACATTGAAAAATAGTGTGTGTTCAGTGAGATTGATTGCATCATCTCTTCCCACCAAAGACATAAAGAATGACTTACTCCAATGGAGGGAGGAAAGAAAGAGCACCATCGGACGTGTTGAGACTTTCCTTAGCCTGGCCCTTGGCAAGCGAATCTTACAGTGGGGCTATGCTTACTAAAGACTGATGCTAAGTTCGTCCTCCCGAGATTCGAGAATCCGGTACGTGGATTTTCAAACGTACTTACATGGTTTATATACTTAAGACAGTATATGTTGTCTTCGTTTGTGTGTCTGTGCAAGGGTTTAGATTGCTAAAAAAGTCCTAAATCTTTTATATTTGTATCAATTTAGTTCTAAATCTTTTATTGATACCAATTTAATCTTAAACTTTTTTATTTGGTGTCAATTTAATTCTAAATGTTTTCACTTGATGCCAATTCAGTTCTTTCTAGTTAATTTTAACCAGATTTTGTTGACTGGGCACTAGTCGGCTGATGTGGCACGATTGTCGCCGACGTAAACAACTTTTAATAATATTTTAATATTTTTGGATTATTTTATATCTTCATTTTCATTTTATTTTTATTTTTATTTTTTCCTTCCCCTCCTCCCTCTAGCCTCAACCTTGCCAACCTCTGGTGAGCCTCATGGCCATTAGTAAGGCACGACCCTTGCTAGAGGCCGCGAGGGCGGCCTCATTCTAGGCGACGAGGCTAGGTCGAGGCCTCCCAAGTCGCGAGGGTGGCCTTGCTAGAGGTTGGGCAAGACTTTATCGTCACGAATTCGATGAGGGCAAGCCTCGCTGCCCAGAGTGAGGCTGCCCTCATGGCTTGGGTGGCCTCAAGCTAGCCTTGCCCCCCGGCGCAAGCAACCCTTGTGGCCTCAAGCGAGGGCTCAAGCCTTGCCAATGGCTGTGAGGCTCACTAGAGGCCAACGAGGTTGACCTCAACCTCGCCGGCCGTTGCCTCCGCTGACTAGAAGAAGGAGAAGGGTAAGGAAAAAGAAAAAAGAATAAGAAAAAGAATAAGAATAAAAAATTCTAAAATTCTAAAAATATTATTAAAAGTTGTCCACGTTAGCACCAGCCGTACCATGTCAGCTAGTTGTCGTCCAATCAGCAAAATCCAGCCAAAATTAGCCAAAATAATTGAATTGACACAAAATTAAAAAAGTTTATAACTAAATTGACATCAATAAAAGGTTTGGGATTTTTTTTGACATTTTTTTCCCTAGGGTTCTTTCTAGGGGGATAGACGGATTACGGGCACATGAGCAAAGAGCGAAAAGGCCCAAAACAATATATTACAGGAACAAGAATAGGCTTGTAGGATGCAGCAGAGGAAACCTATGGTGGCTTGGGCTTCAACGACGAGTAAGGTGGCGAATAATGACCATACAGGGTAAGCCAGGGGTTTCCGCAACAAGATGCATGCATAGGGGACCGAAATCATCGCTAGAGATGACAAAGATCAAGAGCCGCCGACATTTACTATGGCGAGCAGATGGAGAAAATGAGCAAAATGGGCTTTCAAAGGAGGGGACAACTCGAGGCGAATGCCAGCCCCTACATAGCCAAATCGATCGACGCCCTTTATTTGCCTCCCCAGTATAGTTAATTTTCAAAGTTCAGTTTTATGCCAAGTCCAAGCCCTACACAGCCACACGAAAGATCATTTTCCATCTCCAACACAAGAACTATCACGATAGCATCGTCATTTACTCATGGAAGATTACAGACTTCGCACTCTAATCTCACTTGTTAGGCTTGACCTTCAGGGATGAGAATTTTAGCTATACGCATCCAAGAACTCATCTTAGAGGCCCAAAACCATTCGGCCCGGTGACATTGATGCATGACCTGCTTTTTTGGGCTTGACAAAAACCATGAGCTATGTAAGCTCTCTTCAACATATCTATGTAATAGAGCCCAGTCTCTGACAATGATCAATTGGGTAGAGTTGTCCTTAATTTTATGTTTCATCAAATTAACTTACGACATGTGTATGATCGGTTGATCGCATCAATGTGCAAACTTATGGTCATGGTCGTAGGTGAGCACAATTCGTCGGTTTTGATACAGTAAAATTTTTGCTGAACCTTGGTCCTCAAAACAATTAACTTCAGAACTGTCTTTCACTATGCTCTTTCTTTATGAGTGAAAATCAATTACCAAGAGTTCTTTTTTTTTCATGCCTCCTTTCTCCAATAGGCCTCTTGCTGAGCCTGGCCCATCTACATGTTGGGCCTTCCAGCCAGTATGCTTTAAGACCATACCTTGCTCGATGTTTTCCTTTTAATGGTGGGATCCTTTTTTTGCTTTCCTTTTCTTAATTTGGAAGGTCTCTTGTTTTAATCACGTCTATTGTATATTACTATAGAAGCCAACGTTTGGAATTTCTCTTGCAAATTTTGTTTCAGCTCATACACTGGTGCGCATTTTTCAGGTTGGATGTTCATTTAATATTTCTTGCAAACGAAAACTTAGGACACTCAAGAGAACCACAAAATTTAGCTCCCCATTATTAAAGTCTTGCAGTAGACGTGCTTTGACTTTTGTTAAATCTGATATCCCTAAAATATTCACACCTTACTAATGATTAATGCGTGAATTCACATATAATCTGCTTATATTTATAAAGTGAGA
This sequence comes from Eucalyptus fibrosa, assembly GCA_017140475.1. NCBI lineage: Eukaryota > Viridiplantae > Streptophyta > Magnoliopsida > Myrtales > Myrtaceae > Eucalyptus > Eucalyptus fibrosa. The sequence goes on along the minus strand of CM029510.1, from coordinate 7,896,086 downwards.
GCAGTATTTTAACTGTTGATGTATTATTTACTTTTGCCATTGAATTTTTAATAGACAAGCTTTTTATTAAGTAACTAGATGCGAAAATACTACAATGTTTAAGGGAGCGACTTATTTTTCATAATATACATCGTGAGTATATTAGTAATTTAAAAATTATTGATTAAAAATGCTTAATAAACCGAATATAAACCGATTTTTTTTTTTTTCAGAAAAGCACCGGATCCCTTCTGTTTTCCATGATGGTATTGATTATGCATCCTTTATTTTCGGACGGACTACATTTTCTTTTACGCAATTTTACTTGATCTCGAGAATTAATTAGGAATATGTAAAGATAGTTAACTTATTTTACAAATTTCACTGGCGTCCTCCGAGATCGATAATGTTTTTATGAAATAGATTCGGATCTTAAATAATTTCATATCAAGTCAATCAAGTTTGGCCCTTCTTGGTTACTCATTCGATTTGGATGGAGGAGGGAGAGAGTTTGGTCCCTACCTCCAAGGTTTGAGGATAGGGCCAAGCCACATGGGCAAAAACAAAAAAGAAAAAAAGAAAAAAAAAAGAAAAAGAGAATGTCTTACCGTTGGTGCTTTTACGTGAAAATTAATGTCATCTCTCTACTTTTTTTTTTTTAGGTTCAAAAGTAAATGGAGGGTTTTGTTTTTGAAGCAAAACTAGGAGGACCGATGGAATTTTACATGTTCTAATGACACTTTTTCATCCCGTTTTTATGATGCAGGTAAAGTAAACCCATTAGAAATTTACATGATTTGAAAAGTGAAAAGAGTGAAGTTGAGATAATGTAATTAGCGGTGTTGTTATGTGACACACCATGATGACCCCGAAAAAAGAAAATAGAAATAGTGTATCTTCCCTATATGGGCCATACGAAGTCCTTGGATCTTTAATTTGCCTAATCAAGTCATCTAATTTACATGGATTTTCAAATTACATCTTTCCAATTCTGAATTTGGTTACTTGGAGCTTGTGTTCAACAAAGTGGGCAGGAATCCAAGATGAAAAAGACCTTTGGCAGTTGTGAACTATCAATTAATCAACGACCATAACTAGGCCATGAGCAACAAAATTTTTCAATACGATTGTTATGTACAAGCTTTTCACGTTAGACTTTTGCTGGAGCCGATATTTTCATCGTGGCTAAAAGCATCTACCCAACCATCGAACACAATGCTTAATCATCAAGCCATGGCCATGGATAAAGCTAGACAGACATTCATCGCGTCTCAAATCTTTAAAATAATTAGGCTCATGCCTAAATCCTTGAATCGTGATTGACACCAAACACCTTCCTTGGAAAATTTTATCAAAGAGAGGTATCAGATCTTGGCTTCTCCCATTTTTATGGATGGTAGAAGACAAAGCAAGGAAAAGATGTACGTTGATAACAAGATAGCCTACTTTATGTAAATTCCCGATCTATAAAATAATCCTATTAACTTAATTGTTTTTTGAGTTGATCCATTGTTTTGGCACCATTTCTATCACATACGAGGAAAACATGCCGAATTTCGTGTTTACATAATCAAAACGTTACTGTTCAATTTGGTGCACTGGCACCCTATAAGATCTTATTATATACATAGTTCAACAATTTACAGGAATTCAGACACCTGGTATAATTAGCATATTAGGTCATGTAAGTAACTAATGATGTGAAGTTGTGAAAAGATTTCGATGGGCTTTGAAAGCTATACTTTCATTGTAATGAACATTTCCTTAGTAATCCTATAAAAAGCTTACTGGCTTTGTCATCAAAAGGAATTACTAACTATTGATTAAAAACCTTCCTAAGTCTCTTTACTGACAAATGAGATTTGACTTGTAAAATGGAGCACTGTCATCATGTAATACTTTTTCGACAAAGCATATTGATTTTAGCTCATTTACAAATACAGATAAAAAAAAATGCAATTTAAGAATTTAACATGGTCAAATTTGTTAATTGTGAAGTAGAGTCGTGAATGCCGTGACATGGGGTGTCGTATACGTGGCAAGACATCATGCACAAGAGACGTTTCAAGAAGATTATTCCATGGAAAATCTCCATGGCACTAAAATTTTCCACACGCAAGGGACCACCACCATGGAAATTGTGTCCCAATAATGCCAATTTAAGCAGACTTTCACCTTGACCTTATAGAGAAGACCGTGTTGATCACTTCATAATACAAAAGGGACTTTATCATAAGTGGAAATGCTTGCTAAGTGTGGTCCATCCACATGTTGGGCCTTCGAGCCAAGATGCTTTAAGACCATACCTTGCTCTATATTTTCTTTTTAATGATGGGATCAATATTTTTTTCTTTTTTTCCCTTTTTTAATTTGGATCGTCCCTTAATTTAATTGTATCTTGTATCTTATTGTATTCGTATATAGTATCTTAATATTAGGGGTGAGTATGGTCCGGGTTGGTCTGGGCCACCCCCTAACCCTAGGACCAACCCGTACAGTGTTGGTCCTCAATTTTTAGGACCGAGGACCGACCCTATTGAGCTTGGGACCAAGGATTGGACCAACCTAATGGGTTCGGTCCGGTTCCAGGGTTAACCCGAGTCCGATCGATAATTTTTTTCCTCTTATTTTTTATACTCTCTAAAAAAGCAAACTTACAAATTCAAATCACATATCCATCGACAAATGCGGCATTGTGCAACTAAACTATAAATACCAATACATATTTAGCAAATTTAAGATGACACAATAATAGAAATTTCATACCTACTAACCGCTCATCGAGATATGGGACAAGATGGAAAGTTCTTATAATCATCTATCTTTAATATTCATAACACCATATGTAAAAGCGTTTTCCTACATTTGATCATGTAGAGTCCACTCAACCAAAAAATAAGCTTCACACCACTTGACTAGCAAATCACCGAAGCAACTGCAGTACTACTCTACTTTTCAAAAACTTCAACCATTTGACACAAATTGAAAAGCAAAGTGCAGCTGAAATTCATTAGTAAAATACAATTAAACCATAAAAAGTTCAAAATACTTAATATAAACCATGAATATATAACTTCACATCTTGTTAATTCACTTGAACTTCTAAACACTTGAAAACAAAACAAACAACACATAATTAATACTCAATAAAAGTTTTAAATTGAAATTACTATTAGTGCTATTGATAGAACATCTCAATATAATATAATATAATAGACATTTTACTTAGGTTTGAATATATAAAAGAATTATAAATAATATAATATAATATAATACACAGGGTTTGTCTAGGGTTGGACTGACCCAAAACTCTTAGGACCGAGGACCAACCCGCACAGTGTTGGTCCTGGAATTTCAAGACCAAGGACTGACCCAGTTCCCTTGGGAACTAGACCAGGACCGGCAGGGTTGGGCCGGTCCAGGGTCGGTCTAGGGTCGACCGTAGACTGCTGCTCACCCCTACTTAGTATATAAGTAACTTTTGGAATATCTCTTGCAGATTTAGTTTCAACTCATACCTTTAAAGTACACGTTCAATCTAATAGAATGATTCCGGTCAACTTACCTTAACATTTTAGGTTGAATGTTCATTTAATGAATTTTGCACATGAAAACCAACCAACCGAAGGATAGACTCCCACATTAATAAATTCTGCAGTAAATACGCTTTGACTTTTGTTCGGTTCAAAATAGTTAAACTTTCAGAAAATGCGGATTATTGACACATGATAATCTGTTAATATTTTTGAAAGTTAGAATAATATTCTAACTTTTGACATTTTTACTTTCGCCATTGAATTTTAAACGGACTAGTCTTTTATAAAGTAACTAGATGCGAAAATACTGTAATATCAAGAGAGAGACCAATTTTTCGTAATGTGCATCGCGAGTTTATTAGTAATTTAAAAATTACATTAAAAGTGCTTAATAAAACGAAAATGAACCCCTTTTTTTTAGATCAAAGACCTTGATGGAGGAAGGATAAGGAAGGCGAGGGTGGTGCTGGGCCAATCGGACGAACAGCTGGCCCCCAAAGTGAAACCACCACTGGAGGAGACAAGTCACGGCAAAAATGCACTGGAACCCTTCTTTTTCCCATGTTGGAAATGATTTATTTATCAATTATTTTCCAATGGACTACATTTTCAGTGTTCTGTGACCTCATGAATTAATTAGGAATATGTGAAGATAGTTAGCTTACTTTACATATTTCCCTCGTCCAACGAGATGGATGATATTTTTATGAAATGGATTTGAATATGAGATAAGTTCATATCAAGTCAATTAAGCCTAGCTTTGTTGGTTACATATTCAGTTTGGATGGAGCCCTATGAGATTTAAGGATGGAGCCGGCCTGTATAGCAAAAAAAAAAAAAAAAAAAAAGAAGAATGTCACCATTGGTGCTTTTACTCATAATTTAATATCTTCCCTCTACTTTTTTTAGGTTCATAAGTAGATATCTGGAGGGTTGTTTTTTTAGCAAAATTCGAGCGATTGATGGTGTTTTACACATTCTAATGGGTTTTTTTTTTTAGCCTGTTTTGATGTGTGTGAAGTAAATCCATTAGAAATTTACATGTTTTGAAAAGTGAAAAGAATGAAATTGAGATAATATAATTTGATGTATTGGTAAGTAGGGCAGCTCAATCGTCCAAAAAACAAAACATAGAAGTAGTGTGCCTTGCCTATAAGGACCTTGCAAAGCCCTTGGACCTTTAATTGTCCAATCAGGTCAATTTATATAGCTTTCCTAACAAATGTTTTCAACTCTAAATTTGATTAATTGGAGCTCATTTATTCAACGAAATGGGCAAGAGTCCAACATGAAAAAGATCTTTTGCTGTTGTGAGCTATACGAACATACTTCGCAGGAAATCATCGTGTCTCCAACCTTTAAAATGGGTAAGGATCACGCCTATTTCCAAGTCAACAAGGGTCGGAGAATATTGTAAAATTCCTAAATCATAATTGATAGCAAAATTGGCACCAAACAACTTCCTTGCAATTTTTTTTTTTTTTATCAAAGAAAGCTCTCGGATCCGAGCTTCTACCCATTTTATCATCTGAAAAAGAAGGCAAAACAAATAAAAGATGTACCTTGGTAATGAGATATACCAATTTACATAAAATCCCAATCTATGAAGTACGCCCCATTCCCTTAATTGTTCTTTTAGTCGATCCATTGTTTGGCACCTTTTCCATCACATATGAGGATAATATGCTGAATTTTGAGTTAACATAATCTATACGTAAATGTTCAATTAGGTGCCCCAACACCATTTAAGATCTTATTAGATACACGTTTAAACAATTTACAGGAGTTCAAACACCTAGTATAATTGGCATATTAGACCACGTAAGTAACTAATCATGTGAAGACGTGAAAAGATTTCGATAGGTTTTGAAAGTTATAATTTCCTTACAATGAAGATTTTTTCTTAGCAATCCTATAAAAAGCTTATTGGCTTTGTCATCAAAAGGAATTACTAATTATTGATTAGAAACCTTCCTAAGTCTCTTTACTGACGAAAGATATTTGACTTGTCAAATGTTGCACTATCATTTGATAATACTTTCTTGATAAAGTGTATTATTTTTAGCTCATTTATAAATAAAGAAAAAATGCAATTAAAGAATTTAAAATTGTCAAATGTGTCAATTGTGCAGTAGAGTTGTAAGTGCCGTGACATTGGGTGCTGCACGAGACACTTTGAGAAGATTTTTCCGTGGAAAATCTTGATGGCACTAAAATTTTCCACATGCAAGAGACCACCATCAGGGAAATTATGTGTCCCAATAATGCCATTTTAAGAAGACTTTGACTTTGACCTTAAAGAGAAGACCCGTGTTGATTAGTTCACCATACAAAAGGGGCTTTTTCATAAGTGGAAATGCTAAATTGCAAAATGGAAAGGTATTAATTTCTCCGCCTCCTTTGTTCCCACTTGTTCTTTCATTCCTCCCTTTGCTTTCCTTCGCCCTTTGCCGTCCTAACCAACGCGATGTCTTGCTCCATCTTAAAAATTTCTTCATGCTTGATAGGATGGCATCATGGCATTGGACTCTTGTGATTAGAATGATCATGTTGTGTCATATCCAAAGACAAGCATCTTTTCCATCACTGATAAGGAAAATGTGCTAAATCTTAGGTTTACATAACCAAAAAGTAAATGTTGAGTTTAGTGCCTTGACATTCTTGAGACCTTTTATTACACGTTAAGAACAATTTACAATAATCCAACCACCTAGTACAACACGAGCATATTATGCATGGGTTTGGTTTGACTTTAGAAATGGATTTTGGGTACAATGCAAATATTAAAAGCCAAAACTCTTTAAGAAAGGGCGGTCGCACGACCTCAGGCGGCCATCTCGTGGGTTGTGCAACCTCTTCAACCGCCCTCATGAACAAGATGAACAATAACAATGAGGGGCGAAATTGGAAAAATAAAGAATTGGTGAGGATAACCTTGGGAAAACAAATTATTTAACCATAGTTTCGGCATTCCGCAAACGATACTTTGAAAAGCTTGCTAAACACCTCAGCATTTCCTCAACGGCCTTTGAAAGCCAAAAGCTCCTTGAAAAAGCTTAACCAAATGCACCATAAGTCATGTAAGAAACCAGTCGTGTGAAGAAGTGAAAAGATTTCAGCAGGATTGATACTTATTATTTTGTCATAATGAAGTTTCCTAATAATTCTATGAAAAGCTCAAGAGCTTTGTCATAGAGTTATTAATATTTAATAGCCGAGTTATGAATTTTTATCAACGTTTTATTTATAGATGACTCATTACAGCCACCCTAATTCTCTCTACTAGCAATGAAATATAAAGAATACGCTTTTGTCATTCTCTAGCTCATTCACAAATATCAACAAAAATTGTTATCAAAGAATATAGGAAACTCAAATTCACAAGTTGTCAAATCGAGTTGTTAATGTTGTGATATGGAATTAGTACATGCGGCACGATATTGCACTCAAGAGGACCTTTCGAAAAGACTTTTCCTTGGAAATCTAATGGCACTAAAAGCTTTTTCACACCCAGCTAACCCAGCCAAGGGGGAAAAAAAAGAGAGTACCATATATGTGACCCCAATAATGTTGTTTCATGAAGACTTTGATTTCTACAAACTGTCTTTTCCTTCCCTTTTTAATTGTGGTGGTAAAATACTTGACAAGCATTTCTTTTAAATTAATCGTCAGCAAGTAATGGAGATAGGGGTGAGCATTGGTCCAGGGTCAACTTGGACCAACCTTGGACTGGCCCAACCCTGCCGGTCTTGGTTGGTTCTCAGAGATACTAGATCAGTCTTTGGTCATAGAATTCCTGAACCAGCACTGTGCGGGTCGGTCTTTGGTCCTAAAAGTTCCGAGTCGGTCCAACCTGGACCAACCCTGATTTATACATATACATATATTTATATATATATATAATTTTTATAATTTTTTAATATAAAGAAAACCTTAAAATAAACGACATCAACAACATTAAACAACTCTTTAGTGAGGAGTTCAAGTAATTTTACATTATTCTTTAATAATTTAGGTTTTTAATGTCTTTTATAGTATCAATAGTCATAATTTACGAATAAGGAAAATGTTTTTGTATGAAAACGTAATATAATATTTAAATATTTTAATAGTAATGAAGATTTCATAGTAATCCTATAAAAAGCTTATTGGTGTTGTCATAAGGAATTACTAATTATCAATTAGAAATCTCTCTTTACCGGCAAATGAGATTTGACTTGCAAAATGGAGCACTGTCTTTAGGAATACTTTGTCATGAGGCATCGACAGAGCGTATTATTTTTAGCTCATTTACAAATACCGACAAGAAAATGCAATCAAAGCATTTTTAAGACAGTCAAATTCGTCAAATGTCAAATAGACTGATTATTAGTGCCGTGATAATAGGGTGTTGTACACATAGCAAGACATAGCGCGCACGAGACGTTTCAAGAAGATTTTTCCATGGAAATTTTTATGGCACTAAGAATTTTTCGCACCCAAGTGACCCCACCATGGACATTTTGTGTCCCAATAATATCATTCTAAGAGGACTTTGACTTTCTAGAGAAGACTCATGTTGATCACTTGACAATATTGATGGGCTTTATAAGTGGAAGCACCCCTCCACCACCAATAAACTCTCTCACATTCTAGAGGGACCAATGGCATTTTACATGTTCGGATGGCACTTGGTCATCTTGTTTTGATGCGTGTAAAGTAAACCCATTAAAAATTTACACAATTTGAAAAGTGAAAAGGAATTGAGATAATATAGTTAAATGTGTTGTCATGCAACACACCTCGATGACATAAAAAAAAATATATAGAAATAGTGTACCTTGCCTCTATGAGCCATACAAATTTATATTGCTTTTCCAATAAAATTTTTCCGACTCTAAATTTGGTTACTTGGAACTCTTGTCTTCAACGAAGTGGGCAAGAAGAAAAAAGATCTTTTGCCGTCATGAACTATCAATTGATCAAAGACCGCAACTAGACCACGAGCAACAAAATTTTTCAATACGATTGTTACGTACAAGCTTTCCATGTCAGACTCTTTTCACCTTCGATAGACATCAGCTCCGGCAAAAGTAATACTTGTAAGAACTTATTGTGTTCCCCTATTAAATTCATCAGCATCGCGTAGAGAGGATGGTTTCTTGGACTAAAAGCATGGACAACCATCAAACAAATGCTTAATCCCTAAATTAAGCTAGACAGACATTCATAGCATCTCGAACCTTAATAATAATAAGGCTCATGCCTAAATCCCCGAATCTTGATTGACAACCAAATAAGCACCAAACACCTTCCTGTAAAATTTTATCAAAGAGACATCTCAAATCCCGGCTTCTCCCCTTTTTATCAATAATAAAAGACAAAGCAAGAAAAAGATGTACATCGATAACGAGATAGCTCACTCTACGTAAATTCACGATCTATAAAATGCCTCTATCGACTAAATTATTTTTTGAGTTGATCCATTGTTTTGGCACATTTTCTATCACATAGGAGAAAAATATGCTGAATTTTGCGTTTAAATAATCAAAACATAAATGTTCAATTTGGTGCCCCAACACCCTCTAAGACCTTATTATGTACGCATTTAAACAATTGACAGGAATTCAAACACCTAGTATAATTGGCATATTAGGTCATGTAAGTAACTAATCATGTGAAGACGTGAAAAGATTTCAACAGGTTTTGAAAGTTATAATTTCATTGTAATGAAGATTTCCTTAGTAATCCTGTAAAAAGCTTACTGGCTTTTTCTAAGAAGGAATTACTAATTATTGGTTAGAAATCTTCCTAAGTCTTTTTACTGGCAAACGAGATTCGACTTGCAAAATGGAGCACTGTGATTAGGTACTACTTTCTCAACAAAGCATATTATTTTTAGGTCATCTACAATACAGAAAAAAAATGCAATTAAAGAATTTAAACTGGTCAAAATTGTCAATTGTCATGTAGATTTGTGGGTGCTGTGACATTGGGTGTTGTACGCGTGGCAAGATATCGCGCGCACAAGATGTTTCAACAAGATCTTTCCATGGAAATTTCTATGGCACTAAGACTTTTCCACATGCCGAAGATCACCACTATGGAAATTATGCATCCCAGTAATGTCATTTTAAGAAAACTTTGACTTTGACCTTATAGAGAAGACCGGTGTTGATCACTTCTCAATACAGAAGGGCTTTATAAGTGGAAGCACCCTCCTCCTCCACCAATAAACTCACATCCGCACTAAATTGCAAAATGGGGTGGCATCACATTCTCCGCCTCCTCTGTTTCCACTTTTTCTTACATTATACCCTTCGCTTTGCTTTGCCCTTTTGCCCTCCTGACCAACACGATGCTTGCTCCATTTTAAGAATTCCTTTGTGCTTGATAGCAAGGCATCAGACTATTGTGATCGATATGGCCATGTCGTGTCTTATCCAAAGACAAACTCATGGGACAATGTCGTGGATTGCTGCTCGTGAGACGGTCTTACTTGTGACGGTGCCACCGGTAACGTCATCGGTCTCGATCTTACTTGCAGTAGGCTTCATGGCATTCTCCAATCCAATAGCTCCCTCTTTCTCCTTCGCCATCTTCGAAGTCTCGACCTTTCCAGTAATAACTTTGTTGGCTCAACATTTCGCCTAATATGAGTGCATTTGCAAAATTGACTCATCTAAATCTCTCTTATTCGCACTTTTTGGGTACCATTCCCAGTGAAATCTCTCACCTCTCCAACTTGGTGTCACTCGATCTCTCTTACAATTATATTTCCACCATATATTCGTTCTCTTATCTTAGGTTGGAAAATTCGGCCTTTGCAATGCTTGTTCAAAATCTAACAACATTGAGGAAGCTTGTTCTTAATGATGTAGACATGTCCATGGTTTCACCAAAGTTCTTTGCGAATATATCTTGTTCTTTGACATATCTAAAAGTTCGTTCTTGTTCCTTAGGAGGGTTACTTCCAGATACTGTTTTTCAATTACCAAGCCTCACTACTCTCAATATAGCAAACAACGATAACTTGTCTGGGATTCTTCCCCAATCCAATTGGACTAGTCCTCTTGAGTCTCTGAATCTTTGGAGTACAAGCATTTCAGGAGAAATACCCGATTCAATTGATAACTTGAAGAATTTAACAATTTTAGATCTTAGCTATTGCAGATTCACAGGACACATCCCTTCGTCAATGTGGAATCTCAACCAACTCCAAGTTTTGTGGATTACTGGGAATAGCTTTAGCGGGATTGTAGATTTTGAATTATTTACAAAGCTTAAAAATCTTCAAAAGCTTTTTGTTTCTCTGGAACTAAATCTAAGTTATGATACACTCAAGTATACATTCCCAAAGCTTGAACAGTTGGCGTTATCGTCTTGCAACTTGACCAAGTTTCCCTATTTCTTGAATTCATTGAAAAGATTAACATGGCTAGACCTCTCTTTAAATAAAATTAGTGGGGAGATCCCGATATGGTTTTCGGAAATAGGCCATGATACATTGGAAATATTGGATCTTACTGGTAACCTTCTAGAGGGAGGTATACAATGGTTGCACTGAAAGAGCTTGCGGTATATATTCATTGGGAACAACTCATTCTATGGACCACTCTCCAACAATGGTTTCACGGGCGAGATCCCCTCATTGATTTGTCAGTTTAGTTCACTCTCTGGTTTAGATTTGTCCGATAATAGTTTCTCTGGGAATATGCCATCATGTTTTGATAATATAACCAATCTCATTCTTCTAGACTTGAGCGGCAATAAATTACAAGGACCATTACCGCAGTCCTTAGTCAAATGCATGAATTTGTCAATACTAGTTCTCAGTCACAATGAGTTCAATGATATCTTCCCACATTGGCTAGAAGCACCACAACTGTCTTTCCTTGACATGCAATCAAACAAATTTCATGGAGGGATCAACCTCACTGCGTTTGGACTCTCCTTTCCTGCTCTTCAAGTTTTAGTTATTTCCAACAAGAATTTCATTGGACGGTGGCCCATGGAGTTTTTCTCAAACACCTCATTGGCTATTATAGATTTGTCCAGCAATAATTTTGAAGGGCCAATTCCACTTCCATCACCTCTCACATTTTATTATGCTATTGCAAGTAACAACATGACAGGAAAAATCCCTTCATCGATATGCAACTTCACCAAGCTCGAGATCATTGACTTGTCCAACAACAGCTTAACAGGTAGCTTGCCTCGGTGCTTAACAAATCTTAGCACCGTTCTATCAGTTTTGAACTTGCAAATGAATTACCTTGAGGGCACAATTCCTCAATCGTTTTCTTCGAGAAGCAGCTTGACAACTCTTGACTTGAGTCAAAATCATTTTGAAGGCACATTGCCCCGTTCGTTTGTCAAATGTAGCCATATGGAAGTTCTGGATCTCAGTGACAATCAGATAGAGGATACATTCCCAAGATGGTTGGGAATGCTCCCCGAGTTAAGAGTTCTCATTTTGAGGTCAAACAATTTGAAGGGTCTTTTAAATATACCCAGGAGAGAACATCTCTTTCTCAAGTTGCATATTTTGGATCTCTCCAACAATAACTTTAGCGGTCCTTTATTAGCCAACTTGATAATGAGCCTTAGAGCCATTGTGATTGGCAAAAATAGGCAAGACAAATCATTATATATGACACAATATCTTGGGAAACAGAGTACTCAATCAAAATTATATGAAAATTCTGTGACCCTAACCATGAAAGGGCTAGAATATAAGCTAGTGAAGATCTTGACCTTCCTCACAATTATTGACTTGTCGCGCAACTCTTTCCAAGGACAAATCCCTGAAGTTATTGGACATCTTCACTCTCTCGTAGGGCTCAACCTTTCTCATAACCATCTTACAGGTTCCATCCCATTGACTCTAGGGAACTTGACTAATCTTGGATGGCTTGATCTTTCTTCAAACAAGCTTAGTGGGGTAATCCCTAGAAAATTGGGAGATTTGGCATACCTTGGGTACTTAAACCTCTCGAAGAACCAACTCATTGGTAGAATTCCACAAGATAAGCAATTGAGCACATTTTCAGGTGACTCGTTTAGTGGGAATCCGGGCTTATGTGGAACTCCATTGCAAAAAGCATGCCTCAGCGGTGCTCAATCTCCTCCGCCATCGTCCTCATCAACTTTCGATCGCGAAGGGCATGAGAGTTGGTTCAAACAGAAAACAATGTGGATGGGCTATGCATCGGGAATCGTAATTGGGATTTCGATAACATATATTGCATTTGAAACGGGAAGGCCCAAATGGCTCGCGAGAGGTGTGAGAATGCTAGAGAGAAGAGCAATCGAGTGGACAGAGAAGCCAAAGTAGAAGGCTGTCAAAATTCACGAACAATGAAATTGTTTGAAGAGTTATCTTTGTAAACTAGTATTGTAAACTCAATTAATAAAAATGTCAATAGGCTAGTTTGAAATGTCATTTTCCTTATGAAAGCTTGTTTTTCCAATGTCTTCTCTTCTTGTTTCTTGGTGCAATTACATATCAGTTGAATGGTGAAGGTGAAGAATATGATCTCTCAAGCACGTGGCTCTAAATAAAGAAGAACCGAAAAACAGATGTAAAAAATGGAGCAAGTGCCATTAAACTCTATAGATATCTTTTCCTTTTCCCGTGTGCGTTACTTTTATTTGTCCGTGAAGAATTATAAGGGAAGACTGGCCTTAACTGATTCAATCAAAGCCGTTAATCGATTAATCTACCGATGAACTATGTTCTGAAGAATCAACACTGAAATCTGTGTATAAGATCCACTGTTTTTTCTATGCTAAGAACAAATCTTTGGGTAAAATGTGCTTAATATTATGTTTCATTAAATCAACATAGGATATTTGTACAAGTGGTGGGTCATATCAATATACGAAGTTATATTAATAGTCGAAGGTTGGTAGAATTCATTGATCTCCATACCATAAGTTTCTGCTCAATCTTGGTCCTCAAAACAATTAATAATTTAGTTTCGGCCATGCTATTTAAAAGTGAAAACCAATTACCAGGAATTTTCTTCTCATGCCTTCTTTAAAAATTGGCCTCTTGCTAAGCCCGGTTCATTCGCAAGTTGGGCCTTCTAGCCAGTTCACCCAAAAGGCATTACTTTGCTCTCGATTTTTATTTTTTTTAACAGTGGGACCATTTTTTTTTGTTTTTTATTCTTAATTTGGGAAGTCTTTTAATTTTCTTGCGTCTTTTGTCTTATTATATAGCTTCTTAGGATATAAGCAGTGTTGGAATTTCTCATGCAAATTTCGTTTCGGGCTTGTAGCCTTGACGCGTGCGTTCGATCTGTTGGAGTGATTTGTGGTCAACTTAACTTATATTTTGAGGTTGGATGTTCACATAATGATTTTTGCCCACGAAAACTTAAGATAATTAAGAGAATCAAAATTATAATTTATAGCAACTACTCCCGCACAAGAATTTTCAATACGATCCTTGAATCGACATTACCATAATGTTTAACGGAGAGATTAATTTTTACAACGCATAGCGCAAGTGTATTAGTAATTTAAAATTATGTTTATTAAATTTTCTTAAGTAAATATAAATTAATACGAATCGTTTTAGTAGTGATGGGAGACAAAAATACAATGATTGCAGGGGATAAGGAAGGGGAGGGGAAAGTGGTGGTGTTGGGCCCAATAGATAGGAGGGAGGAACAGCTAACCCTAAAGGCAAAAGCCCACCACCCCTCGATACGACAAATCATGGCCGAATTGTTCTGTTGTGGATCCTCCAGCTCTTCCCCTTTTTCCCATATTGGAAAATCATTTCCCTTTCTCATTTTTATTTTCTGCAAAAAATAAAGAATTAAAGAATTGAAAGATCTGACCGACCCGATCCTCCCCAACGCTATTGCGTGCTGTGTATACCTTATCGTCCCGTGGTTCTCCATCAAAAGTCTAGAAAAAGAAGACAAAAACAGAAGGGGGGGGGGAGATGGGGCAGTATTGTGTGGCTATGATTCCCAGAGATGGCGTGGGAGTATGGCGAATCCGTGGGGGATTTGTTAGGATTTTTCATGTGTGCCGCAATGCACGAGAAAGAAACTGATATTTCGACCTACCCATCCCCTCGCCATGGCTAAGTGGTCATAGCGGCTTTTATGTAACTCTCGATTTTGGTGAATTAGTAGGCTGGTTTTGGTATGTGCTGGGACGGGATGAGGATGGCACATCACGTCCCTTTCCCGTCTACATTGCGCTTCATTTGCAATGCATTCTCTTTTACACCACCACCGTTTGTCTTAGGAATTTACTTCGAATATGTCAAGACATATAACTTTTTTTTTTTTTGGGGGTGAAGATACATAGCTTGCTCTGCATACTTCCACAACAAAAATGGATCCAATATATTGCTCCGGCTTAAGCTTTGCCTAAATAGCTACTGTCACATTTGGACTTGGGAGATGCGGTGCTCTATCCATACCTCTTAGGCTTGAAGGGTGGGGTCGGACAGCAAAAGCTAGCACTGGCAAATAAATAAATAAATAAATGGATAATGTCCCTCTTGGTCATTATTATTTACTCAAAAATCAAATTCATTCTCCCAATGTTTTTTCTTCTTTTCACAAAATATTGCTCTACTTTTTCTTTTTTTTTTTAAAGGAAAAAGAGCGCTCCTTGGGTTATACTTTAAGGTCGCTTTTCGCCGACATCCACATAGAGATATTGAATAGCAGGAATTACTTTTTTGACCATTGTAATAGACTATTCGTTATTGAAACAAACACGATTAGACATGTGTTGTGCTATGACTTGCTCAATTTATCTGTCACCAAATTGGTAATGTGTCAAGCAATATAAGAAAAAATATAAATTGAGAAAGAGAGAGATGGGACTCCATGAGGACGACCATGGGTGCCAATTCAAGCTCTAAGCTTGCAGCCATCGAGGCCAGTCATGCTCAAGCTTGCGGATGCCATGCCTACTCAAGCTCGAGACTGTGGCCGCTTGATTTAAGCTTGCGGTTGCCTGGAGTTTGAGCTCGATACCATCACTGCTGCAAAGATCTTTTCAAGCCACGAAATTTGAGGCCACAACCAATCAAGCTTCGAGATGGCGACCATGGCCACTTAATTGGTGGTCGCGAGGGGGTGCAAATCATAATTTTTTTTCACTGTTGTGGTTGGTAAATTTTGTGAGTTTTCGGTTTAGTAGGATCTAGGGAAGAAGAAGAAGAATCTGTTAGGAAAGGAGAGAGACTGAGAGAGTCAACATTTGAAAATGGCAAAAGAAAACCATGTCGGCAAATAAATGGAAACCAAAATCCATGCTAGAAAATAGTTAATGGCGATAAAACTTTTTGCACTTTTGTTAATTTAGTTATAAGCCTTTCAATCTTATTAATTGAGTCATAAATCATTTCAAATTTTGCCAATTAAATTCATTCGGCCAACTCGACCCAATTCTTGGACTACAACCAAATTCAACGGTTGCGATTCCTCTTGGAGCTCCTCATCAACATGGGACAGTGAATATAAAGACGAAAATGAAGAAGAACTGAGAGATGGGCTTCCTATTCTCGGCAGGTCCAAAGTGGACGTGTACCGTCGGCACGAGCCTCGGCCTCGACGCGTTCCATGGCATGGGGCTCTGGCACGAGCGGCAGAGGAGATTCCTTGAGTGCTTGGTGACAAGGATGTTCACGCCGTGGAATCTGGAATTGCAGTCCCAGCAGAGGTTCGCTTAGTCCGACTTGTGGTACAATGGTCAGAGGCTGTTGCAGAGCTGGCATGGCTTCTTCTCCTTAGTATCTCTCTACGTGGCTTGCTCGCTTGTTTCGGTTTCAGTGAAGAAGAAGATGACCACGAGTCACAAGACCGAGCCAGGCCTTTCACTGGACCTAGGTTAAGAAGTTGTTTGAACCCATTTACAAACCACTTATTTCGACATTTTCATTTTGTAAATTCGTTATGGATGACCCGCAAAAATTGATGTGACCCATTTATAACTCATTTCAATAATTTTGGGTTTATTAAATGAGTTTTGGACCTATTTGGACAGGCCTATGGCTTGACTAAAATAAAGAGCTATAAAACCTCTCTTCCACTTATCTATGTAATAGAGTCCAAGTCCCTTAAAATGATAATTTGAATAGAAACATCCTTAATTTTATGTTTCATCAACTTAATTTATGATGTATGTGTCACGGGCCGAGAGTTTCCTTGGCCTCGGAAACGACCCGCGGGCGCCTAGCGAGCGGAATTCGTCAGGCCAGCCCTTTCTTTAGCTGTTCCACGAACGATACGGTGAATGATTCTTCGTGCGAGATCCTACCACGCCCAGCTTCGCTCGGGCGTCTGGTCCATCGAGTAAGGCAACAGTTCTCTTTAGGGACGACAACTGGTTTCGGCCTGCCATGGCCTCGTCAGGAGAGCGGCATCAGCTCCCGACCAGTCTGTGCACGGGAGGCCTACCCTGTCTTCAGAGCTCCTAAGTGATCTAATCCTTCTATACTAGAACTCCTAGCACCAACCGTCCTGACGCCACTCCCATGGACCAGTTGTGTTCTACCCTTCTGCCTCATACTCTTCACCAGATAACCCCAAGCGCCACTCACAAGTGTCACGAGTACGGGAGGATTCACGGACCGTGACATTCTCCCCCACTCAATTCGCAACGCCCTCGTTGCGATCTCTGCTCTGTCGCTTCCTTGCGTAAATTAACCATTAATGTGCCACTTTTGGGAATTCACATCGAACGGTCACGCTCACCCAACAAAACAGGTCTTGCTCCATTGGTGGCCTCTTTTGATCTCAGCCGCTCGGCCCTTTAGTCACCTGCACATTTTGGCAAGTGTGGCATTTTTCGCCAACCGCATCTTTTGGCAGCACCAGTCCAGCCTAATCAGCATCTTGACTCCAGCAAACCAATGGAGGTTCTTTTCTTGTTGAAAACGCAGCAGTAGACCTCTTCTTCGTATTCACCGATAGATCCAGGAATGTTATCCCCATTCAGCAATGGTTCGGTTCTTCTCGAACTCCCTATCGGCTCGGCGAGGAACCGACTCGTCCTAATACTATTGCCGTCCTTGGAGCAGAGAGCGCAGCTTCGTTCGAGCATCTTTTGCCCCGGCCATTCACTTTCCACCGCACTAGGACAGGACCGGGCACTCATCAGTTCGACCCACAAGAGCGAGAAGCTCGATTCTCCGACTTGCTCACTTGCTTACTGGAGGGATTTCTGCTCTGATACCACTTGTCACGGGCCGATCCATTAGGATCGTGACCGCGCGGCGACTCGGGCAAATTTGGACTACCCAAGCCAAGCCTTGCTCGATCGAACGCTTACCCGCTCGCTTACCCGGATCGTTAAGAGAGAAAGCTAGAGAGAGGAGCTCTGAAGGGGAAGCGGAAGCTTTGATATAACTGAAATGTTGGATGATTACAACTGAAGGAGGACACCCCTTTTATAGTTGAGGGCCTCAGATTACAACAATTGATCTATTGTTCATCTGACGGGCGAGATCGCACCGCCTTAACTACCGACATAAATTCTATCTACCGTCTACCGACATAAATAACGGAAGCTTCTAGAGTCAGGCAAAATGACGGTGTCGTCCTCCCTTGGAAACTTCAGGGATAAGCTCTGATGGGAACCTGAGTTGGAGCAAGAGGTCTTGCACGGACGAGTCGGGGTCGTCCTTGGGGAACCTCACGGATCGGCCTTCTCTCGGTCCGTGACATATGTACCATCGGTTGGTTGCATCAATGTGTGAGGTTATATTTGTAGTTGAAGGTGAGTACCATTCATCAATTTGGACATGGTAAGTTGCTGCTGAACCTTGGTCCTCAAATTAGTTAACTTGGGAACCTCTTTTAACTATGCTGTTTCTTTATGAGTGAAAATCAACTACCAAGAGTTTTCTTTTCACGCTTTCTTTCTCCATAGGCCTCTTGGTGTGCCCGGCCCATCCAGATATTGGGTCTCCTATCCAATATGCTTTAAGACCGTACCTTGCTCTATATTTTCTTTTTAATGGTTGGATCATATTCTTTTTTCCATTTGTAATTTGGATCGTCTCTTATTTTAAATGTGTCTTATATCTTAGTGTATTTGTATATTGTAACTTTGTATATAAACAACGTTAGAAATTTCTCTTGCAATTCCATTTCAACTCATATGTTTGATGTGCTGTTCAATCTGAAAGAGTGATTCCGGTTAACTTACCTTAACATTTTAGGTTGAACGTTCATTTAATGATTTTTGCGCATGAAAACCTAGGATAATCAAGAGAACCAAAGGATTGACTCACACATTATTAAAATCTTGCAATAAATGCACTTTGACTTTTATTAAATCCGAATATTCACAGCTTAACAATTGTTGACACGTGAATTACATATAATTTGCTTATATTTTTTAGAGTTCGAACGATATTTTAACTGTCGATGTATTCTTTATTTTGGCCGCTGAATTTTAAACAAATAAGCCTTTTATCAAGTAACTAGATGTGAAAATACTGTAATGTTTAAGAGAGCAACTAATTTTCCATAATGTGCATCGCAAGTATATTAGTAATTGAAATTTTTTTTTGATTAAAAATGCATAATAAAATGAAAAAGAACCGATTTTCTTAGATCGGAGACAATGACGGAGGACAAGGAAGACGAGTGGTGCTGGGCCAATTGGAGGAACAGGTGGTCCTCAAAGCCAAAAACCACCACTTGAGGCGACAAATCATGGCAGAAATGCGCCGGATCTTGTTATCGCTGGTTCTTTACTTTAACTCGAAAATTAAAATTGTCCGTCTGCAATTTTTTTCTTTTCAAAAGTCGAAAGAGGTTCCTTTTTTAGGGCAAAGGTAGAAAGGGAACGGTGATTCGCACATTTTAATGGCACTTTTTTGGTCCGTTTTAATGCATGTAAAGTAAACTCTCCAGATATTTACGTAATTCAAAAGTGAAAAGAGGAGAATCGAGATTATGTAATTCGAAGTATTGTCAAGTAGAACACATCGATGATAAATATATATACATATAAAAGGTGTACCTTGTCTATATGGGCCATGCAAAGCCCTTAGACCTTTGATTTGTTTAATCAGGTCATTAAATTTATATAGCTTTCCTTAACTGAATCTTTTCGGCTCTAAATTTGATTAACCAGAGTTCATGTGTTCGACGAAGTGGGCAAGAGCTGACACGAAAAAGACCTTTTGCCGTCGTGAACCATCAATTGATCAAAGACCACTACTAGAACAACAGAAAGGAAATTTTTCACTACAATCGTCGTGCCCAAGCTTTCCACATCAGAATCTTCCCCGCTTCAGTGGACATATCGGCTCTGGTGAAATTAATATTTGTAAGAACTGAAGTGTCTTTCCCCTATTAAAGTTAACAGCATCACGTAGAAGAATGATTTTTTGGTCTAAAAGCTTAATCATAGAGTCCCCGTCATGGATAAAGCCAGACAAACATAGCTCACAGAGCAAGTCACGATCACGCCTAATACCAACTCAAAAAGGGCCACAGAATATCGTAAACTCCCTAAATCATGAATCATGATTGACTACGAAGTGGGCACCGAACAACTTCCCTACAAAATCTTTATCATAGAGAGCCCTCACATCCACGCTTCTTCCCATTTTATCATTAGAAAAAAAATAAAATAAAATATGTACTTCGATAACGAGATAGCCCAACGTACATACATTCCCCAATTGCGGAATACCCCCCATTAGCTTAATTATCCTTTGAGTCGATCCATTATTTCGGCACCTTTTCCATCACATGCGAGGAAATATGCCAAATTTTGTGTTTACACAATCAAAACATAAATGTTCAACTTAATGCCCCAACACCCCTTAAGATCTTGGCATGTTAAAAATAATTTATAGTCATCCGGGCACCTAGCATAACGAGCATATCAGATCATGTAAGTAACTAATCATGCCAAGAAGTGAAAAGATTTCGACAAGTTTAAAAGCTATTATTTTTATCATAATGAAGATTCCTAGTAATCCTATAAAAAGCTTACTAGCTTTGTCATTAGAAATTCCTAATTGTTGATAGCTCACTAAGTCTCTTTACTGGCAAATGAAATTTGGCTTGCAAAATGGAGTATCGTCACAAGTCATTGACAAGGAGTATTCTTTTTAGCCCATTAACAAACACCGATAGAAAATGCAATTAAAGAATTTTTAGGATAGTCAAATTCGCCAATTGTCAAATAGAGTTGTTAGCACGGCAAGACGTTTCAAGAAGATTATTCCATTAAAATTTGTATGGCACCCGATGGAAGAAATAGCAAAGGTGAAGCAACAAATTGTTGAGCTTAAAAACCAACAATCTTACCAAAAATAATCATTTGTAATACTAACAACAATTTAGGTCTAAAAATTTTCGCAAATGATGAAAATATTTTTTATTTATTCATTTTTGTAAACGACATAAGTAATCATTTGTAAGGAAATATTTTTCATAAAATAAATGAGTCTAAAGATTTTCTACACCTAAGTGACCCCACATGCCTGAGTGACCCTACCATGGAAATAAATGTGTCTCAATAATGTCATTTTTTAAGAATACTTTGACTTGGACCTTCTAGAGAAGACCCGTGTGGATCACTTCACAGTATAGAAAGGGCTTTATGAGTGGAAGCACCCCCTCCACTATCGACGAACCCAATCGCACGCCAGATTGCAAAATGTGCCGCCTCCTATGTTTCCGCTTTTTCTTTTACATTCCTCTCATCGCTTCCCTTCGTCCCACTACGCTCCTCACTAACGCAATGCCTTGCTCCAGTTCATTAGTAATTAAAAAATGATTGCTTATAAATGCTTAATAAAACGAAAACGAACCGATTTTTTTTTTTTATCTGAGACAATGAGGGAGGGAGGATAAGGACGGGGAGGGTGGTGCTGGGCCAATCGGAGGGACAGCTGGCCCCAGAGCAAAGCCACCGATCGAGGCGACAAATCACAGTAGAAATGCGCTGGATCCTTTCTCTTCCCCATATTAGAACCGATTTATTTATCTTTTATTTTCCGATGAAATCCATTTTCTTTCACGCAATTGCACTCGATCTTGTGAATTAATTTGGAATATATGAATATCGTTAGCTTCCTTTATATTTTTCACTTATCCAATGGAATCGATAGTGCTTTTATGAAACGGATTTCAATATTAGATAAGTTCATATCAGGTCGATTAAACTTGACCTTATTGATTATCCATTCAATTTGGATAGAGGAGCTAAGGAGTTCTGTGCCTACCTTTGAGGTTTGAGGATGAGGCCGGTCCGCATGGCAAAAATAAATAAAAGAAGAATGTCACCATTGGTGCTTTTACTCAAAAAGAGATATCTTCTCCCTACTTTTTTCTAGGTTCAAGAGGAGTTGGAGGGTTTTGTTTTCCGGCCGAAACTAGAGGGACCAATGGTATGTTACATATTTTAATTGCACGTTTTAGCCCATTC
Source organism: Eucalyptus fibrosa (assembly GCA_017140475.1). Classification (NCBI taxonomy): domain Eukaryota; kingdom Viridiplantae; phylum Streptophyta; class Magnoliopsida; order Myrtales; family Myrtaceae; genus Eucalyptus; species Eucalyptus fibrosa. The sequence goes on along the minus strand of CM029510.1, from coordinate 7,874,154 downwards.
TAATGCGTGTAAAGTAAACTCATCAGAAATTTACACAATTTGAAAAGTAAAAAGAGTGGAATCAAAATTATATTCGATGTGTTATCAAATAATGCACCTTGATGATCCAAAAAGAGTAATAGTATGCCTTACCTACAAGGGCCGTGCAAAGCCCTTGGACCTTTATTTTGTCTAACCAAGTCATTAGTTGATATGGCTTTTCTAATTATATCTTTCTGACTCTAAATTTGGTTAATTGGAGCTCGTGCAATCAATGAAGTGGGCGAGAGAATATTGAAACATTCTAACACCCTCCATCACGCTTAATATGATTTTTTTTGTCTAGTATTAAGTGTGAAGCTATTTCATTGGAGAAGCAAAAAATAGATGCCTGAAAATATTTGAACTCAAAAGTTCTTACTATGATACGATGTTAGGTTTCGTGAGATTACTACCAACTATTATAAAAACTTAAATTGCTGGACAAATACATAGTTAATAATAAAATATTGTAATAATAATGAAGATTCCCAGTAATCCTATAAAAAAAGCTTACTAGCCTTTCATAAGAAATTCCTAATTGTTGATAGCTCACTAAGTCTCTTTACTAGCAAATGAGATTTGACTTGCAAAATGGAGTATTGTCATTACGTAAATACTTTGTTGCGAGGCATCGACAAAGCGTAATATTTTTAGCTCAATTACAAATACCGACAGAAATGTAATTAAAGAATGTACGAATGTCATATTCGTCAATTGTAAAATAGAGTTGTAAGTGCCGTGATAAAGGGGTGTTGTGCACATGATTAGGCATAGCGTGCACAAGACATTTCGAGGAAATTTTTCCATGGAAATTTTTATGGCACTAAAAATTTTCCACACCCAAGTGACCCCACCACAATAATTTTATGCATCAGTAATGTCATTTAAGACAACTTTGACTTTGACCATCTACAGAAGATTTGTGTTGACCACTTCACAATGTGGATGTGCTTTATAAGTGGGAGCACCCTCCCCCGCCAGTACACTCACCCGCATTCTAGAGGGACCGATAGAATTTTTCACGTTCTAAGAGCACTTTTTTAGCCTATTTTAACGCGTATAAAGTAAATTCATTAGAAATTCACATAATCTGAAAAGTGAAAAAGGTGAAATTAAGATAACGTAATTCAATGTATTGTCAAGTAGTATACCTCAATGATCCAAAAATTAAAATGTAGGTAGTCTGGTCCCTTACCTCTGATGTTTGAGGATGGGGTCGACACCGCATGGGAAAAAATAAAAAAGGAGAATGTCACCTAGTGGTACTTTTACTCGAAAATCGATATCTTCTTTCTACTTTTTTGAAGGCTCGAAAGTAGATGGAGGATTTAGTTTTTCCAGCAAAACTAGAGAGACCAACGATATTTTATATGTTATGGTGGCACTTTTTCAGCCCATTTTGATGTGTATAAAGTAAACCCATTAGAAATTTGCACGATTTGAAAAGTAAAAAGAGCGAAATTGAGATTTTGTAATTCGATGTGTTACAAAGTATCGCACCTCGATGGCCCAAAAAGAAAGAGTAGAAATAGCGTGCCTTGCCTATAAGGGCATGCAAAGCCCTTGGACCTTCAATTTTTCTAAGCAGGTCATTAATTTTTATGCGTTTTCTAATTAAATCTTTTCGACTCTAAATTTGGTTATTTGGAGCTCCTGGGTTCAACCAAGTGGGCAAGAATCTGAATGAAAAAGATCTTTTGCCATCGGATCTATCAATTAATTAAAGACCGCAATTATACCGCAAGCAACAAAATTTTTCAATACAATAGTTACGCCTAAGCCTTTTACGTCAGACTCTTGCCAACTTCAATGACAAATCAGCTCCGGTGAAATTAATACTTGTGAGAACTTCTCACACAAAGACGCTGGTTACTGCATTGTCTTTTTTTAGCGTGAAATTAGAGTATTGAGTATATTTCCCCTGTTGAAGTCAACAACATCACATAGAACGATTATGTCTGGGTCTAAAAGCATCGTCAAAGCAAAATGATCGAACACAGAGCTTACTTATAGAGTCCATGGATAAAGCTAGATGATAGTTGTATTAGCAGTCGAAATCTCTTAAATGATATTTTGGATAGAACCATCTTTAAATTTATCTTTCATTAAATTAACTTACGATGGATATACAATTGGCCGGTCAAATCAATGTGCGAAGTTATATTTGTAGTTGAAGGTGAGTACAAGTCATTGATGTCAACATAACTTTCACAACATCCTGACTATTGACACGTGGTTTTATATATAATCTATTAATATTTTTCAAAGTTAGAACAATATTTTAACTTTTGACATTTTTACTTTCGCCATTGAATTTTAAATGGATTAGCCTATTATTAAGTAACTGGATTCGAAAATACTCTAATATTTCAGAGAGCGACTATTCATAATGCGCATCGCGAGTTTATCGTTATTTTAAAAATTATTGATTAAAAATTCTTAATAAAACGAAAATGAACCGAATTTTTTAGATCGGAGACCATGAGGAAGGGAGGATAAGGAAGGCGAGGGCACTGCTGGGCCAATCGGAGGAATAGCTGGCCCTCAAAAGCAAAACCACCACTCGAGGAGAAAAATCACGGCAGAACTGCACTGGATCCCTTCCGTTTCCCATATTAAAATCGATTTATTTATCATTTATTTTCCGATGGAATACATTTTTGTTTATACAATTGTAAATGATCTCGTGAATTTATTTGGACTATGCAAAGGTGGTTAGCTTACTTTACATATTTCACTAGTTCAACCAGAGCAATAGTGCTTTCACAAAACGAATTTCAATATAAGGTAACTTCATATCAGGTCAATTAAGCTTGGCCATGTTGGTTACCATTTGATTTGGACAGGGCGGGTAGGGAAAAAAACAAAGGGAGAATGTCGCAGTTGGTTGCTTTTGCTCGAAAATCAATAGTTTCCCTTTACTTTTTAGGTTCAAAAGTAGATGGAGGGTTTTGTTTTTGAAATAAACATAGAGGAATCAATGGTGTTTTACACATTATAATGGCACTTTTTCAGCCCGTTTTGATATGTGTAAAGTAAACCCATTAGAAATTGAGATAATGTAATTCGATATATTGTCAGGTAGCGCACCTCAATCATCCATAATAAAAAAACCATAGGAGCAGTGTGCCTTGCCTATAAGGGCCAGGAAAAGCCCTTGGGACCTTTAAATTGTCTAATCAGGTCATTAAATTTATGTAGCTTTCCTAACAAATATTTTCAACTCTAAATTTGATTAACCGGAGCTCATTTGTTCAACAAAGTGGGCAACAGTCCGACATGAAATAGATCTTTTGCCGTCGTGAACTATCGGTTGATCAAAGACCGCAATTAGACCATGAGCAACGAAATTTTTCACCACGATAGTTATGCCCAAGCTTTCTATGTCAGGCTATTGCCAGCTTCGATGGACATGTTGGGCTCCGGTGAAATTAAGACTTGTAAGAACTTCTCACACGAAGACAATGGCTATGGCATTTTCTTCTTATAGCGTAAAATTAGAGCATTTAGTGTATTCCCCCATTAAGGTCAATATCATATCGTAAAAGGATGATTTCTCGGTCTGAAAGCATCGTCCCAGCCTTTAAAATGGTTGGGCTTACCCCTATTTCCAAGTCAACAAGGATAGGAGAATATTGTAGAATCCCTAAATCATGATTGACAACTAAATCGGCACCAAACAACTTCCTAGTAAATTTTTGTCAAAGAGAGCTCTCGGATTTGAGCTTCTTCCCATTTTATCATTTAAATAAAAGGCAAAACAAATAAAGATGTACTTCGATAACAAGATAGACCAATTTACATAAATTCCTGATCTACGAAATATGCCCCATTCGCTTAATTGTTCTTTGAGTTGATCTATTGTTTTGGCACCTGTTCCATCACATACGAGGAAAATATGCTGAATCTGGTGTTTACATAATCAAAATGTAAATGTTCAATTAGGTGTCTCAATGCCCTCTAAGACCTTATCATATACACATCTAAACAATTTATAGGAATTCAAGCACCTATAATTGGCATATTAGGTCGTATAAGGAACTAATCATGTTAAGATGTGAAAAGATTTCGACGGGTTTTGAAAGTTATAATTTCATTATAATGACGATTTTTTCTTAGTAATCCTATAAAAATTTTATTGGCTTTGTCATAAGAAGGAATTACTCATTATTGATTAGAAACCTTCCTAAGTCTCTTTACTGGCAATGAGATTTGAATTGCAAAATGGAGCACTGTCATCAGGTAATACTTTCTCAACAAAGTGTATTACTTTTAGCTCATTTACAAATATAGACAAAAAAATCCAATTAAAGAATCTAAAACGGTCAAATTCATCAATTGTGAAGTAGAGTCATGGGTACTGTACATAGGTGTTGTACATGTGGCAAGATGTTGCGCACACGAGATGTTTCAAGAAGATTTTTCCATGGAAAATCTCCATGGAACTAGAATATTGCACACGCAAGAGACCACCACCATGGAAATTATGTGTCCCAATAATGCTATTTTAATAAGACTTTAGCTTCGACCTTATAGAGAAGACTCGTGTTAATCACTTCGCAAGACAATACAATAAGGCTTTATAAGTGGAAGCACCCTTCTCCATCAATAAACTCACACACATGCTGAATTGCAAAATGGGTTGGCATCAAATCCTTCGCCTCCTCTGTTTCCACTTTCTCTTGCATTCCACCTTTCGCTTTGCTTTGCCCCTTTGCCCTCTTGAACAACGAGATGCCTTGCTCTATTTTAAGAATTCCTTCATGCTTGAAAGCAAGGCAACGGCCTTTTGTGATTGGTATTACCCTTTCCCATCTTATCCAAAGACAAACTCATGGAACAAGACCGTGGATTGCTGCTCGTGGGACGGTCTCACTTGTGACAGTGCCACTGGTAATGTCATTGGTCTTGATCTTACTTGCAGTTGGCTTTATGGCACTCTCCAGTCCAATAGCTCTCTCTTTCTCCTTCGCCATCTTCGGAGCCTCAACCTTTCTGGTAATAACTTTGCTGGCTCATACATTTCGCCTAATCTGAGTGCATTTGCAACATTGACTCATCTAAATCTCTCTCGTTCAAACCTTTTGGGTATCATTCCCAGTGAAATCTCTCGCCTCTCCAAGTTGGTGTCACTTGATCTTTCTTACAATTCATTCTCTTCTCTCAGGTTGGAAAGTTCGGTCTTCGAAATTTTTGTTCAAAATCTAACAACATTGAGGAAGCTTGTTCTTCATAGATTAGACATGTCCATGGTTTCACCAAAGTCATTTGCAAACTTGTCTTCTTCTTTGACATATCTAGGTGTTGATTCTTGTTCCTTAGAGGGGATATTTCCAAATACTATTTTTCGATTACCGAGCCTCAAGACTCTCAATATGAATTACAATGATAACTTAGTTGGGATTCTTCCTGGATCCAATTGGAATAATCCTCTTGAGTCTTTGTCTCTCCAGGGTACAAGTTTTTAAGGAGAGATACCCGAGTCAATAGGTTACATGAAGAATTTAACAGTTTTAGATCTTAGTTATTGCAGATTCACAGGACACATCCCCTTGTCAATGAGGAATCTCAACCAACTCCAAGTTTTTTCGATTCTCGGGAACAACTTTAGTGGGGTTGTAGAGTTTGAATTATTTACAAAGCTTAAAAATCTCCAAGAGCTTATGGTTTCTCAAGAACTAAATCTAACCTACGATACACTCAAGTATACGTTCCCGAAGCTTGAACTATTGGGGTTGCGTTCTTGCAACATGACCAAGTTTCCCTTCTTCTTGAATTCATTGAAAAGATTAAAATACTTAGACCTCTCTTTGAATAGGATTAGTGGGGAGATTCCAATGTGGATTTGGGGAATAAGTCATGATACATTGGAAATATTGGATCTTTCTAATAACCTCCTCGAGGGAGGTATACAACAGTTGCACGAGAAGAGCTTGCGGGACATCCACATTAGGAACAACTCATTCCATGGACCACTCCCCATTCCTCCACCTTCTACTTCTTCGTTTCTTGCCTTCAACAATGGTTTTGCCGGTGAGATTCCCTCCATTTGCCAGTTTAGTTCACTTCAAATTTTAGATCTGTCTAATAATAATCTCTTTGGGAATATGCCATCATGTTTTGGTAATATAACCAATCTTCATGTTCTAGACTTGAGCAGCAATAAATTACAAGGACCATTACCGCGCTCCCTAGTCAAATGTGTGAACTTATCAGCACTAATTCTCGGTCACAACGAGTTTAGTGATATCTTCCCAGATTGGCTGGAAGCACCGCAGCTATATAACCTTAATTTGTAATCGAACAAATTTTATGGCAGGATCAACTTTACTGCCTTTAGACTCTCCTTCCCTATTCTTCAAAGTTTATCTATTTCCAACAAAAATTTCACTGACAGTGGCCCACAGAGTTTTTCTCAAAGACCTCATTGGTTGTTATAGATTTGTCCAACAATAAGTTTGGAGGGCCAATTCCACTTCCATCTCCTGTCACATTTTATTATGCTATTGCGAGTAATAAGATAACAGGAAAAGTCCCCTTGATGATATGCAATTTTCGCCAAGCTCGAGATCATTGACTTGTCCAACAATAGCAAATTTTAGCACCATTCTGTCAGTTCTAAACTTGCGAATGAATTACCTTGAGGGCACAATACCTCAATCATTTTCTTTTAGAAGTAGGTTGATGACTCTTGACTTAAGTCGAAATCAGTTTGATGGCACATTGCCCCGGTCGCTTGTCAAATGTAGATATTTGGAAGTTCTGGATCTTGGCAACAATCAGATAGAGGATACATTTCCAAGATGGTTGGGAACACTCCCAGAACTAAAAGTTCTTGTTTTGAGGTCCAACAATTTGAAGGGTCTTTGGGATATTCCCAAGGGAGCTCACCTCTTTCCCAAGTTGCACATTTTGGACTTCTCCAACAACAACTTTAGTGGTGCTTTGCCAGCCGACTTGATAATGAACCTTAGAAGCATGATGAATGGCGAAAATGGGCAAGACAAGTCATTATACATGACACGGCATCTTGGGCAACGGAGTATTCAATCGAAATTATATGAAAATTCTGTGATTGTAATGATGAAAGGGCTAGAGACTGAGCTAGTCAAGATCTTGACATTTCTCACAATTATTGACTTGTCACACAACTCTTTTCAAGGACATATTCCCGAAGTTATTGGACATCTTCACTTTCTCATAGGGCTCAACCTTTCTCATAACCACCTTACAGATTCCATCCCTATGACTCTAGGGAACTTGACCAATCTTGGATGGCTTGATCTTTCTTCGAACAAGCTTGGTGGGGCAATTCCAAGAGAATTGGGAGATTTGGCATCCCTTGGGTACTTAAACCTCTCAAAGAACCAGCTCATTGGTCGAATTCCTCAAGATAAGCAATTGAGCACATTTTCAAGCAACTCGTTTTGTGGGAATCCAGGCTTATGTGGAACTCCATTGCTAGAAGCATGCCCTGGCAATGCTCAAACTTCTCCACCATCGTCCTCATCATCTTTCGACTGTAAAGGGCAAGAGAGTTGGTTCAAACATAAAACAATCTGGAAAGGTTATGCATCGGGAATTGTAATTGGGATTTCAATAGCATACATTGCATTTGAAATGGGAAGGCCCAAATGGCTCATGCGAGGCGTGAGAATGCTGGAGAGAGAGTTGTGCATAAAACAATCTGGAAAGGTTATGCATCAGGAATTGTAATTGGGATTTCAATAGCATACATTGCATTTGAAATGGGAAGGCCCAAATGGCTCATGCGAGGCGTGAGAATGCTGGAGAGAAGAGTAGTCGAGTGGACATAGAAGGCAAAAGGTAAGGCAATAAAATTTCATAGACAGTGAAATTGTTTGAGGAGTTGTCTTTGTAAAATGGCATTGTAAATTAGTTAATAAAGATGTCATAGGGACAACTCGAAATGTCATTTCCTTTATGAAGGTTTGTTTCTAATGTCTTCTTTTCTTATTTCCCAATGCAATTTTATATCGGTTGAATTGAAAAGATGAATAATATGATTTGTCAAGCACAAGGCTTTAAATAAAGAAGAAGCAAAAAAGCAAAAAAAAAAAAAAAAAAAAAAAAAAAATTGAAGCAAGTGCCATTAATCTCTACTAAAATCTTTTCTATCATCTTGTGTGCGTAACTTTTATTTGTCTGTGAAGAATCAGAAGTGAAGTCTGGTGTTAACCCATTCAGCCAAAGTCATTAACAAACATCATCTGTCAAAGAAATATGTTATGAAGAACACTGAAATATGTGTGTAAGATCTACTGTTTTTTTCTATGCAAAGAATAAATATTTAGGTGAAACGTGCTGAATATTCATTAAATTAACTTAGGACATTTGTACGGCCGGTGGGTCAAGTCAATAAGCGAAGTTATATTAGTAGTCCAAGTTGGGCAGAATTCATCGATCTCCGTAGCGTAAGTTTCTGCTAAACCTTGGATCTTCAAAACAATTAACTTACACAAACTTTCGGCCATGCTTATTAGTCTTTATGAGCGGAAACCCAATTACCATGAATTTTGTTTCTTCTTATGCCTCCTTTGAACATGAGCCTCTTGATGAGCCCGCTCCATCCGCAAGCTGAGCCTTCCACCCATTTCGCTTTATGGCATTACTTCACTCTCAGGTTTTTTTCTTTATTTTATGGTGGGACCATTTTTTTTCTTCTTTTTAATTTGGGAAGTCTCTTATTTTACTCATGTCTTTTGTCTCAGTATAGAGTATCGTAGTATGTAAGCGGTGTTGGAATTTCTCTTGTAAATTTCGTTTCGAGTTGTTAGCCTTCACGTGTGCATTTAATTCGACAGAGTAATTTGTGATCAGTATAACTTACATTTCAAGTCTGAATGTCCACAAAATGATTTTTGACTACAAAACTTAAGACAATCAAGAGAACCGAATTTATACTAAATAGCGACTACTCCCGCACAAGAGCTTTTGGTGGGATGCCTGATTCAAAAATACCGTAATGTTTAACGGAGAGATTAATTTTACGATGTGTAGCGCAGGTGTATTAGTAATTTAAAATTTTTTTTATTAAATTTGCTAAAATAAATATAAATAAATACGAACCGTTTTGGTGGTGATGGGAGACAAAAATACAATGATGGAGTGTCGATCCTCCCACCTCTTCCCCCTTTTTCCCATATTGGAGAACCATTTCTCTTTTCTTTTTTTTTTTTGGTAAAGTGGAGAACCATTTCTCTTTCTCTTTTCAATTTCTGGAAAAATAAAATAGAAAAGGATTAAAGAATTGAAAGATCAGACCGACCCGAACCTCCCCAAGGCCGTTGCGTGCTGCATACACCTTATCATCCCCCGCGGTTCTCCATCAAAAGCTGAGAAAAAAAGAAGAAGAAAAAGAAGGAGAGAGATAGAGGAAGGGAGGGGGCGATTGTGTGGCTGCGATTCCCGGAGATGGCACGAATTCGTGGGGGACTTATTAGTGTTTTTCCAATGCGCCGCGATGCTCAAGAAAGAAGCTGATTCGACCTACCCACCCCCCCTGCCGTGGCCAAGTCATAATGGCTTCTATCTCTGTTTTGACTTGGTCAATATGTGGGCTGGTTTTGGTATTGCTGGGATGGGGATGAGGATGGCACGTTGCCTCCCTTTCTCGTCCAGATTTCGCTTCATTTGCAATGCATTCTCTTTTATACTGCTACCATCACTGTTTGTCTCGTGAATTTACTCGGAATATGTCGAGATGTATAGCTTTGCTCTGCATATTTTACTTTTGCGTAATGAGATTGATGATGCTTTTATGAAAAGAATTTTTTAGAGCAAAAGTAGATCTAAGATGAGTTCCTATCGATTGGCTTAAGCTTCACCTAATTAGCTATCATCCCATTTGGATGGGGGAGGTGCGGTGTTTGATCCCTACCTCTTAGGCTTGAAGAGTGGGGCCGACTAGCAAAAACTAGCATTGGTGGGAAAAAATAAATAAAGAAATGGATAATCTCCGGTGGCTGGCGGTCGGCGGCGGCCAATGGGCTATGCGGCAACGATTGGCGGCTGGCGGTTGTGTGGCTGCGGCGGCGGCGGGCAGCGACGGGCGGTGGCGGCCGACGCTCGGCGGTCAATGGCGGCCAATGGGCTATGCGGCAGCGATCGGCGGCCGGCGGTCGTGCAGCGGCGGCGATGGGCAGTGTCGGGCAGTGGCGGCCGACGGTCGGCGGTTGACGATCCGTGAGCAAGAATAAAAAACGAATAAATACAAAAAAGAAACTATTTCGTACCAAACGTATTTCTATTCTTTTTCTATTTCTGGAGCAGAAATTTTGTGTAGTTACCAAACACATAAGCCCTGCATGGTAATGTTCTTTTTTCTTGTTTATGAACAAAAATTTTGTTTTTTTGTTCCCGAGAACAAAAAAAGAACAGAAACACGTTTGTTTGCGTTTTTGTTCAAAATCTGTTTTTTTGTTCCCGAAATAAAATTGGAACAGAAATGAGAAACAAAAAAAAGTTGTTTTTTTTTGTTCCGAAACACTTTTAAAGAACATTTTTTTCTCTCTTCTCTTTTTTTCTTCTTTTCTTATTCTTTTTTCTTTGGCCGATCGCCGGCCTCGGCCATGGCCGGCGACCGACAGTCGAGGGCCGGTGACCCCGTCGAGGGTCGGCGACCTTGCCGAAGTGTCGCCAAGGGCCGGCGATGCTCGGCCTCGCCGGATCGGGCGAGGCCAAGCTCGCCCGAGCCACCGATGAGGCTCAGCCTCACCGGGGCCGGCGAGCCTCGCCGTGGCTAGGCGAGGCTGCGGCCCCCGTCGGCCGGCCGCCGAAGGCGGCCACCGGCCAAAAGAAGAAAAAAAAGCAAAAAGAAAAAAAAGAAAGGAAAAAGGAAAAATAAAATAAAAATATTAAAAAATTAAAAGAAACAAAAAAGAATATAAATTTACCAAATGTGTTTCTATTCATTTTTTTATTACCGGAACAAGTTTACCAAACATGTCTTTCGGTCAAAAATTGTTCCCTGAACAAAATAATTTTTTCTATTTTCATTCCCGGAACAATTTTTGAACGAAACGTTACCAAATGCGCCCATATTTTACTCAGAAATTGTTCCCCAGAGTAGAAATAGAAAAGAATTATTTCTAAAAAAAAAAAAAAAACAAACTCCCCCAACCAAGAAACGTTGTCATGCGCAGCCCAAGTGTCTCGTGAAGTGAAAAAGTCCATTGCACGACCTCCGAAACCGTGCCAGGGTTCTAACATGTGTATTATTACAATGACCGGCCTCCGATTGCTAGCTTTGCTTGCCAACTAGCTACCCCATCCTAAATATGGATCATTACCTTATCGAGAAAAAATTATCGAAAAATTGTGTTTTTTCTTTCTTAATTCGTTTTGTTTAAGACATGTTTTGGACTAGCGTAGGCAGGATTCTTCGCAATATAACGAAGGGAAAAAGATGAATTCGCTTGCCAACCAATCTCTCCCGGGTCAAGATAAACCGCAGAGCCAGCAGCTTTAGGGACGGGCAGAGCGGACACGTGTCGGTAGGCTGTGAATTAAGGAATTTGGGGGGCCTCTTGTGTTTGGAAAGCGTATGATTCTCGGGTGGCGAGTTACTTGGGGGGTGCATGATAACCTAAATTTTTGTTCCAGAAATAGTTTTTCTGTTCTAGATCAGTTTCTGGAAGAGAAATCCATTTGATAAACCTATTCCATTTTTCTATTTCTGGAATAGATTTCTATTCCAGAAATAGGTTTGGAAGAGAAATCAGAAGTAGAAAAAATTAACTTCTCTATTTTTGAAACAGAAATCAGAAATAATTTCTCTCACAAACCCTAATTTTGGTAACTCTTATCTCCTCTACGACGTCTTTCCTCCTCCTTCTCCTCTGCTGGTTGCCGCCGCCGCCACCCGCCATTGGCCACCGCCCGTCGGCCCCGCGCCGACCGCTGCCGCTTGTCGATGGCCACCGCTGCCACCCACCGCTGTTGCCGATCGCCGGTCGCCGGCGCGCCGCGGTTGCCGCGCGCCGCGCGCGCCGCCGCCGCGCCGTAGCCGCTGCCGCGTCGCCGCCGCCGGCTGCCGCCGCCTTCCGATCGCCGATCGCCGCCATCGGCCGGCGACCCGGAAAGGAAGAAATTTTGTGTCGTTATCAAACGGTTATTTTTGCTTAGAAACTCTTCTAGAAATGGAAATAGAAAAATCTATTTCTGTTCCAGAAACTATTTTTGGAACAGAAATGGTTGTTATGCGCGAGACGGCCCATAGATCCCGCGCTTTGTCCCCGGTAATGCGTGACCTGATTCTCCATGGTGTAGCCGGTGACCCGGTTCTATTTGGATTTAAAACGAAGTATATATGTACATATTATATATATCGTCTTCTTGAGTGAGAGATGTGAATGCAAGTCGCCCTTTTTTTTTTTACAGGAAACCTCCTATTCCGACAAAGTAATGAGAATAATACAAAGAAGAGTCACTACCTATATGAAAATGTTAAAGTAAAGAACACTCGACTAACGTTGTACCCTTTTTGACTTTAGATGGGAGATTATTTAAAAGAAGAGAAGATATAGTTCTTATATGATGAAATGCCTATTTTGTAAGCTTGTGAACAATGCTATTTTGAGGTCTATGGGCCCACGAAATACTCCATCCTGGATTGTAAATAGGAAGCAAGTGTGCAAGATGAAAGGACGAATACTCCAGAGGCAAATGCCCTTTTATCGAATGATATTACTTAACACCTTGTAATTGCTTTTAAAAATCATGTTGTGGATGCCGAGGGACTTGATAGATTCTCGGGACAAGGAGAAGGGCTACAACTTCCACTCCACCAATGAATTCCATCTTCCACATGTTGTCTATGCTCCTACAATCGAGCCTCTAGCCAATCATGCAATAATACCAATTACTCATTTATTATTCTTTCAAAGTACTCGTCTACATTAAATTTTGGCTTTTGATTTAACAAGGCTGGTCATATGAATTTCACATGAAATTCATCTAATTGACGGCTATAATATAATCCTCTCATGGAGATGACGGTAAATCTTAAAAAGTATTAAGGCTATATCTGGTTATCTAGACATTTTGACCAAATAGGTTATGGATGAGATAGGATGTCTAATAACTTGTATACAGCTTGATAAATGTTCCAATATGATATGAATGTGCATATACATTACTCAAATTAGAGGTGTACAACGGATATAGCTAATTGAATGCATAATATAATTTTCCTTTTTAGATTTCAACAAAAAAAAAGAAAAAGAAAAGAAAAAATTAGGCATGGGTCCTAGTTGTGTTCACATCACTTTGCAAGCCCGATGTGACCACCTCCGCTTGCATGACACTCATGCGGCTGCCACTATTGGTTTCAAGACTAGATCTCATGTCCGAAGTGATTGAGCACAAGAAATAGGTAAAAGGTCGCCTCAACAACCGAATCTCAGATCTTAGGTTGCTTGGGCATTGTGGTAGTCACATGACCGGCCTCAACATGGTCAAGCAACATCTGTGTAGGATCACACGACCTAGATAAGGTGATCGCACAACTAGCATTAGTGGCATGACGGGCACTAGTAGATCACAAATAGAAAGGGAGAGACATAACAAATAAAGTGGTCATTGAACTTGTCAAAAACATTGACCACTGTTCCCATGGTACTCCTAAAATGGCAATTGCCACGCTTGTGGTCATCGTTCACGATTGCAGTCACCATTCCCTCTCCATCCCTCTATTTCTTCCACGATTTGGCTTGATTTTTCTTTTGTGTTTACCTTTCTTTATTCTTTTTCCTAGATCATAAATTTCCTTAATGGGTGTATCCCTATATAGCGTTATATTTGATTTACCAAACAAAGCCTAGGTAATTTGCAAAAGGGATTGGTGCAGGACAAGTCTAAGAAAGCATATAACCGGTCTTTCAAAACTTATTAGGGCTTAAAGTTTTGAACTCATTTTCTAGATCAAGCCGTGAGTCTATTTGAATACTAGTTATAAACTCCTATAAGTTTAAAATGAGTTCGAGATTTTTCGAGAATAACTCAACAAATTCAAACACGAAACATATGTTGCCATAATCTCTTTCTACTAGAAGAGCAAGTATCGTCTGATTCGTCCGCTTTGACGAGGTTTAATCGTATATTGCGGCCAATATGAATTTGGTTGCACTCATCATGTTCATCAAAGTAATAATCATCACGACAGTTTTGGTTTGGGAAAATGTCACAAATAGTCCCTATATTTTTACTCAATGTCCAATTTCGTCTCTGAACTTTCGATTGGCTCAATTTGGTCCCTGAACTATTGATAAAATGTCCGATTTAGTTCCTGAACTTTCGAATGACTCAATTTGGTCCCTGAACTATTAATAAAATGTCCGATCCAGGTCCCCAACTTTCGATCGGCTCAAGTTGGTCCTGAACTATGATGAAATGTCAAATATAATCCTTCATTTACTGTTTTTCTTTTTTTTTTTCCTTTTTTTCCTTTTTTCCTTTTTTTTTCGCTTTCCCCGGCGGACGGCCGGCGTCCGGCGAGGGCCCCTCGCCGGCGTCCCTCGCAAGCGCCGGCAAGGGGCTCTCCCTCGCCCTCGCCCGACGCCGGCGAGAGGGCCCCTTGCAGATGCCGGCGAGGGGCCGTCCTTGCCGGCGTCTGCGCGGGGCTCTCCCTTGCCAGATCTACGAGGGAGAGCCCCTCGCCCGCTTGCGAGGGACGCCGGCGAGGGGCCTTCGCCGATCTGGCGAGGGAGCCCCTCGCCCTCGCCCGACGCCAGCGAGGGGCTCTCCCTCGCAGATCTGGCGAGAGGCCGTCCTTGCTGGCATCTGCGAGGGAGAGCCCCTCGTCGGTGTCGGGCGAGGGCCCCTCGCCGGCGTCCCTCGCAAGCGGGCAAGGGGCTCTCCCTCGCAGACGCCGGCGGGACGGCCCCTCGCCGGCATTTGCGAGGGAGAGCCCCTCGCCCGCGCTTGCGAGGGACGCCGGCGAGGCCCTCGCCGGACGCCGGCCGTCCGCCGAGGAAAGCGAAAAAAAAAGGAAAAAAAGGAAAAAAAAAAAAGAAAAAAAAAGGAAAAAAAGGAAAAAAAAAAGAAAAACAGTAACAAAGGATTAGATTTGACATTTCATCATAGTTCATGGACCAACTTGAGCCGATCGAAAGTTCAGGGACTGGATCGGACATTTTATTAATAGTTCAGGGACCAAATTGAGTCATTCGAAAGTTCAGGGACTAAATCGGACATTTTATCAATAGTTCATGGACCAAATTGAGTCAATCGAAAGTTCAGGGACGAAATTGGACATTGAGTAAAAATATAAGGACTATTTGTGACATTTTCCCTTTTGGTTTTTATTTCTTGGGGAGGGGGAGGGGCGCGGGGAGTTGGCGGAGAGAGAGAGAGAGGCGGGAAGGAGGGGTTATGTAATATGTATGGTGGGTCCGCGTGGGGTCTATGGGGCCCACTTTTTGGCATGATTGAGGAATTTCCTTCTTTTCTTTTTCCTCTTTTTTCTTATTTTCCTTTGCATTAAAGCGGCAAAATAGATAACAAATGGCGACCATCTTGTCCCAATTGACAACAAAAGTGAACCTTAGGGATGTTTAATTCCATAAATCCGTCTCCGGTACCACTAATCCAACTTCCTTAAGTCGTTTGAACTAAAAAAGATTAAGCTAATCTTTAAAGGAGGAAAATACAATTGGTCAAAACTAGTTAAATCCACAAAAGAATATCATAAAAAAAAAAAAAAAAAGTAATCTGATTGATATAAATTTCTCTTCAAAGAAATCGAATTACACACGTAATCTTTCTTTCTACTAAAGAGATCTATCCTCCAGAGAGTTGACTAAATAAAAAGAATGAATGGGACATATCATATTATTGAGAAGGTTGAAATTCTTATATCACGAAAAACAGGGGAAGTTAACTGCTTTAGTTATCAAATTGAAAATAAATGGTCATGTTCACAATCTTTGGACCACCCGAAATTTTAAAGAAAATTATTGCATTTTTCATATTTGTTTTTTCTATTTTTGTTCTGAGGCATTGAGGCCACGGTCAAACTAAGGTCCTTGGCTTTACTTAGATTTATATGGACTAGCCTTGTTATTGTGTTATGTGACCTATTTATTTTGTAGCAACTTTGCTATAGATACTTGATATATTGATGTATGGTTAATGGCAAAATGAAGGGTTGTGGCAAAAGTTGTTCAGAGACTATTAGAATTTTGTTAGTGCATTTGTATTTTGTTCAAAAGCAGAGGGAAAATTTTTACGTTTTTGCCAAATACTTCAAATATCATATGAAAGTCATAAAAAAAATGTGCATGCAAATATATGTAAATTAAAAAAAAAATCAAATTTTTTGCTCCTGCAGTATGTGGGAAAAAAGCAGAATGTTAAAAACGAAAGTCAATTCTAACAAATCATAACATAGTAATCCTACAAATAATACCTATTGATTTATGGAAACACGCATTTCAAAAAATCATCATAATGCTTTATTTGGGAAAGCAGGAAGGGCGAAGGAATGAGGGAATTCTTTTTTAAAGATCTCCCTTTAAGGAAAAGGAGCGGAAGTTTTAAATAATTTATTTTCGCAAGTCCATTTTCCATCATTGTTAACCTAAAAAGAGATTCGACCATATTCCCATCCGCAAAAGAAATTGAGAAACTTGCTCAGCGTCGTCCAAAAAGAAGTAATAGGAAAAAAAATACAAAAAAAATAAATAAAAACCAACTTCACGAAATTTATTTTTAGAAAAAGGAAAAGGAAAGTGGTCGGAGGAGTAGGTGGTTGGTGGGGACAAGCGAGGTAGAAGCTGGGGACGACGGTAGAGAGAGAGGAGAAGAGAACCGAGCCGAGGAGACCCGGCTACACCCCCACCCCCCCGGCGGGGGCGACGGTAGAGAGAGAGAGAAGAGAACCTGCAATCTTGTTGAAATTTCAAATGTTGAGGAAGGAGCACCGACTATAAATAGGTGACTATTGCCCAAACTACATCAAAAAAGAAGAAAGAGGGCTGCGCAGTGCTGCTATATATATATATATATATATATATATATATATATATATATATATATATATATATATATATTTTAATAGCTTAAAGACAAGACTTGATGAAAGAGAAACCGCATGTCCTCTAAAGAAAACAAAAAGAAAGGAAAAAAAATCGAAAATTATGATATATATATATATATATATATATATATATATATTTAAAATAAAGAAAAGAAAGAAGACCCTCCAGGCTCCACCTAAAGAAAACAAATTTTAAGCCACCCCCTCCTCCAAAAAAAAAAAAAAGAAGGGAAAATCATAATATATATTTTTCTTAAATAAAGAAAAGAAAGAAGAACTATCCACCTAAAGAAAACAATTTAAGCCATCTCTCCCTGTCTCTCTATCCACCACCCCCCACCCACGAAACCAGAGAAAGGGCCAAAAGAAACAAAAAACACGTAAAGCCCAGAACGCAAAAGAAATCAACATAAATCCCATCCCCATCTCCTTCACCGAGATGAAGGAGCGGTAACAGCAGCTTCCACAAAGAGGCGATAGCAGCTCCGGCCCGCGTCTTGCTCTTTCCTCTACAATCCGATCCCATCCATCCGCCCAAACCTCCCTTTCTCTCTCCATCTCTCTCGCAGCATGATTCCGAGCCGAGCCGCTGCGGCGCCCAACGACGTCCCATAACTCGCCGGATCGGCCCCGAAGAGGCAGCGCCAACATCAACGACTCCGTATTTAATTGGAAAAACCGGTCATTAACTAATTCCCTTGAACACGATTAATTAACACGCTTGCAAAATGTGGCATTTAATGGAGAAAATCTGCTTAAATTAGCTCATCATACGAATGCAGTTGTTGATTCTTCTTTTTCCGCTATTTAGAAAATTTCATGGTTGTAATCGACTCGTTCATAGACAACCTATTGGCCAAGATTTGCTCTCCTATTCAAGGAAAGGACAGATTGTGGGCAATCCTAAATTGTCCGGGATTCTGCCCAAATCTAATTAGATTGGTCCTCTCAAGTCTTCATCTCTCGGGATTACGAGCTTTTCGGGAGCAATACCTGATTCAATTGGTACCTTAAAGAGTTTAACAGTTTTAGACCTTACGAAGTGTAAATTCACAGGACACATCCCATCATAATTGACGGATCTCAAGCAACTCCAAAGTTTATCTACTAGCGAGAATAGCTTTAGTAGGATTGTAGAGTTTGAAATCTTTACAAAGCTTGAAAATCTCTGAGTGCTTTGTGTTTCTCAAGCACTAACCTAAACTACAATACACTGAAGTATACGTTCTTGAGGCTTGAAGTATTGCGGTTGCCTTTTTGCAACTTGACCAAATTTCACTATTTCTTGAATTCATTGAAAAGATTAAGAGTCTTAGAACTCTCTTCAAATAGGATAAGTGGGGAGCTCCTGATGGGGTTTTGGGAAATAAGTCATGATACATTGGAAAATTGGATCTTTCTGATAACCTTCTATGGAGAGGTATACAACAGTTGTGTGGGAAGAGCTTGTGGTATATTAGCATTAAGAACAACTCATTCCGTGGACCACTTCCAATTCCTCCACCTTCTACTTATTCCTTTATTGCCTTCAACAATGGTTTCACCGACGAGATCCCGTCCTTGATCTGCTAGTTTAGTTCCCTCTGACATTTAGATATGTCTAATAATAATTTCTATGGAAATATGCCATCATGTTTTGGTAACATAACTAATCTCTTGTCTCTAAGCTTGAGTAGTAATAAATTACAAGGACCATTACCACGCTCCCTAGTCAAATGTGTGAACTTATCAAAACTAGAACTTGGTCACAACGAATTCAGTGATATCTTCCCATATTGGCTGGAAGCACCACGACTGTATTAGCTTGATTTGCAATCAAACAACTTTCATGGTAGAATCAACCTCACTACCTTATCCTGCTCTTAGCCTTTTACGTATTTCCAACAATAATTTCACTAGATGGTAGCCCACAAAGTTTTTTTCAAACACCTCATTAGAAATTATAGATTTATCCAACAAGAAGTTTGGAGGGCCAATTCCACTTCCATCTATTGCTACATATTATTATTCCATTGCAAGTAATAAGATAATTAGAAAGATCCCTTTTTTGATATGCAATGCCACCAAGGTCAAGATCATTGACTTGTCCAACTAGTAGCTTACCTCAATGCTTAACAAATTTTAGCATTGATCTATCAGTTTTGAACTTGCAAATGAATTACCTCAAGGGCACAATTTCTCAATTTTTTTCTTCGAGTAGTAACTTGATGACTCTTGACTTGAGTTGAAATCGGTTTGAAGGCAAATTGCCCCGATTGCTTATGAAGTGTAGATATCTAGAAGTTCTGGATCTCAGTCACAATAAGATAGATGATACATTTCCAAGATGGTTGGGAACACTCCCAAAACTAAAAGTTCTTGTTTTAAGGTCCAACAATTTGAAGGGTGTTTTGGATATTCCCAGGGGACCTCATCTCTTTCCCAAGTTACACATTTTGGACCTCTCCAACAATAGCTTTAGTAGTCCTTTGCCAACCAACTTGATGATGGACTTTAAAGGCATGATGAATGGAAAAAATGGGCATGATGAATCATTGTATATGACACGATCTTTTGGATTGGAGACATAAGAAAATTTAGTGGTTGTGATGATGAAAGGGCTAGAGGTTGAGCTAGCGAGGATCTTGACCTTCCTCACAATTATTGATTTGCTGTGCAACTTTTTTCAAGGAAATATCCTTGATGTTATTGGACATTTTCACTCACTCATAGGGCTCAACCCTTCTCATAGTGTTCTTACTAGTTCCATCCCACCAACTCCAGGGAACTTGACTAATCTTGGATGGCTTGATCTTTCTTGGAACAAGCTAAGTGGGGTAATTCCTAGAAAGTTGGGAGATTCGGCTTTGTTGGAGAAATCTTTCCAGAATATTTTGAAGCTGACAAAACGTTTCTATCAGTCTAGTCTGGATATTTGCAGACCGTCTGTTTAAAGTCTGAAGACTTTCTGATCACCAGACTCAGCACTCAAGACTCAAGACTCAAGACTCAAGACTATTCTCATTGACAGTTTTTCTAATCCAGTGACGAAGGCAATCCAAAGCCGAAGTATTTGGTCGAGGATTTAATCCCATTCTCTGGAGAAGATCTCTTGGCTGGATAAAAATAACGGATTCTTTTATACGTAATCTAGATCGTTTGAAGATCCGATGGTCGACGAAATATTCTTGGAAGGTTCTATTCTTGGAAACCAAGATCCTGATTGTATGGGCGAACAGGATTGATGGGCTATCGTCAGGTTCCTTTAATAGCTCGAATAATCTTCTTAATTGATTCCGTCCAATGGGTAGATTGGAGGAATTTCTTTGGTAAGTGCCAACGGGTATGATGGCATAAAGGAGTATAAAAGGAAGACGTTCTAGTTGCTTTAGGGAGATGATCGATAGAGAAATTCCAGGGTCTGAAGCACCTCGATTATTAGTCGATACATTCTAAGCGAAATTGTATACACAGAGAGTGTTTATACTTAGTGAGACCTTGAGCGAGTGTGGTAGATCATTTACACCGAGAAATCAAGGAAGAGCAACGCTGTAACATCTCTTTGTTCATAGTGGAATCCAGCCAATAGGCTGTCAGTGCAGAAGAGTGGACGTAGGCTTGAAATAAGCCAAACCACTATAATCCGCGTGTTTAATTTTCTCTTTCCTTCTCTCATTCTTACGTTGATTATTGTTTGTCTCAAATCTATCAACTGTCTAGTATTGTGGAATTATCGAAAAAAATATTTTATATACCTATTCACCCCCTCTAGGTACTTATACTAGCTATATCAATTGGTATCAGAGCTCGTGTACTCACTTTATTTGAAGTGTTTTACTTCAGAGTAAAAGATCTATGGCTAGTATGCTAGCACCAGGGCTGATGGAAGGGCAAAGCAATACCAGACCACCCTACTTTGATGGAAAGGATTACAACATCTGGAAGAACAAGATGAAAGCTTTTCTACGATCAAAAGATCCTCTGTAATGGGACGTTGTAGAAAAAGGAATTACTCCTACAGCTGCATCAGTCTCTGAAAGAGGGAAAGAAATTGTTGAGACCAGCGGAATAACTCAGGAAGAGATAAACAAGAGACAAGCACTCGATGCAAAAGCAATTTACTCTTTATATTGTGCTTTGTCACCAACTGAATATAACAGAATATCTTCTTGTGTTACAGCAAAAGAAGTTTGGGACAGATTACATATCACCTATGAAGGAACAGATCGAGTGAAGGAAATTGGAATTAACATTCTCCTCGGTCAATATGAAGCCTTTAAAATGAAACCAGGGGATTCTATAACTGACATGTTTAGCCATTTTACAGATATTGTCAATGGTCTTGAGAATCAAGGACAAAAAATTTCTGATCCTATGAAGGTAAACAAGCTACTGTGTGGACTCTCCAAGGATTGGAATCACATAAAGACTTCAATAAAAGAGACGCAAAGAATTATGCCACTATCTGTTGACGAGCTGATTGGAACTCTTCAGTCTTATGAAGTAGAACGAATTAATGAAGACAAAGATCCAAGATGTAAGAAATCCATTGCATTAAAATCAAATGGTGATTCTGATGATACAGATTCTGAAGATGATATGGACGATGAGGAGCTTGCTCTCATGATAAGAAGATTCAGAAAATTGAATAGAAAAGGAAGAAGGTTCAACTCAAATAAACAAAGTTTCCAAAGACAGCAGACCAAGTCTGTTGATGATGAGGAACCAAACAGAGATGTAGTTTGCTTCGAATGTAAGAAAAATGGACACATTAGACCCAACTATCCTCTTCTGAAGAAGAAAATAGGAAAAGCTAAAAAGTTTCGAAAATCTCTCAAAGCCGAAACCTGGAGTGATACATAGTGTGAAGAAAGTGATAATGAATATGCCAACCTATGTCTAATGGCACATTCAGACTCAGACTCAGATTCTGGATCGGACTCGGACAGTGAATTTGAGGTAAGTGATTTTAAAATTCCTGTCAAAGTCTTTAAATACATTGATGAACTATGTTTTAGTCTTAAGACTTCTCTCAAAAGAATTTCCGAACTTAAAAAGGAAAACTCAGCTCTAAAACAAAAGGAAAACATTTTAGAAGAAAGAGTTAAAAGTTTAGACTTGAATGTTTCTACTCTTAAAGAAAAAGAAGATAATCTTTTGAAAGAAAATGTTTTTTTAAAAACTGACTTGTCAAATATTTCAAAGAAATTTTCGATAGGGTCCGAAAAACTTGAAAAAGTTCTTTCGGTTCAAAGACCTTACTTCAATAAATCCGGTCTAGGCATGACAGTAGAAACAATTCCCTTGATTGATTTTCCTAAAGTAAAAGAAAGAATTAAGAAAAGACCCTCGAGAGAGGCTTACAAAAATCATTTCAAGAAAGTTTTTATAAAGTCTGTAGGGCGAAATGCCCTCAGGTGTTCAAAGTGCAACAGTCCGGATCACTTTGAAAAAGAGTGTCCTATGGTTTGGAAACCTGTTAAGAAAGTATGGGCTAATACTGTTTATCTTACTAACACCAAAGGACCCAAGAAAATTTGGGTACCAAAGAAAACTTGAGACTCTCTTTTAAATACAGGTCTCCGTCAAGAAAAAGGTATAGTGGTATCTTGACAGCGAATGCTCAAGACACATGACAGGAGACTCAAATTGCTTCATAAAGCTTGTTCAAGTAAATGGTGGAAAAGTTTCCTTTGGAGGAAACAGCAAATGAAGTATTGTAGGATTTGGAACTGTGAAAATTGGAAATCTCACAATAAGTAATGTTTCTCTAGTGGAAGGACTCAATTACAATCTTCTTAGCATTAGTCAATTGTGCGACACTGGTTTTAAGATCTTCTTTCAAGAAGGAACATGTTCTGGAACCAGTAGAGACTCTACTCAGTCTTTCATGGGTCGAAGACATGGAAATATCTATCTTCTGGATGTGAAACCAAATGAATCGCAATGCCTAATCTCAATCTAAGATGAAGCAAGCTTATGGCACAGAAAGCTTGGTCATGTCAACATGAAGCAATTAGCCAAAGTTTCATCAAAGCAGCTTGTTCGAGGTCTACCCAAATTACTATTCCAAAAGTCCGATCCATGCACACCATGTATTCTGGGAAAGCAGTTGCTGCATATGGATCTCTTCGGACCAACCAGAACCCAAAGTATTGGAGTCTATGCAGGATGAGTTTGAAATGAGTATGATGGGAAAATTAACATTCTTTCTTGGTCTTCAAGTAAAGCAATTGAAGGAAGGAACTTTCATTTACCAAGAAAAATATGCTAAGGATCTTGTCAAAAGGTTTGGATTAGAAAATTGCAAAAAGACTGACATACCAATGTCAAGTTCTTTGAAGATAGACAAAGATGAAGAAGGGAAGAAAGTTGATCAAAAGCTGTACAGGAGCATCATTGGTTCACTTCTTTATCTTACTGCTTCTAGACTTGACATTTTGTTGAGTGTTTGCATCTGTGCTAAGTTTCAATCAGATCCTAGAGAATCCCATCTCAGTGCTGCAAAACGTATTATTAAATACGTTGCTTCATCTTCAAGCATCGGTCTTTGGTATCCTAAGAAGGGAGACTTTAATCTTCTGGGATATTCAGACGCAGATCTGGCCGGTTGCAGAGTCGATAGAAAGAGTACCTCAGGAACTTGCCAGTTGCTTGGAAGCAGGACAGTGTCTTGGTTTTCAAGGAAACAAAGCACTGTGGCTCTCTCAACAACAGAAGCAGAGTATGTAGCTCTTGGAAGTTGCTGTTCGCAAATTCTAGGGATAAAACAACAGCTACAAGACTTTGAAATTGAAGACTCATGCATAGAAATTAGATGTGACAACACCAGCGCAATCAATCTCACAAAAAATCCAATCCTTCATTCAAGAGCAAAGCATATAGAGATTCGACATCATTTCATTAGAGATCATGTTCAAAATGGAGAAATCTCGATTCAATTTGTTGATTCAAAGAGTCAACTAGCGGATATATTCACAAAGCCTTTGGAGAAAAATCAATTCGATTTTATCCATTCCAAACTCAACATTTTGAAGCTCGAGGAAGTTAAAGTCTAGAGACTCTCCAACCCTCAGACTCTAAACCCTCAGACTCAGACATTCATGACTATAGACTGTAAGTTGATATTATATCTAAACTCGAAAAGGTACGATCTTTCGTTCAATTAATTTATAATTTCCGTGAAAAATGGAATCTTGTCTTTTCAAAAGGATTAATTTCTATTTGGCAGTTAATGATTTTAAAAAGAGGTGTTTGTACACTTTCCTTGTGCCGATTGATCTTTCCTTTCTAAACTGAGTTAAATATATACAGTTTTCTTTTTCACCTAATCTTCAAAACCCTAAAAGACATTCTCCTCCCAATCCTGTCTCTACTTCGTGTTCATCTTCGAGAAAGTTGTCATCTTTTCTTGGGAAAGCGAGTAAAGGAATCTTTCAGCGACAATGAAGGATGTCTTCTTCGAGGAAGTTTTCAAGAATCGCGAACAGGGGACCACCGAGAATGAGGGAGGGGCCTACCCATTTCGATCTAACCGAAGAAGAAGATTTATCGAGTCAGCAACAAAGCCCGATTCACTCTCCACAACGTCACTCAACATCATCTACCCCACAAGGTGCGGGTCAACGATTGGAGGAAGAAATAATCAAGGATGCAGACCCTGTAAGAGTCCAAAAACCCTCTTTTATTTACAAGCTTTACTGTGCGTTGAAAAGCACTGGGACTCCGCTGAACTACGTAGATGATTTCCTTAAGGATAAGAATTATGGGAATGAGTATATATTTTTGCTACAAATGGAGGATTTGGGAATTGCTCCCAAAGGAAAGGCTGAGGAAGCACTTGCGAATATACCAAGTGACCCTCGTGTATTGGGACAGAATCCGACTGACGGGAACGATGATGATAAAATGTTCAGTGAATTTCAACCTAGAATGGGTATTGCTGCGAAGGTGAAGGGAAAAAGAATGGAGTTGTTTAAATCGAAGGAACAGGAGAATCTGTTCTTCAGATTGTTAAAACGAGGGGTGATAAATCCTAGAAGTGTTGATTTCGATTTCTTGAATGCCATTAATGTGAACTTAAGGGAGAAGTTCAATCTGCTTCAACTTGAGCAATTTTGCACCGATACCACATATGGTTATGCGCAATTAACAACATACTTCTATTCGAATCTTAGCTTTTTAGATGCGAATATAATATCATTCAGTGTTCGAGACCAGGATTATGTGATAGATGTGGACATGTTGGCTGACATAATTGGAGTTGAACGAGGACGCTATCAACCGATCAAAGTCTCAATTGCTCGTGCTTCATTGGAGCTTGTCAAAGATAGGGATACAGAGGGAAGAATTATCTATTCAAGGATGCGAGCCATCAATATCTTGCTTCACAAAATTGTGATCAACTGTATCAGGCCGAAGTCTACATCCAAGACTGACGTGTCTAATTCCGAGGCAAAATTGATGTACGCAATCAACTCAGGGAAGAAGTTCTCTCTCCCTCACACCATTCTCTTTCACATGTACAGAGCAATGTCGAAGAACAAGGGCCAATTGCCTTACCCAGGTCTAGTGACCAAGATCTTCAGACACATGAATATTGAACCGCCACATACTCTTTGTGTTCGACCATGCGATAAAATGGTGGTAGGTTTGAAGATGCTGATGAAGATGCGTCTGAAAGAGCTTTCCAAGGCAATGGAGAAATTCAGAGTGAAGACTCCAATACCTTCTGCTTCAAAGAGAAAAGGGAAGGAGGCCATTGGTGCCCCATCCCAAAAGAAGAGAACTCTCATCTTGGAGGATGAAGATGAGGAGGAAGATCTCACAATCTCTGCCTTGATAAGGACCAGACGTTCTGTACCTCAATCGACAGAACATCAGAAGAAACAGAGAGAAGAAGAGGAGCAAGCCAAGAACAGAGAAGAAGAAAAGCAGCGAGAGAAGGAGAAAGAAGCTGAAGAAGAAGGAGAAGAAGAGAAAGAAAAGTCTGCAGCTGAAGCTGGAGAGAAGGGGAATCAAGATACAGAAGAGCATGATCATCACTCTTCCCCATTTGAGGTCCTAGAGACAGGGGAAGATGGCGAGCAAGGAAGGTCCACACCTCATGCTGCCAATAGTGAAGGTCTAAGACAATCACCAGCAGATCCAGAAGAGTTTCAGGCTTCTCAAATGCCTGAAGAAGGACATGATACGTCAACACCAAATCTGCAAGATTATACAGAAGCTCCATCGCCTGCATTCACTCCATCAGAGAAAGCACATGCAAGTACACAGACGGACAATTCAGCAGATTTTCTTCGTATTCTTGATGTTCTTCTGGAAATGCGGGGCCAAATCTATGCTATGGACTGTGAAATTCAAGTCATGAAGAATGCTGGATAAGCATCTTCGGTTACCCTGGAGGACAAAATGAAAGACCTCGCTCTACAAATTCAAGCCAATGCCAAAGGAGAGGAGGTAGCTCAACTAAGGGAAGACTTGAAGAGGCTAGAAGGCATAGTCCAGTCGATGGGAGATTTCCAGATCGTGCGCATTCCCAAGCAGACCTGACTATTTTCTCACCTTTTTTAATGATGACAAAAAGGGGGAGAATTGCAAATTTGAACGAACTCTCTAAACTTTGACTTTAAATTTCTTTTGGGTGTTTGAATGTTTGTTTTTGAGTATGACTTGAGTGAACTTGGGTGTGAAATTGAATTTGATTGACTTGTGTGTAGATTTCAATGCTTGACTGTTTGCATTTATATCAAGTGTTGTCGTATGGTATTACTCATGAAAGACTAACCAATTTTCTGTGGATGCAGAGTTTGGTTGTTTTATTAATCTTTATGAGATAGCCATATTGCTTGAGAAATGTTTTTGCAGGTCAAAGTTGTTCAAATCTACAGGAAAGTTTTGTCACAATCAAAAAGGGGGAGATTGTTGGAGAAATCTTTCCAGAATATTTTGAAGCTGACAAAACGTTTCTATCAGTCTAGTCTGGATATTTGCAGACCGTCTGTTTAAAGTCTGAAGACTTTCTGATCACTAGACTCAGCACTCAAGACTCAAGACTCAAGACTCAAGACTATTCTCATTGACAGTTTTTCTAATCCAGTGACGAAGGCAATCCAGAGCCGAAGTATTTGGTCGAAGATTTAGTCCCATTCTCTGGAGAAGATCTCTTGGCTGGATAAAAATAACGGATTCTTTTATACGTAATCTAGATCGTTTGAAGATCCGATGGTCGACGAAATATTCTTGGAAGGTTCTATTCTTGGAAACCAAGATCCTAATTGTATGGGCGAACAGGATTGATGGGCTATCGTCAGGTTCCTTTAATAGCTCGAATAATCTTCTTAATTGATTCCGTCCAACGGGTAGATTGGAGGAATTTCTTTGGTAAGTTCCAACGGGTATGATGGCATAAAGGAGTATAAAAGGAAGACGTTCTAGTTGCTTTAGGGAGATGATCGATAGAGAAATTCCAGAGTCTGAAGCACCTCGATTATTAGTCGATACATTCTAAGTGAAATTGTATACACAGAGAGTGTTTATACTTAGTGAGACCTTGAGCGAGTGTGGTAGATCATTTACACCGAGAAATCAAGGAAGAGCAACGCTGTAACATCTCTTTATTCATAGTGGAATCCAGCCAATAGGCTGTCAGTGCAGAAGAGTGGACGTAGGCTTGAAATAAGCCGAACCACTATAATCCGCGTGTTTAATTTTCTCTTTCCTTTTCTCAGTCTTACGTTGATTATTGTCTGTCTTAAATCTATCAACTGTCTAGTATTGTGGAATTATCGAGAAAAATATTTTATATACCTATTCACCCCCTCTAGATACTTATACTAGCTATATCAGGCTTCCCTTGGGTACTCAAATCTCTCAAAAAACCAACTTACTTGTCAAATTCCACAAGCTATGCAATTGAGCACATTTTCAAGTGACTTGTTTAGTGGGAATCTAGGCTTATGTGGAACTCCATTGCCAAAAGCATGCCTTGACGATGCTCAGTCTCCTCTTCCATCGTCCTTGTCGACTTTCGATCGCAAAGGGCATGAGCATTGGTTCAAACAAAAAACAATGTGGATAGGCTATGCATCGGGAATCGTAATTGGGATTTCAATAGCGTACATTGTATTTGAAACAAGAAGGCCTAAATGGCTCAAGAGAGGTGTGAGAATGCTAGAGAGAAGAGCAGTCGAGTGGACAGAAAAGCCAAAGGAGAAGGCCATCAAATTTCATGGACAATGAAATTATTTGAAGAGTTGTCTCTGTAAACTAACTTTGTAAATTCAGTTAATAAAGATATCACAAGGACAGCTTGAAATGTCATTTCCCTTATGAAGGCTTGTTTCTAATGTGTTCTCTTCATATTTCTTGGTGCATTTGTATATCGGTTGAATTGAGAAGATGAATATTATGACCTATCAAGCACCCAGCTTTAGATAACGAAGAAGCAATAAACAAAAGAAGACAAATGAAGCAAGTGCCATTAACCTTTGCAGATATCTTTTCCATCTTCCCTTCTACGCAACCTCTATTGTCCATGAAGAATTGGAAGTGAAAAACTAGCTTAACTCATTCAATCAAAGTCGTTAATAGATTAATTTGCTGGAGAATTTTGTTCCGAAGAATCAACACTAAAATCTATGTATTGCATCTATTGTCTTTTCTATTCAAAGAATTAATCTTTGGATAGAACGTGCTTAATATTAGGTTTTGTTAAACCAACTTAGGACATTTGTACGAGTGGTGGTTGTCAATATATGAAGTTATATGAATAGTCAAAGGTTTGCAGAACTCATCAATCTCCACAATCGAAGGTTAGTAGAACTCATCGATCTCCATAGCGTGAGTTTATGCTAGACCTTGGTCTTCAAAACGACTTACTTTTAGAAACGTCTTCAGCCATGCTCTTTCTGAGTGAAAAGTAATTACCATGAACATAGGCCTCTCGCTGAGTCCGGTCCATCCGCACATTAGGCCTTCCTCCCAATTCACTCTACGACATTTCTTTGCTCTTATGGTTTTTTTCCTTATTTTATTGTGGAACCATATCTTTTCTTTTTGTCTTTCTTCTTTCTTATTTGGGAAGACTCTTATTTTGCTCACGTCTTTTGTCTTAGTATAAAGTATCTTAGTACATAAGTGATGTTGGAATTTCTCTTGCAAATTTGGTTTTAGGCTCATAGCCTTGACATGCACGTTCGATTCGATGGAGTGATTTTTGGTTGGATTAGCTTATATTTCGAGATCAAATGTTCACATCATGATTTTTGCCCGCAAAAACTTAGATTTACTATGTGTAGTGCAAGACTATTAGTAATTTAAAATTTTGTTTATTAAATTTGCTCAAATAAATATAAATGAATGCGAACTATTTTTTTTTTTTGTGACCCAAGGAAACCCGTAACCGACAGCCATCGGACAAATCCTAAGGCTGACACAAGCTAGCCACCACACTCACGCCAGTGGGTAAGTCATCAAATGACGCGCTCGGGATTCAAACCTCTCCCCTTCGTGAGGGGGAGAAGGCCCGAAGCCAGCGACGCCACCACGGTAGGTGGAAATGCGAACTGTTTTTTTGTAGTGATGGGAGACAAAAAAAACAATGATATAGTGGATAAGGGGAGGGTGGTGGTGCTAGGCCCGATGTACTGGGGAAGTAACAGCTCCCCCTCAAAGGCAAAAAACCCACCACCACTCGGTGCGACAAATCATGGCAGAAATGCCCTGGTGCGATCCTCCTCCCCTCTTTCCCATATTGGAAATCATTTTCTCTTTAATTTTTTTTATTTTTTAAATAGAAAAGGATTTTTTTAATTTTTTCATTTTAAATAGAAAAGGATTTATTTATTTATTTTTAAATAGAAAAGGATTAAAGAATTAAAAGAACTCACCGACTTGAACCTCCCCAATGCGTGCTCTACCCACCTTCTTGTCCCACGACTTTCCATCTGAAGCCGAGAAAAGGAAGAAGAAGAAGAAGAAGAAGGGGAGAGAGAGAGAGAGAGAGAGCCGGTTGTTTGGGGGGGGGGTGGGTTGGGTGTGTCGGGGGGCAGCATTCCGTGGCTGCGCTTTGGTAAATTAGTAGGCCGGTTGTATGCCGGGACGGGATGAGGGTGGCACATCACGTCCCTTGCTCGTCCAGATATCCATTTGCACTGCATTTTCTTTTACATCACCACCATCTTTATCTTGTGAATTTACTCAGAATATATCTAGATATATAATTTCGCTTTGCATATTTTACTTTTATGTAATAATATCGATGATGCTTTTATGAAAAGAATATGTCTACAGCTAAAATGGGTCTAAGATGAGTTCGTACCTGTCGGTTTAAGCATCACCAAATTAGCTACCATCCCATTTGTACGGGGAGGTGCGGTCTTCAATCCCTGCTTCTTAGGCTTGAAAGATGGAGTTGGCCAGCAAAAGCTAACATTGACAACAAAAAAATAGAAATGGGTAATGTCATGATGGGTTTTTCTGTATTTACCCAAAAATTAAAATTAGCATTCCACCTGTTTTTTCCAAAAGCATTCCTCTACTTTTTAAAAAATGTCAAGCATTCCTTAGGTTATAATTTTTCTTTCGATGGTCAATTTTTGCTAACATAAATTATTCGATTAGTGACATTAACATAGTTATACGCATGTCGTGTTATGATTCGCTCAATTTACACGAGCGCACTCTGTTGGAGTCGCATTGAGCAACATTAAAAAAAAAAAAAATGAGAGAGAGAGAGAGAGAGAGAGAGAGAGAGAGATGGTTCAATTAGGACCTCAAGCTGCAAGCTCACAGCCACTAGAGCCGTTTATGCTCAAGCTTTCTGATGCCATGGCTACTCAAGCTCATGACCGTGGCTGCTCGATGTGAGCTTGTAGCAATCATGACAACTTGACTTTCAACTAGATGTCATGGTTGCAAGATCTTTTCGAGCCATGAAATTTGGCCGTGCCCACTCAAATGGTGGTTCTGAGGGGGTACTAGTCATAGTTTTTGTATTGCCGTGGTTGTTAAATTTTATGAGTTTTTGATTTAGTATAATACAAGGAAGGAGAATTTGTAGGGTAGGGTGAGGGAATGGCCATTTGAAAAAGAAAAAAGAAAAATACACATCAGCAAGTAAAAGAAAACAAAAATCCACGAGAGAGAAAAGGTGGAATTACAATTTTGTTTTCGGGCAAAAGTAAACCCATAATAGATTCACAAGATTTGAATAATTGATCAAAGACCGCAACTAGGCCACAAGCATCAAACCATCCACTTTCTCTGTGCCTAAGTTAGCCATAGCGAAACGAAATCGCGCAGACAGCTACCACAGCATTGCCGCCACCGAAGCAACAGACTACCAAGACAATCATCCCCCCAGCGGAGCTACGACCAAAGAAGGAGCTCATAATCCCAGCCAGTTCGACCCTGGTCTTGGACTTCCACCAAATTCAACGGTTGCGATTCCTCTTGGCAAACCGCATCGACATGGGATGGCGAATATGAAGACGAAAATGAAGAAGAAGAGAATGGCGACAATAACGAAGTGAGGAATTGCGATCGGAGTAAATGGAAGGTCCAAAGTGGACATATGCCGTCGGCACGAACCTCGGCCTCGACGTGTTCCACAGCGTGGGCCTATGGCACGAGCGGCAGAGGAGATTCCTCGAGTGCTTGGCGACAAGGATGTTCACGGCGCGGGATCCGGAATTGCAGTCACAGCACAGGTTCGCTTAGTCCGACTCGCGGTACAGGGTCACGAGGCTGTTCCCGAGCTCGCATGGCTTCTTCTCCTTCGTATTTCTCCACGTGGCTCACTCGCTCGTTTTGGTTTCGGTGAAGAAGAGCAGGCTGGCCACAAGTCGCGAGAATGAGCCAGGCTTTTCTTTGGAAATGGATTAAGTTGGTTTGAACCCATTAACAGGTCACTGGTTTTCGCCTTTTCATATTATACACCCGTTATGGCTGGCCCGCAAAATTTGATATAACCCATTTATAAGCCATTTCAAGAACTTTGGATTATTAAATAGGTTTTGGACCCATTTTGACAGGTCTATGGCTTGACCAAAACAATAAGCTATATAACCTCCCTTCAACATATCTAGTTAATAGAGTCCAAGTCTCTTACCTTGATAATTTGGATAGAACCGTCCTTAATTTTATATTCCGTTAAATTAACTAACGATGTATATATGATTGGTTGATTGCGTCAACGTATGAAGTCATTATTGGAGTCCAAGGTGAGTACAATTCATCGATGTCAATATGGTAAGTTTCTGCTGAACCTTCATCCTCAAAACAATTTACTTCAGACACATCGATGTCGATATGGTAAGACCATACCTTGCTCTATAATTTCTTTTTAATGGTGGGATCATATTTCTTTTCCTCTTTTTTTCCTTTTGAATTTGGACCGTCTCTTATTTTAGTCACGTCGTGTATATGATTGTATTCATATGTTAAAACTTAGTATATAAATAACGTTTGAAATTTGTCTTGCAAATTTCTTTTAAGCTCATACATTTAATGTGTGTATTCAATCTGATGTAGTGATTCCGATCAGCTTAAAATTTTAGGTTGAAAGCTCATTTAAAGAACTTTGTACACAAAAACCAGCCAAAAGATTGACTCCACACTATTAAAATCTCGTGTTATACGCACTTTGACTTTTGTTCAATTTGAGATATCTAAACTTTTACGGCATACGAATTATGGACATGTGATGATCTATTAATATTTATGAAAGTTAGAACAATATTTTAACTTTTAACATTTTTACTTTCATCATTGAATTTTGCATGTACTAGCCTTTTGTTAAGTAATTAGGTGCGAAAATAATGTAATATTTGGAGAGGAACCTTTTTTTCATAATGTGCATCGCGAGTTTATCAGTATTTTAAAAACTATTGATTAAAAGTGTTTAATAAAACGAAAATGAACCGATCTTTGTAGATCAAAAGACCATGATGGAGGGAGGATACAGAAGGCGAGGTAACTGCCGGGCCAATCGGAAGGACAGCTGGCCCTCGAAGCAAAACCACCACTGGATCCCTCCTTTATCCCATCTTGGAATTGATTTATTTATCATTTATTTTCTAATGGAATACATTTTCCTTTGCGCGATTATCCATGATCACATCAATTTATTAGGAATATGTGGAGATAGTTAACTTACTTTACATATTCCACTCGTTCAATGAGATCGATGATATTTTTATGAAACGGATTTGGATCTAAAATAAGTTTATATCGGTTGATTAAGCTTGGGTCTGTTGGTTTTTTTCTTTTTTCTTTTTGGTCGGTTGCTTGGGTTTGTTGGTTACACATTCAATTTGGATGAAACCCTATGAGGTTTGAGGATGGGGCCGGCCTGTATAGCTAAAAAAAAAAACCAAGAAGAAGAAGAATGTCACGCTTAGTGCTTTTGCTCGAAAATTAATATCTTCCCTAACTTTTTTTTTAACGTTCATAAGTAAATGGAGGGTTTTGTTTTTGGGGCAAATCTAGAAAGATCGACCGTGTTTTATACGTTCCAATGGAACTTTTTCAACTTATTATGATGCGTGCGCCATTAGAAATTTACACCTTTTGAAAAGTGAAAAGAGGGGAATTGATATAATGTAATTCGATTTGTTGTCAAGTAGTGCACTTTGATCATAAAAAAAAAAAAAAAGAAATAGAAACATTGTGCCTTGCCTATAAGGGCCATCCAAAGCTCTTGAACATTTATCTTGTCTAATGAGGTCATTAAATTTATATGGCTTTCCTAATAAATGTTTCAACTCTATATTTGATAAACCGGAGTTCACTTGCGGAGTTCATTTGTTCAATGAAGTGGGCAAGAGTCCAACATGAAAAGGATCTTTTGCCATCATGAGCTACACGTACATAGTTCGTCAGCAATCATCGTGTCTCCGCCTTTAAAATGAGGAAAGATCACGCCTATTTCCAAGTCAACAAGGGTCGGAGTTTATCGTAAAGTCCCTAAATAATAATTGACAGCAAAATCGGCACTAAATAACTTCCCTGCAAATTTTTATCAAAGAAAGCTCTTGGATCCGAGCTTCTTCCCATTTTATTGTTCAAAAAAAAAAAAAAAAAAAAAAAGCAAAACAAATAAAAGATGTATTTTGGTAACGGGACATACAAATTTACTTAAATTTTCAATCTATGAAGTACGCCCCATTCACTTAAATTAGGTGCACCAACACCCTCTAAGATCTCATTTCATACACGTCTAAACAACTTATGGGAATGCCAACACCTAGAATAATTGGCATATTAGTGACCTAATCATGTGAAGACATGAAAAGATTTCCACGGGTTTTGAAAGTTATAATTTCATTGTAATGAAGATTTCCTTCGTAATCTTGTAAAAAGCTTACTGGCTTTATCATTAGTAGGAGTTGCTAATTGTTGATTAGAACCGTTTCTAAGTCTCTGTATTGGCAAATGAGATTCGACTTGCAAAATGGAGCACTGTCATCGAGTAATACTTTTTCAACAAAATGTATTATTTTTAGCTCATTTACACTATTTGACAAAAATTGCAATTAAAGAATTTAAAATTGTCAAATTTGTCAATTGTGAAGTAGAGTTGCGAGTGCAATGACATTGGTTGTCGTACATGTGTAAGACATCACGCACACAAGACATTTCAAGAAGATTTTTCCATGAAAAATCTCTAGGGCATTAAAATTTTACACACACAAGAAACCACCATCATGGAAATTCTATGTCCCAATAATGCCATTTTAAGAAGACTTTGACTTTGAACTTCTAGTGAGGGCCCATGTCCATCACTTCACAGGACAAAAGGGGTTTTATCATAAGTGGAAATGCTAAATTGCAGAATGGAAAGACATTAATTCCTCCACCACGTTTATTTCCACTTGTTCTTTCATTCCTCTTCTCGCTTTCCTTTGCCCCTTCATCTTGACCAACACGATGTCTTGCTCCATTTTAAAAAATTCCATCGTGCTTGATGGCATGGCGTTGGACTCTTTTTATGAGAATGGCCATGTCATTTTTATCCAAAGACAAGCATCTTTTTCATTGCTTACGAAGAAAATGGACTGCATCTTGTGTTTACATAACCAAAAAGTAAATGTTCAATTTAGTGCCCTGACATCCTCTTAGACCTTTTATTACACGTTAAAAGCAATTTACGACAATCCAATCACCCAGTATATCGAGCATATTAAGTCAAGTAAGTAACTAGTTGTGTGAAGAAGTGAAAAGATGGCAGGATTAAAAGTTATGATGAAAGTTTCCTAATAATCCTATATATCGCTTAAGAGCTTTGTCATAGATGACTATTAATTTTCGGTAGCCAAGTTACGAATTTTTATCTGTGTTTTTAATGAACGAATCAACATTACAACCACCTTAGGTCACTCTACTAACAAATGAAACATAAAGAATATGATGCTATCGTTCTTTAGCTCATTTATGAGCACCAACAAATATTGCAATCAAAGAATATAGGAAACTCAAATCTGTCAATTGTCAAATCGAGTTGTTAGGACCGTGACTCGAAATTTGTACATGCGACACCATATCGCACACAAAAGGACATTTTGAGAAGACTTTTCCTTAGAAATTTTGTGGCACTAAAAGTATTTTCATGCCCAACTAATATGGCCAAGACAATTAAAAAAAAATACCAAATATATAACTCCGGAATGTCATTTCAGGAAGACCTTGATTTCTATCGGATTGCGTCTTTTCTTTCCCTTCTCTCGTAATTGTAGCAATAAAATACTTAACAAGCATTTGTTTTAAATTAATTGTTGGCAAGTAACGGAGAGATTCATTTCCAAGAAGAGTTTTTCCATTGAAAATTATATGTCATTAATAATTTTCCACACTCAATTGACCCCACCAAAGTTCTTTCCCATAAAAATTTTGTGATCCCCATTATTTCATTTTAAGAAGACTTTGACTTTGACTTTTAAGAGAAGGCTCGCGTGATCACTTTACACTACAAAAGGACTATGTAAGTGGAAGCACTCTCCTCCACCACCAATAAACTCACTCACACACTAACTTGCATAATGGGGTGGCATCAGATCCTCTGCCTCCTTGGCCTCGTCTGGTTCAGCTTTGGACAAATGTCATTGGAAAAATGTAAATATTTTTAGACTAAAGGAATTTTTTGAAATACAAATAGCGTTTGGTAAATTGAATTTTAAAGTGCATTGCGAAACCACTTTGACTTAAATACTATTTGGTAAAAATTACATTTTGTAAAGGACTTTTACCAAGTTTTATATAAAAAGAAAGTTTTAAATTTTGTTTTAATCTAGTCGCCAATAGCCAAATCTGGCCACCGCTGGCCAATGTCTGACGGCTAGATCTAGCCATCGGACCGCCTCACCTGAGGTCGCATGACCTCAGGTGAGGCTGCTTGGGGTTGCCACCTTAGCTGACACCTGGGGTTGTGACCCAGGTGGCCATCAAGGTCGCGTGAACCTAGGCGATGACCACCGCCTAGGGTTCGCGACCCAAGCAGCCGTTTGGGTCGCACCAACCCAAGCAACGACTGCCTAGGTTGCGAACCCTAGGCGTCGCTTGAGGTCTAGTGGCAACAAGCCATCGTCACCTAAGTCGTACGAACCCAGATAACCACCACTTGAGGTCGTCAAACCTCAAGCCGCCTTGCTTGGGGTCGTTGTCGGACCGCAGGCGACACTTAGGTGACACTACTAGGTGATGCTTGAGGTTGCTGCCAGACCTTAGACGATGATGGTCGAGTGGCCGCGACCTCCGGCTGGCGTGTGCTAGCGTGGGCAACTCCTCGGCCGACGGTCGTCGGCCTCCATTCGTTTCTTTGAAGAAGATGAACAATATCCGTGGGACTTGCAATTTGAAAATGCAACTTCTCAAAGTACCTCATAAGCTACTTTGGGCTAAAGGCCCTTAGAGTCATTTGGAGATGCAATTGCATCTTGCTAAAGTCATCCAAAAAATTGAACCAAACGCGTTTGCATTTGGCCAAACCCCTTTAGAGCCCAAAAGCCACTTTTAAATACCGAACCAAATGGAGCCTTTGTTTTCACTTTTTCTTAATTTCCTCCCATCAATTTACTTTGGCCCTTTGCCCTCCTGATCAATGCGATGCCTTGCTCTATTTTAAGAATTCCTTCGTGCATGATAGCGAGGCATCATACTCTTGTCATTACTATTACAATGGCTGGTCTTATCAAGAAATAAACCCTGTTAAGTCTTATCCAAAGACAAATTCATGGTACAAGGACATGGATTGCTACTCATGGGACGGTGCCACTTGTGATGGTGTCACCAATAACATCATCCGTCTCGATCTTACTTGCAATTGGCTTCGTGGCACATCCCCTTGTTGATGGGGAATCGCAACCAACTCCAAAATTTATGGATTATGGGGAATAGCTTTATTGAGGTGGTAGGATTTGAAATATTTGCAAAGCTTAAAAATCTCCAAGTGCTTTTTATTTCTCAAGAACTAAATCTAACCTATGATACACTCAAGTATACGTTCCCAAGGCTTGAAATATTGAGCTTATGGTCTTGCACCTTGACCAAGTTTCCCTATTTCTTGAATTCAATGAAAAGATTAAGAATGTTAGACCACTCTTTCAATAGGATCGATGGGGAGATCTTGCTGTGGTTTTGGGAAATAAGCCATGATACATTGGAAATGTTAATTCTTTCTGATAACCTTTTGGAGGGAGGTATACAACTATTGCATTGGAAGAATTTGTCAAGAATTTCACTTAGCAACAACTCATTCCATGGACCACTGCCCATTCTTTCACCTTCTACTTACTTATTTACTGCCTTCAACAATGGTTTCACCAGTGAGATACCCTCCTTGATTTGCCAGTTTAGTTCAGTACAATATTTAGAATTATCTAACAATAATCTCTCTGGGAATATACCATCATGTTTTGATAATATAACCAATCTCCGGTATTTAGACTTGACTAATAATACATTGCGATGACCATTACCATGCTCCCTAGTCAAATGCGTGAACTTATTAACATTAGATCTTAGTCACAATGAGTTCAATGATACATTCCCATATTGGCTGAAAGCATCACAATTGTATACCCTTGATTTGCAATCAAACAAATTTTATGGTAGGATCAACCTTACTGTATTTGGACTCTCCTTCCCTACTCCTCAAAGTTTATCTATTTCCAACAACAATTTCATTGGACAGTGGCCCCTAGAGTTTTTCTCAAACACCTCACTGGTTATTATAGATTTGTCCAACAACAAGTTTGATGGGCCAATTCCGCTTCCATCTCCTGTCACATATTATTATTCTATTCCAAGTAATAACATAATTGGAAAGATCCCCTCTTTGATATGCAATGCCATCCAACTCGAGATCATTGACTTGTCCAACAACAGCTTAACAAGTAGCTTGCCTCGGTCTTAACAAATTTTAGCACCGATCTATTAGTTTTAAACTTACGAATGAATCACCAGGAGGGCATACTTCCTCAATTTTTTCTTCAAGAAGTGGCTTGATGACTCTTGACTTGAGTCGAAATCAGTTTGAAGGCACATTGATCCAGTTTCTTGTCAAATGTAGATATCTGGAAGTTTTGGATCTCAGTCACAATTAGATAGAGGATACATTTTGAAGATGATTGGGAACACCTCTAGAACTAAAAGTTTTCGTTTTGAGGTCCAACAATTTGAATGATGTTTTGGATATTCTCAAGGGAGCTCACCTCTTTCCCAAGTTACACATTTTGGACCTCTCCAACAACGACTTTAGCGATCCTTTGCCAGCCAACTTGATAATGAACCTTAAAGGTATGATGAATGGCGAAAATATGCAAGACACATCATTGTATACGACACGATCTTTCCAACAGGGGACATATGACAATTCAGTGGCCGTGACAATGAAAGGGCTAGAGGTTGAGCTAGTGAGGATCTTGACCTTCCTCACAATTATTGACTTGTCGTGCAATTCTTTCCAAGGGAATATCCCTGAAGTTATTGGACATCTTCACTCTCTTGTAGGGCTCAACCTTTCTCATAACCATCTTGCGGGTTCCATTCCACCGACTCTAGGGAACTTGACTAATCTTGAATGGCTTGATCATTCTTTGAACAAGTTTAGTGGGTTGATTCCTTCAAAATTGGGAGATTTGGCATCCCTTGGGTACTCAAACCTCTCGAAGAACCAACTCATCCGTCGAATTCCACAAGACAAGCAATTGAGCACATTTTCAAGCGACTTGTTTAGCAGGAATCTGGGCTTATGTGGAACTCCATTGCCAAAACCATGCCCTAGCGATGCTCAACCTCCTACACCATCGTCCTTATTAACTTTCAATCGCAAAGGGCATGAGAGTTGGTTAAAACAGAAAACAATGTGGATTGGCTATGCATCGGGAATCGTAATTGGGATTTCGATAGCATACATTGCATTTGAAACGAAAAGGCCCAAATGGGTCATGCGAGGCGTGACAATGATGGAGAAAAGAGCGACCAAGAGGAAAAAGAAGCCAAAGGGTGAGGCCATCAAATTTTATGGATAGTGAAATTGTTTGAGGAGTTGTCTTTGTAAACTAGCATTGTAAATACAGTTAATAAAGATGTCACGAGGACAATCCAAAATGTCATTTTCTTTATGAGGTTTGTCTCTATTGTCTTTTCTCCTTGTTTCTTGGTACAATTTTATATCGGTTGAATTGAGAAGATGAATAATATGATTTGTCAAGCACAAGGCTTTAAATAAAGAAGGAGCAAAAAACAGAAAAAAAAAATGAAGCAAGTGCCATTAATCTCTACTAAAATCTTTTCCATCATCTTGCGGGCGTAACTTTCATTTGTTCGTGAAGAATCAGAAGTGAATTATGGTGTTAACCCATTCAGCCAAAGTCATTAATAGACATAATCTGCCAAAGAAATATGCTATGAAGAACATTGAAATCCATGTATAAGATCTACTCTCTACTATTTTTTACTATGCAAAGAGTAAATCTTTGGGTGAAATGTGCTTAATAGTCATTAAATCAACTTAGGACATTTGTACGAGTGATGGGTCACGCCAATATACGAAATTATATTAATAGTTGAAGTTGGGCAGAATTCACCGATCTCCGTAGCATAAGTTTCTGCTAAACCTAGGGTCTTCCAAACAATTAACTTACACAAACTTTCGGCCATGCTCTTGAGTCTTTATGATCTGAAAACCACTTATCACGAATTTTGTTTCTTCTCATGCCTTCTTTGAACATGGGCCTCTTGCTGAGCCCGGTCCAACCGCAAGCTGAGCCTGCCACCCATTTCGTTTTATGGCATTACTTCGCTCCTGGGGATTTTTCTTTATTTTATGGTGGGACCATTTTTTTTCCTTCTTTTTTATTTGGGAAGTCTCTTATTTTACTCACATCTTTTGTCTTAGTATACTCACATCTTTTGTCTTAGTATAGAGTATCTTAGTAAATAGCGGTGTTGGAATTTCTTTTAAGCTCATACGTTTAATGCGTGTATTCAATTTGATGTAGTGATTCCGATCAGTGTACCTTAAAATTTTAGGTTGAAAGTTCATTTAATAAATTTTGCACACAATAACCAACCCAAAGATTGACTCTCATATTATTAAAATCTCGCAGTATACACGCTTTGACTTTTGTTCAATTTGGGATATCTAAACTTTTACAGCATATGAATTATTGTTATGTGATGATCTATTAGTATTTTTTAAAGTTACAACAATATTTTAACTTTTAACATTTTTACTTTCATCATTGAATTTTACACGTACTAGCCTTTCGTTAAGTAATTAGATGTGAAAACAATGTAATATTTAAGAGAGGACTTTTTTTTTTCATAATGTGCATCGCGAGTTTATCAGTATTTTAAGAATTATTGATTAAAAATGCTTAATTAAACGAAAATGAACCAATATTTTTAGATCAAAGACCATGCAGGCAGGATACAGAAGGCGAGGGTGGTGCCGGGCCAATCGGATGGACAGCTGGCCCTCGAAGCAAATCCACCACTGGATCCCTTCTTTATCGCATATCGGAATTGATTTATTTATCATTTATTTTCTGATAGAATACATTTTCCTTTGCGCGTTTATCTGTGATCACGTCAATTTATTAGGAATATGTGGAGATAGTTAACTTACTTTACATATTTCACTCGTCCAACAAGATTGATGATATTTTTATGAAACGGATTTGGATTTAAAATAAGTTTATATCAGGTTGGTTAAGCTTGGATTTGTTAGTTATGCATTCAGTTTGGGTGGAGCCCTATGAGGTTTGAGGATGGGCCGGTCTGTATAGCCGAAGAAGAAGAAGAAGAAGAAGAAGAAGAAGAAGAAGAATGTCATGCTTGGTGCTTTTACTCGAAAATTAATATCTTCCCTCTAGCTTTTTTTTTTTTTTTCTTTTTAGGTTCATAAGTAAATGGAGGGTTTTGTTTTATGGGCAAATCTACAAAGATCGACTGTGTTTTACACATTCTAGTGGCAACTTTTCAACCTATTAAGATGCATATGAAGTAAACTCATTAGAAAATTACACGTTTAGAAAAGTGAAAAGAGTGGAATTGATATAATGTCATTCGATTTGTTGTCAAGTAACACACCTTGATCATTTAAAAAAAAAAAAATAGAAACATTATGCCTTGCCTATAAGGGCCATCCAAAGCTCTTGGACATTTATATTGTCTGATCAGGTCATTAAATTTATATGACTTTCCTAATATATGTTTTTAACTCTAAATTTGATAAACCGGAGTTCACTTTGTGGAGATCATTTGTTCAACGAAGTGGGCAAGAGTCCAACATGAGAAGGATCTTTTGCCGTTGTGAGCTACATGTACATAGTTCATTGGCAATCGTTGCGTCTCCCGCCTTCCTTTAAAATGAGGAAGGATCACGCCTATTTCCAAGTCAACGAAGGTCAGAGAATATCGTAAAGTCCCTAAATCCTAATTGATAGCAAAATGGGCACCAAACAACTTCCTTGAAATTTTTATCAAAGAAAGCTCTTGGATCCAAGCTTCTTCCCATTTTATCATCCAAAAAAAAAAAAAAAAGGCAAAACAAATAAAAGATGTACTTGGGTAACGAGACATATGAATTTACTTAAATTTTCAATCTATGAAGTATGCCCCCATTCACTTAATTGTTCTTTTGAGTCAATCCATTGTTTTGGCACCTTTTCCATCACATATGAGGAAAATATGCCGAATTTTGTTTTAACATAATCAAAACTTAAATGTTTAATTAGGTGCACCAACACCCTCTAAGATCTTATTATATACACGTTTAAACAACTTATAGGAATTCCAACACCTAGTATAATGGCATATTAGATCTTGTAAGTAACTAATCATGTGAAGATGTGAAAAGATTTCGACAGGTTTTCAAAGTTATAATTTCATTGTAATGAAGATTTCCATCGTAATCTTGTAAAAGGCTTATTGGCTTTATCATTAGAAGGAGTTAGTAAGTATTGATTAGAAACGTTTCTAAGTCTCTTTACCGGCAAATGAGATTCGACTTGCAAAATGCAGCATTGTCATTAGGTAATACTTTCTTGACAAAGCATATTATTTTTAGCTCATTTACAATAATCGACAAAAACTGCAATTAAAGAATTTAAAATGGTCAAATTGTCAATTGTGAAGTAGAGTCTTTACTGCTATGACATTGGTTGCATACACGTGTCAAGACATCACACGCACAAGACACTTCAAGAAGATTTTTCCATGGAAAATCTCCAGAGCACTAAGATTTTCCACACGCAAGAAACCATCATCATGGAAATTATGTGTCCCAATAATGCCATTTTAGAAGACTTTGACTTTGAACTTCTAGTGAAGGCCCGTGTTCATCACTTCATGGGACAAAAGGGGTTTTATCATAAGTGGAAATGCTAAATTGCAAACTAGAGAGGCATTAGTTCCTCCGCCACCTTTATTTCCACTTGTTCTTTCATTCCTCCTCTCACTTTCCTTCACCCCTTCTTCTTGACCAACGCGATGTCTTGCAACATTTTAAAAAATTCCATCATGCTTGATGACATGGTGTCAGACTCTTGTTATCAAAATGGCCATGTCATGTTTTATCCAAAGACAAGCATCCTTTCCATCACTTACGAGGAAAATGTGCTGCATCTTGTGTTTACATAACCAAAAAGTAAATGTTCAATTTAGTGCCCTAGCATCCTCTTAGACCTTTTATTACACGTTAAAAGCAATTTACAATAATCAACCCACCTTGTATAACGACCATATTAAGTCAAGTAACCAGTCATGTGAAGAAGTGAAAAGATTGACACGATTAAAAGTTATTATTTTGTCATGGTGAAAGTTT
This sequence comes from Eucalyptus fibrosa, assembly GCA_017140475.1. Classification (NCBI taxonomy): domain Eukaryota; kingdom Viridiplantae; phylum Streptophyta; class Magnoliopsida; order Myrtales; family Myrtaceae; genus Eucalyptus; species Eucalyptus fibrosa. Next base: position 7,830,766 of record CM029510.1, on the reverse strand, counting down.
CCTAATAATCCTATGTATAGCTTAAGAGCTTTGTCATAAATAATTATTAATTTTCAGGAGCCAAGTTACGAATTTTTATTTGTGTTTTTAATGGACAAATCAGCGTTACAACCACCCTAGGTCACTCTATTAGCAAATGAAATATAAAGAATATGCTTCTGTAGTTCTTTAGCTCAATTACAAGCACCAACAAATATTGCAATCAAAGAATATAGGAAACTCAAATTTGTCAGTTCTCAAACCCAGTTGTTAGTACCGTGACATGGAATTTGTACATGAGACACCACATCGCACGCAATAGGACATTTTGAGAAGACTTTTCCTTGGAAATTTTGTGGCACTAAAAGGTTTTTCATGCCCACCTAATCTGGCCAAGACAATTAAAAAAAAAAAAATACCAAATATGTAACTCCAGAATGCCATTTCATGGAGGCTATGATTTCTACCAGGCTGCATCTTTTTTTCCTTTTTGTCATGATTGTAGCAATAAAATACTTAACGAGCATTTATTTTAAATTGATTGTCAGCAAGTAATGGAGAGATTCATTTCCAAGAAAATTTTTCCATTGAAAATTCTATGCCATTAATAATTTTCCACACTCAATTGATCCCACCAAAGCTCTTTCCCATAGAAATTCTGTGATCCCCGTTATATCATTTTAAGAAGACTTTGACTTCGACTTTTAAGAGAAGGCTCGCATGATCACTTCACACCATAGAAGGGCTATATAAATGGAAGCACTCCTCTGCCACCAATAAACTCACTCGCATACTAACTTGCAAAATGGGGTGGTATCAGACCCTCTACCTCCTTTGTTTCCACTTTTTCTTACATTCCTCCCTTTGATTTGCTTTGGCCCTTTGCCCTCCTTATCAATGCGATGCCTTGCTCTATTTTAAGAATTCCTCCATGCTTGATAGCAAGGCATCATTCTCTTGCGATTACTATGACGATGGCTGGTCTTATCAACAGATAAACCACATCAAGTCTTATCCAAAGACAAATTCATGGTACAAGGACATGGATTGCTGCTCATGGGACGGTGTCACTTGTGATGGTGCAACTAATAACATCATCGGTCTCAATCTTACTTGCAGTTGGCTTTGTGGCGCTCTTCATTCCAATAGCTCTCTCTTTCTTCTTCACCATCTTCAGAACCTCAACCTTTTCGGTAATGACTTCACTGGCTCTCACATTTCCTCTAATCTGAGTGTATTTGCATCATTGACTCATTTGAATCTCTCTAGTTCATCCTTTTCGGGTTCTATTCCCAGTGAAATCTCCGGCCTTTCCCAATTGGTGTCACTTGATCTCTCTCACAATTATTTTTTCAACACACTCTCCTTCTCTTTTCTCAGGTTGGAAAATTCCATCTTCACAATGCTTGTTCAAAATCTAACAAAATTGAGAAAGCTTGCTCTTGATGAAGTAGACATGTCCATGGTTTCACCAAAGTCTTTTGTGAATTTATCTACTTCTTTGACATATCTCAGCATTGAGTCTTGTTTCTTAGGGGGGATATTTCCAAATTCCGTCTTTTGATTACCATGCCTCACCACTCTTAATAGAGTTAACAATGTTAATTTGTCTAGAATTCTTCCCAAATTCAATTGGACCAATCCTCTTGAGTCTTTGTCTATCTATTATACAAGCTTTTCGGGAGAAATACCCAATTCAATTGGCAACATGAAAAATTTAACAGTTTTACATCTTGGCACTTGCAAATTCACAGGACACATCCCCTCGTCGATGGGGAATCTCAACCAACTCCAAAATTTATGGATTTCCGAGAATAGCTTTAGCAAGGTGGTAGAATTTGGAATATTTTCAAAGCTTAAAAATCTCCGAGAGCTTCTTGTTTCTCAAGAACTAAATCTAACCTACGATACACTCAAGTATATGTTCCTAAAGCTTGAGAAATTGGGGTTGCAGTATTGCAACTTGACCAAGTTTCCCTATTTCTTGAATTCATTGAAAAGATTAAGAGTGTTAGACCTCTCTTTAAATAGGATTAGTGGGAAGATCCCGTTGTGGTTTTGGGGAATAAGCCATGATACATTGGAAGCATTAATTCTTTCTGATAACCTTTTGGAGGGAGGTATACAACTATTGCACTGGAATAATTTGTCAGTAATTTCACTTAGCAACAACTCATTCCATGGACCACTACCCATTCTTCCACCTTCTACTTAATCCTTTTTTGCCTCCGACAATGGTTTCACTGGTGAGATCCCCTCCTTGATTTGCCAGCCTAGTTCACTACGATATTCAAGATTATTTAACAATAATCTCTCTGGGAATATGCCTTCATGTTTTGATAATATAACCAATCTCCGGGATCTAAACTTGAGTAATAATACATTGCAAGGACCATTACCATGCTCCCAAGTCAAATGTGTGAACTTGTTGACACTAGATCTCAGTCACAATGAGTTCAATGATACATTCCCACATTGGCTGGAAGCATTGCAATTGTATGCCCTTGATTTGAAATCAAACAAATTTTATGGTAGGATCAACCTCACTATTTTTGGACTCTCCTTCCCTGCTCTTCAAACTTTATCTATTTCCAACAATAGTTTCATTGGACGGTGGCCCACGGAGTTTTTCTCAAACACCTCATTGGTTATTATAGATTTGTCCAACAACAAGTTTGATGGGCCAATGCCACTTCCATCTCCTATTGCATGTTATTATTCTATTGCAAGTAATAACATAACTGGAAAGATCCCCTCTTTGATATGCAATGCCACCCAACTCGAGATCATTGACTTGTCCAACAATAGCTTAACAGGTAGCTTGCCTCGATGCTTAACAAATTTTAGCATCGATCTGTCAGTTTTGAACTTACGAATGAATCACCTTGAGGGCACAATTCCGCAATTTTTTTCTTCAAGAAGTGGCTTGATGACTCCTGACTTGAGTCGAAATTGGTTTAAAGGCACATTGCCCCAGTTGCTTGTCAAATGTAGATATCTGGAAGTTTTGGATCTCAGTCACAATCAAATAGAGGACACATTTCCAAGATGGTTGGGAACACTCCCAGAACTAAAAGTTCTCGTTTTGAGGTCCAACAATTTGAAGGATCTTTTGGATATTCCAAGGGGAGCTCACCTCTTTCCCAAGTTACACATTTTGGACCTTTCCAACAATGGCTTTAGCGGTCCTTTGCCAGCCAACTTGATAATGAACCTTAAAGGTATGATGAATGGCGAAAATATGCAAGACACATCATTGTATACGACACGATCTTTCCAACAGGGGACATATGACAATTCAGTGGCCGTGACAATGAAAGGGCTAGAGGTTGAGCTAGTGAGGATCTTGACCTTCCTCACAATTATTGACTTGTCGTGCAATTCTCTCCAAGTGAATATCCCTAAAGTTATTGGACATCTTCACTCTTTCGTAGGGCTCAACCTTTCTCATAATTATTTTACGGGTTCCATCCCACCGACTCTAGGGAACTTGACTAATCTTGAATGGCTTGATCTTTCTTCGAACAAGTTTAGTGGGTTGATTCCTCGTAAATTGGGAGATTTGACATCCCTTGGGTACTTAAACCTCTCAAAGAACCAACTCATTGGTCGAATTCCACAAGACAAGCAATTGAGCACATTTTCAAGAGACTTTTTTAGCGGGAATCCGGGCTTATGTGGAACTCCATTGCCAAAATCATGCCCTAGCGATGCTCAACCTCCTACACCATCGTCCTTATTAACTTTCGATCGCAAAGGGCATGAGAGTTGGTTCAAACAGAAAACAGTGTGGATTGGCTATGCATCGGGAATCGTAATTGGGATTTCGATAGCATACATTGCATTTGAAACGAAAAGGCCCAAATGGGTCATGCGAGGCGTGACAATGATGGAGAGAAGAGCAGCCAAGTGGATGAAGAAGCCAAAGGGAGAAGCCATCAAATTTTATGGATAGTCAAATCGTTTGAGGAGTTGTCTTTGTAAACTAGCATTGTAAATTCAGTTAATAAAGATGTCACGAGGACAACCCAAAATGTCATTTTCTTTATGAGGCTTGTTTCTAATGTCTTTTCTTCTTGTTTCTTGGTGCGATTTTATATCGGTTTAATTGAGAAGATGAATAATATGATCTATCAAGCACAAGGCTTTTAATAAAGAAGAAGCAAAAAACAGGATAAAAAAATGAAGCAAGTGCCATTAATCTCTACTAAAATCTTTTCCATCATCTTGGGTGCGTAACTTTCATTTTTTTCGTGAAGAATCAGAAGGGAAGTCTGGTGTTAACCCATTCAGCCAAAGTCGTTAATAGACATAATTTGCCAAAGAAATATGCTATGAAGAACATTGAAATCCGTGTATAAGATGTACTGTTTTTTACTATGCAAAGAGTGAATCTTGGGATGAAATGTGCTTAGTATTCATTAAATCAACTTAGGACATTTGTACGAGCGGTGGGTCACGTCAACATACGAAGTTATACTAATAGTCAAAGTTGGGTAGAATTCATCGATCTCCGTAGCTTAAGTTTCTGCTAAACCTTGGGTCTTCAAAACAATTAACTTGCACAAACTTTCGGCCATGCTCTTGAGTCTTTATGATCTGAAAACCAATTACCATGAATTTTGTTTCTTCTCATGCCTTCTCTGAACCTCGGCCTCTTGCTGAGCCCAGTCCATCTGCAAGCTGAGCCTTCCACCCATTTCGTTCTATGGCATTAGTTTGCTCTCGGGGTTTTTTCTTGATTTTATGGTAGGACCATTTTTTTCCTTCTTTTTTCATTTGGGAAGTCTCTTAATTTACTAACGTCTTTTGTCTTAGTATAGAGTATCTTAGTCTATAAACGGTGTTGGAATTTCTCTTGCAAATTTCGTTTCAAGTTGTTAGCATATAATTCGATGGAGTAATCTGTGATTAGCTTAACTTACATTTTGATTCCAGATGTTCACTTAATGATTTTTTCCTACGAAAACTTAAGATAATCAAGAGAACCGTATTTATAATAAACAGCAACTACTCCCACCCAAGAAATTTTAATGCGATCCCCGATCCAAAATTACCGTAATGTTCAACAGAGAGATTAGTTTTTACAATGTGGACCGCAACTGTGTTAGTAATTTAAAAGTTGTCTATTAAATTTGCTCAAATAATTGTAAATGAATATGGACCTTTTTTTTTTTTTTGGTGTGGGAGACAAATACGGTGATGGAGGCGGAGGATAAGGAAGGGGAGGGGTGGTGCTAGGCCCGATAGACTGTGGGGAGGAACGGCTGGCCCCCCTAAAGGCGAAAAACCCACCACCACTCGATGCGACAAATCATGGCCGAAATGCACCGGTGTGGATCATTCCTCCCCTCTTTTCTCATATTGGAAAATCGTTGCCCTTTCATCTTATTTTAACTTCTAGAAAAATAGAAAAGGATTAAATAATTGAAAGATCTGGCCGACCCGAACCTCCCCAATGCTGTTGCGCGCTATGTACACCTTATCGTCCCGCAGTTCTCCATCAAAAGCCGAGAAAAAGAAGAAAAAAAACTAAAAAGAGAGAAAGAGAAAGGGAGGGGGGGAGTATTTGCGTGGCTGCCATTCCCGGAGATGGTGTGGGAGATTCCCCAACTCGTGGGGGATTTGTTAGGATTTTTCCAGTGCGCCGCGATGCTCAAGAAAGAAACTAGTATTTCGGCCTATCCACCCCCTCATCGTGGCTAAGTCGTCATAACGTCTTTTATCTTACGTTCGATTTTGGTGAATTAGTAGGCTGGTTTTGGTATGCTGGGACAGGAATGAGAATGGCACGTCACGTCCCATTTGGATGGGGGAGGCGCGGTGTTTGATCGCGGTGTTTGATCCTCCTAACTCTTAGGCTTGAAGAGTGAGGTCGGCCAGCAAAAGATAGCGTTGGCAAAAAAAAAAAATGGATAATATCACAATTGATTTTTTTATATTCACCTAAAAATTAAAATCGTCATTTCACCATTTTTTTCAAAAGTGTTCCTCTACTTTTTAAAAAATGTTGAACATTCCTTAGGTTATAATTTTGCTTTCGATGGTCAATTTTTGTTAACATAGGTTATTCGACACAAACACTTTATGACTTGCTGAATTTATACGAACACAATACACGAGTCACGTCAAGCAACAGAAAAAGAAAAGCAGAGAGAGAGAGAGATGGGATACATTAGGACAGCCCTAGAGCTCAAACTGTAAGCTCACGGCCACCGGGGATGTTTAAGCTCAAACTTCCTGACGCCATGGCTACTCAATCTCATGACCTCAGCCGCTCGATGTGAGCTTGCGGCAATCATGGCAACCCGACTTTCAACTCGATATCATGGCTGCAGGATCTTTTCGAGCCACGAAATTTGAGGCCATACCCACTCGAGCTTCGAGCTCGCCCTGGGTCAATTGATGGCACTTCTTCTAAAGTAAGGCGTGGTTTCGTAGCAAAAGATTTTGTTTTCCGGCAAAAGTAAACCCGTCATAGATCCACAGGATTTGAATAATTGATCAAAGACCGCAACTAGATAACGAGCCTCAAACCATCCACTTTCTCCTTGCCTGAGTTGGCCATAGCGAAACGAAATCGGGCATACAGCTACCACAGCATCGGCGCCGCCAAAGCGACAGACAACCAGAACAATCATCCCCTCGGCGGAGCTACGACCGAGGAAGGAGCTCATCATATCGAACACTATTAATTTAACCCCCTCTAAACCTGAATCCCAGCAAGCTCGACCCGGTTCTTGGACTGCCACCAAATTCAACGGTTGCGATTCCTCTTGGCGCACTGCATCAACATGGGATGGCGAATATGAAGACCAAAATGAAGAAGAAAAGAATGGTGACGGTAACGAAGTGAAGAGTTGCGATCGGGGGTAGAGTAAATGGAAGGTCCAAAGTGGACTTGTACTGTCGGCGCCGGCCTTGGCCTCGACGTGTTCCACCGCGTGGGGCTATGGCACGAGCGGCAGAGAAGATTCCTCGAGTGCTTGGCGACAAGGATGTTCAACGCCGTGGGATCTGGAATTGCAGTCCCAGCACAGGTTCGCTTAGGCCGACTCGCGGTACAGGGTCGCGAGGCTATTACAGAGCTCGCATGGCTTCTACTTATTATTTCTCCACGTGGCTCGCTCGCTCGTTTTGGTTTCGGTGAGGAAGAAGAAGATGGCCACCAGTAGCAAGAGTGAGCCAGGCTTTTCTTTGGAAATGGATTAAGTTGGTTTGAACCCATTAACAGGCCACTCGTTTCGGCCTTTTCATATTGTAAACCCATTATGGCTAGCCCGCAAAATTTCATAAGACCGATATATAACCCATTTCAATAACTTTGGATTATTAAATAGGTTTTGGACCCATTTTGACGGCTCAACGGCTTGACCAAAACAACAAGCTATATAACCTCCCTTGAACATATCTAGCTAATAGAGTCCAAGTCTCTTACCTTGATAATTTGGATAGAACCATCATTAATTTTATATTTCGTTAAATTAATTAACGATGTATATAAGATCAGTTGGTTGCGGCAACGTATACAGTCATAATTGTAGTCCAACGAGAGTACAATTCATCGATGTCGATATGGTAAGTTTCTGCTGAACCTTGGTCCTCAAAACAATTTACTTTGGATACATCAATGTTGATATGGTAAGACCATACCTTGCTCTATAATTTCTTTTTAATGGTGGGATCATATTTCTTTTCTTCTTCTTTTCCTTTTTAATTTGATTCTCTGATTTTAGTCACGTCATGAATATGATTTATTCATATGTTAAAACTTAGTATATAAAACATTTGAAATTTATCTTGCAAATTTCTTTTAAGCTCATGTGTTTAATGCGTGTATTCAATATGATGCAATGATTCGGATCAGCTTACCTTAAAATATTAGGTTGAAAGTTCATTTAATGAATTTTGCACACAATAACCAACCGAAAGATTGACTCTCATATTATTAAAATCTCGCGGTATACCCGCTTTGACTTTTGTTCAATTTGGGATATCTAAATTTTTACAGGATATGATTAGTATTTTTGGAAGTTACAACAATATTTTAACTTTTAACATTTTAACTTTCATCATTGAATTTTACACGTACTAGCCTTTTGTTAAGTAATTAGGTGCGAAAACAATGCAATATTTAAGAGAGGAATTTTTTTTTTTTCTAATGTGCGTCGCGAGTTTATCAGTATTTTAAAAATTATTGATTAAAAATGCTTAATAAAACGAAAATGAACCGATCTTTTTAGATCAAAGACCATGATGGAGGCAGGATACAGAAGGCGAGGGTGGTGCCGGACCAATCGGAGGGACAGCTGGCCCTCAAAGCAAATCCACCACTGGATCCCTTCTTTTTCGCATAGCGGAATTGATTTATTTATCATTTACTTTCTGATAGAATACATTTTCTTTTGCGTGATTATCTGTGATCACGTCAATTTATAATGAATATGTGGAGATAGTTAACTTACTTTACATATTCTACTCGTCCAACGAGATCGATGATATTTTTATGAAACGGATATGGATCTAAAATAAGTTTATATCAGGTTTATTAAGCTTGGATTTGTTAGTTATGCATTCAATTTGGGTGGAGCCGTATGAGGTTTAAGGATAGGGCCGGCCTGTACAGCTAAAAAAGAAGAAGAAGAATGTCACGCTCGGTGCTTTTACTCGAAAATTAATATCTTCCCGTATCTTTTATTTTTTTAGGTTCATAAGTAAATGGAGGGTTTGGTTTTTGGGGGAAACGCTAGAAAGATCGACCGTGTTTTACACATTCTAGTGGCACTTTTTCAACCTATTTTGATGCATACGAAGCAAATCCATTAGAAATTTACACGTTTTGAAAAGTGAAAAGAGTGGACTCGATATAATGTAATTTGATTTGTTGTCAAGTAGCACACCTTGATCATCAAAATAAAATAAAAAAAATAGAAACATTGTGCCTTGCCTATAAGGGCCATCCAAAACTCTTGGACATTTATATTGTCTGATCAGGTCATTAAATTTTTATGGCTTTCCTAATAAATGTTTTCAACTCTAAATTTGATAAACCGGAGTTCACTTTGTGGAGTTCATTTGTTCAATGAAGTGGGCAAGAGTCCAACATGAAAAAGATCTTTCACCGTCGTGAGCTACACGTACATAGTTCATCGGCAATCATCATGTCTCCCGCCTTCCTTTAAAGAGGAAGGATCACGCCTATTTCCAAGTCAACGAAGGTCAGAGAATATCGTAAAGTCCCTAAATCATATGACAGCAAAATTGGCACCAAACAACTTCCTTGCAAATTTTTATAAAGAAAGCTCTTGGATCCGGGCTTCTTCCCATTTTACCATCCAAAAAAAAAAAGGCAAAACAAATAAAAGATGTACTTCGGTAATGAGACATACGAATTTACTTAAATTTTCAATCTATGAAGTACGCCCCACTCACTTAATTGTTCTTTGAGTCAATCCATTGTTTTGGCACCTTTTCCATCACATATGAGGAAAATATGCCGAATTTTGTTTTAACATAATCAAAACGTAAATGTTCAATTAGGTGCACCAACACCCGCTAAGATCTTATTATATACACATTTAGACAACTTATAGAAATTCTAACACCTAGTATAATGGCATATTAGGTCATGTAAGTAACTAATCATGTGAAGACGTGAAAAGATTTCAATAGGTTTTCAAAGTTATAATTTCATTGTAACGAAGATTTCCTTTGTAATCCTGTAAAAAGCTTACTGGCTTTATCATCAGAAGGAGTTACTAATTATTGATTAGAAATGTTTCTAAGTCTCTTTGCTGGCAAATGAGATTTGACTTGCAAAATGGAGCATTGTCATTAGGTAATACTTTCTCGACAAAGCGTGTTATTTTTAGTTCATTTACAATAACTGACAAAAACTGCAATTAAGGAATTTAAAACGGTCAAATTCGTCAACTGTGAAGTAGAGTTGTTATTGCCGTGACATTGGGTGTTGTACACGTGTCAAGACATCACACGCACGAGACACTTGAAGAAGATTTTTCCTTGGAAAATCTCCATGGCACTAAGATTTTCCACATGCAAGAAACCATCATCATGGAAATTCTATGTCCCAGTAATGCCATATTAGAAGACTTTGACTTTGAACTTCTAGTGAAGGCCCGTGTTCATCACTTCATGGGACAAGAGGGGTTTTTATCCTAAGTGGAAATGCTAAATTGCAAAATGGAAAGGCATTAGTTCCTCCGCCACCTTTATTTCCACTTGTTCTTTCATTCCTCCTCTCGTTTTTCTTCGCCCCTTCTTCTTGACCAATTCGATATCTTGCTACATTTTAAAAAATTCCATCGTGCTTGATGGCATGGCGTCAGACTCTTGTTATCAAAATGGCCATGTCATGTTTTATCCAAAGACAAGCATCTTTTCCATTGCTTACGAGGAAAATGTGCTGCATCTTGTGTTTACATAACCAAAAAGTAAATGTTCAATTTAGTGCCCTGACATCCTCTGAAACCTTTTTACTACACATTAAAAGCAATTTACAATAATCCAACCACATAGTATAACAAGCATATTAAGTCAAGTAAGTAACCAGTCGTGTGAAGAAGTGAAAAGATTGGCACGGTTAAAAGTTATTATTTTGTCATGTCGAAAGTTTCCTCATAATCCTATGTATAGCTTAAGAGCTTTGTCATAGCTAATTATTAATTTTCAGTAGCCAAGCTATGAATTTTTATTTGTGTTTTTAATGGTCAAATCAGCGTTACAACCACCTAGGTCACTCTATTGGCAAATGAAATATAAGGAATATGCTTGTGTAGTTCTTTAGCTCATTTACAAGAACCAACAAATATTGCAATGAAAGAATATAGGAAACTCAAATTTGTCAGTTCTCAAATCCAGTGGTTAGTACCGTGACATGGAATTTGTACGCGAGACACCACATCGCACGCAAGAGGACGTTTCGAGAAGACTTTCGCTTGGAAATTTTGTGGCACTAAAAGTTTTTTCATGCCCACGCAATCCGGCCAAGACAATAAATAAATAAATAAAATACCAAATGTGTAACTCCCGGTAATGCCATTTCATGAAGACTATGATTTCGACCAGGCTGCGTCTTTTTTTTTTTTTTTTTTTTACTTTTCTCATAATTGTAGCAATAAAATACTTAACGGCCATTTCTTTTAGGCGGAAGAACAGCTCAAGTGCCATAACTTGGCACGGAGAGACACGTAAGTGTCATAACTTCAAAATGGTACACTTGAGTGCCAGTTTCAAAGTTAAATAGAACACTTAAGTGCCACTCCGCGAAAATTCAGTCAAATGGGCGACGTGGCAACTTTCCGGCGAGTTTGGTCCAAAACAGCGTCGTTTTGCACACCGACATGGCGGAGATAATGAAAAAACGATGCCATTTCATGTAAATAATAATATAAAAATTAATTAAATTAGATTTAAACTTAATTTTATTTAAAATATTCAAAAATTAAAAATTAAAAAAAAGGGGGAGTGGGAGGTCGAATGAGGCGGCCGAGGGCTGAGCCCTTGCCGCCACCGCCTCCCCGCCGTCGCCAGGAAGGGCCGGCGATAGTGGGGGGAGGGTCGACCGGGGTCACCGGCCCCCGGCCGACCGACAGCGAGGGCTGCGAGCCCTCGTTGGATTGTGGCGAGGGTCGCGACTCTCGCCCCAGATCTGGGCGAGGGCTCGTGGGCCCTCGCCACCAGTTGGCCGGCCTCACTGGCCCCTGGCCAAGGCCCAGCGACCTTGACCGACCCTCCCCACTCCGTCGCCGGCCCTTCCCAACGGCGACGGGGAGGCGGCGAGGGCCCACGAGCCCTCGATGGATCTGGGCGAGGGCCACGACCCTCGCCCCAGATCTAGGGAGGGCTCGCATGGGGCGAGGGTCGCGGGCCCTTGCCACCTCCCTGCCGCCGCCGAGAAGGGCCGGTGACGGAGTGGGGAGGGTCAGCCAAGGTAGCCGGGCCCTGGCCAAGGGCCGGCGAGGCCGGTCGATCGACGGCAAGGGCCCGCGAGCCCTCTCCTAAAATCTGGGCGAGGGCTCGCGGGCCCTCGCCACGATCTGGCGAGGGCTTGCAGCCCTCGCCGTCGGTCGGCCAGGGGCCGGCGACCCTAGTTGACTCTCCCCCACCGTCGCCGGCCCTTCCCGGCGACGGTGGGGAGGCGGCGGCAATGAGGGCTCAACCCTCGGTCGCCCCGTTCGACCTCCTCCCTTTTTTTTTAATAAATTTTTATAAATTTTTTAATTTTTTTAATTTTTTTTTAATTTTTTGAATATTTTAAATAAAATTAAGTTTAAATATTATTTAATTAATTTTTATATTATTATTTACATGTAGACACAAAACGGCGTCGTTTTTGCATTTTCTCCGCCACGTCAGCGTGCAAAACGACGCCGTTTTGGACCAAACTCGTCAGAAAATTGCCACGTCAGCCATTTGGCCGGATTTTCGCCGGAGTGGCACTTAAGTGTTCCATTTTACTCTGATATTGGCACTTAAGTGTACAATTTCAAAGTTATGACACTTAACTGTCTCTTCGTGCCAAGTTTTGGCACTCCGGGTGTCCCAACCTCATTTCTTTTAAATTAATTGTTGGCAAGTAATGGAGAGATTCATTTCCAAGAAGAGTTTTCCATTGAAAATTCTATGCCATTAATAATTTTCCACACTCAATTGACCCCACCAAAGCTCTTTCCCATAGAAATTCTATGATCCCCATTATTTAATTCTAAGAAGACTTTGACTTCGACTTTTAAGAGAAGGCTCGCGTGATCACTTCACACCACATAAGGGCTATATAAATGGAAGCACTCTCCTCCACCACCAATAAACTCACTCGCATACTAACTTGCAGAATGGGGTGGTATCAAATCCTTTGCCTCATTTGTTTTCACTTTTTCTTACATTCCTCCCTTCAATTTGCTTTGGCCCTTTGCCCTCCTTATCAACGCGATGCCTTGCTCTATTTTAAGAATTCCTTCATACTTGATAGCAAGGCATCATCCTCTTGTTATTACTATGACGATGGCTGGTATTATTCAGAGATAAACCCCATCAAGTCTTATCCAAAGACAAATTCATGGTACAAGGACATGGATTGCTGCTCATGGGATGGTGTCACTTGTGATGGTGCCACCAATAACATCATCGGTCTCGATCTTACTTGCAGTTGGCTTCGTGGCGTTCTTCATTCCAATAGCTCTCTCTTTCTTCTTCACCATCTTCGAAACCTCAACCTTTTCTGTAATGACTTCACTGGCTCTCACACTTCATCTAATCTAAGTGTATTTGCATCATTGATTCATTTGAATCTCTCTAGTTCATCCTTTTCGGGTTCTGATCCTAGTGAAATCTCCAGCCTTTCCTAATTGGTGTCACTTGATCTCTCTCGCAATGATTTTTTCGACACACACTCGTTCTCTTTTCTCAGGTTGGAAAGTTCAATCTTAACAATGCTTACTCAAAATCTAACAAAATTGAGAAAGCTTGCTCTTGATGAAGTAGACATGTCCATGGTTTCACCAAAGTCTTTTGTGAATTTGTCTACTTCTTTGACACATCTAAGTGTCAAGTCTTGTTCCTTAGGGGGAATATTTCCAGAAACCATGTTTCGATTACCGTGCCTCACCACTCTCAATGTAGTTTACAATTTTATTTTGTCTGGGATTCTTCCCAAATTCAATTGGACCAATCCTCTTGAGTCTCTTTCTATCCATTATACAAGCTTTTCTGGAGAAATACCCAATTCAATTGGTAACATTAAGGATCTAACAGTTTTACATCTTAGCTATTGCAAATTCACAGGACACATCCCCTTGCCAATGGAGAATCTCAACGAACTCCAAAATTTACAGACTATGGGGAATAGCTTTAGCGAGGTGGTAGAATTTGAAATATTTGCAAAGCTTAGAAATCTCCGAGTGCTTCTTGTTTCTCAAGAACTAAATCTAACCTATGATACACTCAAGTATACATTCCTGAGGCATGAAATATTGGGTTTACGATCTTGCACCTTGACCAAGTTTCCCTATTTCTTGAATTCATTGTAAAAATTAAGAATGTTAGACCTCTCTTTCAATAAAATTAGTGGGGAGATCCCGCTGTGGTTTTGGGGAATAAGCCATGACACATTGGAAATGTTAATTCTTTCTGATAACCTTTTGGAGGGAGGAATACAACTATTGCACTGGAAGAATTTGTCAAGAATTTTACTTAGGAACAACTCATTCCATGGACCACTGCCCATTCTTCCACCTTCTACTCGTTCATTTGTTGCCTTCGACAATGGTTTCACTAGTGAGATCCCCTCCTTGATTTGCCAGCTTAGTTCACTACAACTTTTAGCATTATCTAGCAATAATCTCTCTGGGAATATGCCATCATGTTTTGATAATATAACCAATCTCCGTTATCTAGACTTGAGTAATAATACATTGCAAGGACTATTACCACGCTCCCTAGTCAAATGCGTGAACTTATCGTCACTATATCTCAGTTTCAATGAGTTCAATGATATATTCCCACATTGGCTGGGAGCATCGCAATTGGATACCCTTGATTTGCAATCAAACCAATTTTATGGTAGGATCAACCTTACTATTTTTGGAGTCTCCTTCCCTGCTCTTGAAATTTTAGTTATTTCCAACAACAATTTCACTGGACGGTGGCCCACGGAGTTTTTCTCAAACACATCATTGGTTATTATAGGTTTGTCCAACAACAAGTTTAATGGGCCAATTCCACTTCCATCTCCTATCACAAATTATTATTCTATTGCAAGTAATAACATAACTGGAAAGATCCCCTCTTTGATATGCAATGCCACCCAACTCGAGATGATTGACTTGTCCAACAACAGCTTAACAGGTAGCTTGCCTCGATGCTTAACAAATTTTAGCACCAATCTATTAGTTTTAAACTTACAAATGAATCACCTTGAGGGCACGGTTCCTCAATTTTTTTCTTCAAGAAGTGGCTTGATGACTCTTGACTTGAGTTGAAATCGGTTTGAAGGCACATTGCCCCAGTCGCTTGTCAAATGTAGATATTTGGAAGTTTTGGATCTCAATCACAATCAGATAGAGGACACATTTCCAAGATGGTTGGGAACACTCCCAGAACTAAAAGTTCTTGTTTTGAGATCCAACAATTTGAAGGGTCTTTTGGATATTCCCAGGGGAACTCACCTCTTTCCCAAATTACACATTTTGGACCTCTCCGACAACGGCTTTAGCGGTCCTTTGCCAGCCAACTTGGTAATGAACCTTAAAGGCATGATGAATGGCGAAAATATGCAAGACACATCATTGTATATGACACAATCGCTCCAACAAAGGACATACGAAAATTCAGTGGCCGTGACGATGAAAGGGCTAGAGATTGAACTAGTGAGGATCTTGACGTTCCTCACAATTATTGACTTGTCATGCAATGCTTTCCAAGGGAATATCCATGACGTTATTGGACATCTTCACTCTCTCGTAGGGCTCAACCTTTCTCATAACCATCTTACGGGTTCCATCCCACCGACTCTAGGGAACTTGACTAATCTTGAATGGCTTGATCTTTCTTCAAACGAGTTTAGTGGGTTGATTTCTCAAAAATTGGGAGATTTGGCATTCCTTGGGTACTTAAACCTCTCAAAGAACCAACTCATCGGTCAAATTCCACAAGACAAGCAATTGAACACATTTTCAAGCGACTCGTTTTGTGGGAATCCGAGCTTATGTGGAATTCCATTGCCAAAACCATGCCCTGGCGATGCTCAACCTCCTCCACCATCGTCCTTATTAACTTTTGACCGCAAAGGGCATGGGAGTTGGTTCAAACAGAAAACAATGTGGATTGGCTATGCATTGGGAATAATAATTGGGATTTCGACAGCATACATTGCATTTGAAACGGAAAAGCCCAAATGGGTCATGCGAGGCGTGAGAATGATGGAGAGAAGAGCAGCCAAGTGGATGAAGAAGCCAAAGGGTGAGGCCATCTAATTTTATAGACAGTGAAATTGTTTGAGGAGTTGTCTTTGTAAACTAGCATTGTAAATTCAGTTAATAAAGATGTCATGAGGACAACCCAAAATGTCATTTTCTTTATGAGGCTTGTTTCTAATGTCTTTTCTTCTTGTTTTTTGGTGTAATTTTATATCGGTTGAATTGAGAAGATGAATAATATGATCTGTCCAGGGCAAGACTTTAAATAAAGAAGAAGCAAAAAAAAGAAAAAAAAAATGAAGCAAGTGCCATTAATCTCTACTAAAATCTTTCCCATCATCTTGTATGCGTAACTTTCATTTGTCCGTGAAGAATCAGAAGTGAATTCTGATGTTAACCCATTCAGCCAAAGTCGTTAATTGACATAATCTGCCGAAGAAATATGCTATGAAGAACATTGAAATCCGTGTAAAAGATGTACTGTTTTTTTCTATGCAAAGAGTAAATCTTTGGGTGAAATTTGCTTAATATTCATTAAATCAACTTAGGACATTTGTACGAGCGGTGTGTCACGTCAATATACAAAGTTATATTAATAGTCTAAGTTGGGTAGAATTCACCGATTTCCATAGCGTAAATTTCTGCTAAACCTTGGGTCTTCAAAACAATTAACTTACACGAACTTTCGGCCATGCTCTTGAGTCTTTATGATCTGAAAACTACCATGAATTTTGTTTCTTCTGGTGCCTTCTTTGAACATGGGCCTCTTGCTGAGCCCAGTCCATCCGCAGGCTGAGCCTTCCACCCATTGCATTTTATGGCATTACTTCGCTCTCGGGGTTTTTTCTTTATTTTATGGGGGCACCATTTTTTTCCTTCTTCTTTTCTTTTATTTGAGAAGTCTCTTATTTTACTCACATCTTTTGTCTTAGTAAAGAGTATCTTAATATATAAGCCGTGTTAGAATTTCTCTTGCAAATTTCGTTTTAAGTTGTAAGCATGCGCTTAATTTGATGGAGTGATTTGTGATCAGCTTGACTCAGATTTCGAGTCTGAATGTTCACTTAATGATTTTTTTCCTTCAAAAATAATCAAGAAAACCATATTTATAATAAATAGCAACTACTCTCGCCCAAGAAATTTTAATGCGATCCCTGATTCGAAATTACGGTAATGTTTAACAAAGAGATTAGTTTTTACAATGTGGACCTCAAGTGTATTAGTAATTTAAAAGTTGTCTATTAAATTTGCTCAAATAATTGTAAATGAATATGGTCCTTTTTTTTTTTTGTGATGGGAGACAAATACATTGATGGAGGCTGAAGAAAAGGAAGGGGAGGGGTGGTGCTAGGCCTGATAGATTTTGGGGAGGAACGGCTAGCCCCCTAAAGGCGAAAAACCCACCACCACTCGATGTGACAAATCATGGCCAACATGCACCGGTGTGGATCATTCCTCACCTCTTTTCTCATATTGGAAAATCGTTCCCCTTTTATCTTTTTTTAATTTCTGGAAAAATATAAAAAGGATTAAAGAATTGAAAGGTCTAACTGACCCGAACCTCCCCAACGTTGTCTCGCGCTATGTAATAAGATCAATGATGCTTTTATGAAAAGAAAATTTCCACAGCGAAAGTAAATCTAAGACGAGTTCATATTGGTTGGCTTAAACTTTGTCTAATTAGCTATCGTCCCATTTGGATGGGGAGGTGCGGTGTTCGATCCCTAACTCTTAAGCTTGAAGAGTAAGGTCAATCAGCAAAAGATAACGTTGGCCAAAAAATAAATAAATGGATAATGTCACAATTGGTTTTTCTATGTTCACCTAAAAGTTAAAATCGCATTTCATCATTTTTTTTCCAAAAGTAAAAAAAGTGTTCCTCTACTTTTTAAAAAATGTCGAACATTTCATAGGTTATAATTTTGCTTTCGATGGTCAATTTTTGTTAACATAGGTTATTCGATTAACAACATAAACGCAGTTACACACATGTCGTGTTATGACTTGCTCAATTTATTTGAACGCGATACACAAGTCACATCACGCAACAGAAAAAGAAAAGCAGAGAGAGAGAGAGAGATGGGATCCATTAGGACGGCCATAGAGCTCAAGCTCTAAGCTCACGGCCACCGGGATGTTTAAGCTCAAACTTTCTGACGCCATGGCTACTCAATCTCATGACCGCAGCCGCTCGATGTGAGCTTGCGGCAACCATGGCAACTTGACTTTCAACTCGATATCATGGCTGCAGGATCTTTTCGAGCCACGAAATTTGAGGCCATACCCACTCGAGCTTCTAGCTCGCCCCGGGTCAATTGATGGCACTTCTTCTAAACTAAGGCATGGTTTCGTAGCAAAAGATTTTGCTTTCGGGCAAAAGTAAACCCGTCATAGATCCATAGGATTTGAATAATTGATCAAAGACCGCAACTAGATAACGAGCATCAAACCATCCACTTTATCTTTGCCTGAGTTAGCCATAGCGAAACGAAATCGGGCATACAGCTACCACAGCATTGGCACCGCCGAAGCGACAGACGACCAGAACAATCATCCCCTCGGCGGAGCTACGACCAACGAAGGAGCTCATAATACCGAACACTATTAATTCAAGTTATTCAACCCCCTCTAAACCTGAATCCCAGCAAGCTCGACCCGGTTCTTGGACTGCTACCAAATTCAACGGTTGCGATTCCTCTTGGCGCACTGTAGTAGAAGGTGAGTAAAATTCATCAATATCGATATGGTAAGTTTCTGCTGAACCTTAGTCTTCAAAACAATTTATTTTGGATACATTGATGTCGATATGGTAAGACCATACCTTGCTCTATAATTTCTTTTTAATGATGGGATCATATTTCTTTTCTTTTTTTTTCCTTTTTAATTTGACCGTCTCTTATTTCAGTCATGTCTTGAATGTGATTGTATTCATATGTTAAAACTTAGTATACAAATAACGATTGAAATTTGTCTTGCAAATTTCTTCTAAGCTCATAAGTTTAATGTGTGTATTCAATCTGATGTAGTGATTCCAATCAGCTTACCTTAAAATTTTAGGTTTAAAGTTCATTTAATGAATTTTGTACACTAAAACCAACCGAAAGATTGACTCCCACATTATTAAAATCTCACGCTATACACGCTTTGACTTTTGTTCATTTTGAGATATCTAAACTTTTACGGCATATGAATTATTGACATGTGATGATCTATTAATATTTTTGAAAGTTAGAACAATATTTTAACTTTTAACATTTTTACTTTAATCATCAAATTTTACAGTACTAGCATTTTGTTAAGTAATTAGATGCGAAAATAATGTAATATTTAGGAGAGGAACCTTTTTTTTTATTTCATAATGTGCATCGCGAGCTTATCGGTATTTTAAAAATTTGTGATTAAAAATGCTTAATATAACGAAAATGAACCGATCTTTTTAGATCAGAGGCCATGATGGAGGGAGGATTCGGAAGGCGAGGGTGGTACCGGCCCAATCGGAGGGACAGCTGGCCCTCGAAGCAAAGCCATCACTGGATCCCTTCCCATAGCGGAATTGATTTATTTATCATTTATTTTGTGATGGAATACATTTTCTTCTGCGCGATTATCTGTGATCACGTCAATTTATTAGGAATATGTGGAGATAGTTAACTTACTTTACATATTTCACTCATCCAATGAGATCGATAATAATTTTATGAAACAAATTTGGATCTAAAATAAGTTTATATTAGGTCGATTAAGCTTGGCTTTGTCGGTTACGCATTCAATTTGGATGGAGCCCTATGAGGTTTGAGGATGGGGCCGGCCTGTATAGCTTAAAAAAACAAAAGAAGGTCATGGTTGGTGCTTTTACTCGAAAATTAATATCCTCTCTCTTAATTTTTTTAGGTTCATAAGTAAATGGAGGGTTTTGTTTTTGAGGCAAATCTAGAAAGATTGATGGTATTTTACACGTTCTAATGGCACTTTTTCAACCTCTTGATGCATGCAAAGTAAACCCATTAGAAATCTACACATTTTGAAAAGTGAAAATGGTGGAATTAAGATAATATAATTCGATGTGTTGTCAAGTAGCACACATTGATCATCAAAAAAATAAATAATAGAAACGATTGAGTCATTTTAAATCTGAGTGTATTTGCAGCATTGACTCATTTGAATCTCTCTAGTTCATCCCGGCCACCCTGAGCAGCGTGCCACTGCTCTGGCCTCGTCATTTCCCTGAACCACGCCCCGGATTGGTTACCAGGGGAAGGCTTCACGGGGATCAGAGGTGGGACCCTAACCCGTAGAGGGTTCGGTCGGGTTTCCCAATGGGACCTTTATCCCATACTACTCTCCCCTCACTTGCCTTTAAATGGCTTGTGAGGAGGAGTCCTCCCGGGATGGTCATTTCAGGAGGGAACAGTTTTAGGACATGTTTAGGTCCTACTCATTTGAATCTCTCTAGTTCATCCTTTTTGAGTTGAGTTCCTAATGAAAGCTCTAGCCTTTCCCAATTGGTGTCACTTGATCTCTCTTGCAATCATTTTTCCGACACATCCTCATTCTCTTCTCTCAGGTTGGAAAATTCAATCTTCACATTGTTTGTACAAAATCTAACAATTTTGAGAAAGCTTGCTCTTGATGAAGTAGACATGTCCACGATTTCACTAAAGTCCTTTGCGAATTTGTCTTCTTCTTTGACGTATCTAAGCATTGAGTATTGTTCCTTAGGGAGGACATTTCCAAATACTGTTTTTCGATTGCCATGCCTCACTGTCGCGACCTCTTTTTTTTGGGCGCCCGCAATCGGGTACGAGCGCCAGTGGGAGGCTAATGGTTTGGCTAGGTTTTTTAGCCTGGACTCTCCCAAGTCCACCAATTCATGACTTTAATAGTCTAAGTTTTTTAATCTATAAATTAATTTTAAAACGGAGTCGCCACTAATCAATTTAGGGTGTGTTGATTAGAAACCCAAGCAAAATATCGGGAGAAATACTCACTCATGCGTAATCAGAGAAATTAGGATCAAGGACTTGATTACACTAGTTAATCACTAATGCCCTTTCGGTACCTAATCTCGTTTAAACCCTAAGGCTTTTTGGATGCTTGTGGGATTTTTCATGCATTTTGGGGATGAAAAACATTCTTCGGGTCTTTTTTCTCATTTTTTGGACATAAAGGGCATTTTTGGATTTTTGGGTATTTTTTGGAAAATACAAGTCCTTTTGGCTTTTTCTGAAATTTTTTGGCTTTTTCATAAAATTTTGGCCTTTTTTGGATTTTTGGCTTTTTTTTTGGAAAATATGGAATATTTTTTATTTTCTAATTTTTTTGGAAAATAAAATATTTTTAATATTTTTCAATATTTTTGAAAAAAATAAATTATTTTTATTTTTCTTGATTTTTCGGAAAATAAAACATTTTTCAACATTTTTTTAAAAATATTTTTCGGTTTTCTGGAAATTAAAATGCTTTTTAATATTTTTTCGAAAATAAATTACTTATTTCTTTATTATTGAAAATATTATTTTATATTAAAATATTATAAAAACGGCCGGGTTGGATCCGCAGTTGGGTCCAACCCGGCCCGACTCGGTTTTTCTCCTTTTTTTTTTTTTAAAAATGAAACGGCGTCGTGGTCGGGTGTTTAGGGACACTCGACCCGACCCGACAACCCGGCTCCATAACCCGACTCCTCGACGAACCCTACTCGACCCGGCTCCAATTTGCAACCCAACCTCTGCCGCCCCCAGAATTTGCGAAATCCCTACTCGGTTCCCGATTCGGGTCCGACCCGACAACCTGGGGTTGTGATTCGGAAACCGACCCGGAAAATCGGGAACCCTAGGGTTTCTGAATCGCGGTGTTGAGGCACAACGGCGGGGATGACAGCAACGGCAGCAGCGATAGCGACAGTAGCGACGAGGGGTGGACTGCAGGGGGGAGGCTATGGCGACGGCAGCACTACTTGTTCGTGGCGATGGCGTCAGGACGGTGGTGGCTGACAAAGGGCTGCAGGTGCGGGCGGTGGATTGGCGTCGGCGTCCCCTTCAATTTCCAGATCTGGTGCAACCTTGGCGAATCGGCTACTACAGCGGCGTTGGAGCAGTGGCGGAGACGCGGCTGCGCCGGCGACAGCGAATCCCAGATCTAGTCAAATCTGGGCCGTCATCGGCTCGCCTCGCCGCTCGCGCTTCCTCCTCTCTTCCTACTTCCTCCTCCGGCGAAGCTCAGATCCGTGGCCGCGAGTCCTCGGACTCCCCTGAAGTCTCTCAGTGGGGTGTCCAAGGGCTGCGACTCGATCCGCCTCTCTCTCTCTGTAGGTTCGCTCGCCGACGGCCTCCCCCAATGTCTCTCGGTGGGAGGTCGTTTAAGCTCACGACCCGCCTCCTCTCGCTTGCTGTTCAACCTCCTCCGAAGTCTCTCAGGAGGAGGTTTCCAAGCTTGCGATCCTCTCGCATGCCTCCTCGACGACGGAAATGGGGGCCTATTTATAGGTGAGGGGGCGGCCGATCGACAGAGCTTTGACCACCGGTCCCCGTGCGCCAAGCGGCCTTCGCCGGCCGAACCGGCATCCCATCTGACGCCAGCTGCCCCTCCCACATGGATCGCAGTCCGCTTGTCCCTCCGGCGTCGCGTCGTCTGCGCGTGCACTGCAAAGGCGCGAGGAAGGAGATGACTGGTGGGGCCGGGCTGAAGGGGAAATGGGCCATAAGGGCCCATTTGAGGGCTGCTTCTTTTTTTTTTCTTTTTTTGTTTTTTTTTGTTTATTTATTTCCGAAAAAGATAAAATAAAATAAAGTAAAACCTAATTAATTAAAAGGAAATTTTTTCAACACTCACCACTCTCGATATAAGTTACAATGATAATTTGTTTGGGATTCTTCCCAAATTCAATTGGACCAATCCTCTTGAGTCTTTGTCTATTCGATATACGAGCTTTTTGGGAGAAATACCCAATTCAATTGGTAACATAAAGGATTAAGAAGTTTTACATCTTAGTGGTTGTAGATTTATAGGACACATCCCCTCGACGATGGGGAATCTCAACCAACTCCAATTTTTATGGATTGTCGAGGATAGCTTTAGCGAGGTGGTAGAGTTTGAAATATTTGCAAAGCTTAAAAATCTTCGAGTGCTTTGTGTTTCTCAAGAACTAAGTCTAACTCACGATACACTCAAGTATACATTCCCAAGGCTTGAAATATTGAGGTTACTTTGTCTTGCAACTTGACTAAGTTTCCCTATTTCTTTAAATTATTGAAATATTAAGAATGTTAGACCTCTCCTTAAATAGGATTAGTGGGGAGATCCCAATGTGGTTTTGGGGAATAATCCCTGATTCATTGGAAGCATTAATTTTTTTTGATAACCTTTTGGAGGGAGGTATACAACTGTTGCACTGAAAGAATTTGTCAATAATTTCACTTAGCAACAACTCATTCCATGGACCATTGTCCATTCTCCCACCTTCTACTTATAACTTTTATGCCTCCAATAATGGTTTCACTGGTGAGATCCCCTCTTTAATTTGCCAGCTTAGTTCACTACGATATTTAGAATTAATGAACAATAATCTCTCTAGGAATATGCCATGATGTTTTGATAGTATAACCAATCTCCGTTATCTAGACTTGAGTAATAATACATTGCAAGGATCATTACCACGCTCCCTAGTCAAATGTGTGAACTTATTGACACTAGATCTCAATCACAATGAGTTCAATGATATTGGAAGCATCACAATTGTATACCCTTGATTTGCAATCGAACAAATTTTATGGTAGGATCAATCTCACTGTATTTGGACTCTCCTTCCCTGCTCTTCAAAGTTTATCTATTTCCAACAACAATCTCACTGGACGGTGGCCCACGGACTTTTTCTCAAACACCTCATTGGTTATTATAGATTTGTCCAACAACAAGTTTGGTGGGCCAATTCTGTTTCCATCTCCTGCTACATATTATTATTCCACTGCGAGTAATAAGATAACCAGAAAGATCCCATCTTTGACATAAAATGCCACCCAACTTGAGATCATAGACTTGTCCAACAATAGCTTATTGGGTAGCTTGCCTCGGTGCTTAACAAATTTTAGCATCAATCTGTCAATTTTGAACTTGCGAATGAATCACCTCGAAGGCCCAATTCCTAAATTTTTCTTTGAGAAGTGGCTTGATGACTCTTGACTTGAGTCGAAATCGATTTGAAGGCACATTGCCCCAGTCGCTTGTCAAATGTAGATATATGGAAGTGCTGGAACTCAGTTACAATTAGATAGAGGATACATTTCCAAGATGGTTGGGATCATTCCCAGAACTAAAAGTTCTCGTTTTGAGGTCCAACAATTTGAAGGGTCTTTTGGATATTCCTATAGGAGCTCACCTCTATCCCAAGTTACACATTTTGGACCTCTCCAACAACAGCTTTACCAATCCTTTGCCAGCCAACTTGATCATGAACCTTGAAGGCATGATGAATGATGAAATTGTGCAAGATACATCATTGTATATGACACAACCATCTTTCGGAGGGGAGACATATGAAAATTCAGTAGCCGTGATATCGTGCCAGCCCATTGCGTTATGTAAATATTACGAATTGCTCGAATTTTGGAGTTCTGAGGCAACGTTTAGGCATCCACTTCGTGGGCGTTTTGATTTGACGGAGTAAAGCCAAAAACCCATTTTTACAGAATTTTCAATTCGAAGCGGGTGGAGATTGAATGACTCTCGACTTGTCACTGCTTTTGCGTGTTCAACCTTACCAAATGTTCCTTTCGTCTGGTGAAGCGCGGTTGGATTAAGTCGCACAAGCAAAATGGTCAAAGCCATGGTCCGGTGAAAAGAAAATTCAGACAATTGGTGAACCCTTTTTGGATCTGAGCGCGTGGGAAGAAAGCAGCGGTGTTGAAAGAGATGGGAGAACAAACTCGGGATGACGGTGGAAGGAGTTCGGGAGAGTAAGTACATAATTATTCAAGTATTATACATGATTTCTCATATTATTTAATGTGCTCTAAAGGAAAAGAAATGATCTTTGTTCATGAATATAACTAGATGGTTACAAGTTTTCAGGAGACGTACCGATTAAACCTCAAACCTCTTCTAAATTATATAGGATTTTCCTGATGGGTATATCAAACTCCTCTTGTGGTTTGAAACCTAATTGCACAATGGTCTCGATCCCCGATTAATTCCCATTTGCCTCCATTTCTGGAGCAAATTATAGGTCCTACTCCTAACTCATTTACCTAGATACATTGAGCATGATTATATGGAAATTGATTTATCACCAAGTGAAAAGTTCATTTTTGCCATATCTCTGTTTGGAAAGTTTGCTGGAGGACCCAATAAAAGGAAAAGATGCAATTGTCACATAATGCACGACTGCAAATTATACTTATAGATTACATGTCTATTAAATATCTTTAGATCCGTTCAAATCGTAGTATACATAATATCAATGCAATCTGCATATTTGGCGAATGGACTTCAAACAGAACATGTTTGCTCATGCGATGACGATGCCGTTTTCAAGACAAAGCATTTGGGTACATGAACTTATGATGAAGGTGAATTCAAGCTTCACAGCCTCCACCGCTTAGAGAGTGACTTTGCAAGGCAAGAGGAGGTTGACCCTTTTCATATATATGCTCTTGAAATATGATGATTAGGCGCCTAAAATGTCAGTAGCATGTCTTTGTCCATTCACAAAGGTCGTCATGGTTCAGTATGTGCGTGTTGAGGTTCAAATCCAGCTCATTATCTTAACCTTAACTACTCGTATTAAGTGGAAACCATGACGAGGGATTTTTGCTTCTAGAAAAAGTTGGTAATTGAGGAAACAAGTATAGTACATCGAAAAATAGCGTGTGTTCAGTGAGATTGATTGCATCATCTCTTCCCACCAAAGACATAAAGAATGACTTGCTCCAAAGAAAGGAGGAGGAGAGAACACCGCTGGAAGTGTTGAGACTTTCCTCAGCCTGGCCCTCTGCATGCGAATCTTACGGTAGGGCTATGCTTACTAAAGACTGATGCTAAGTTCGTCCTACCGGGATTCGAGAATGTGGTACGTGGATTTTCATACGTACCTGCATGGTTTATAAACTAGAGACAAGATGTGTTGTCATGGTTTGTGTGTCTGCGCAAGTGCAGACAAGAGTTTAGGTTGCGATTATAGAGTTCTTGGGAAAAGTATCAAAAAAAGTCATAAATCTTTTATATTTATGCCAATTTAGTCATAAGTATTTTATTGGTGTCAATTTAGTTCTAAACATTTTTACTTTGTACTAATTTAATCCTAAACTTTTTCACTTTATGCCAATTTAGTCCTTTATGGTTAGTTTTAGTTGGATTTTGCTGATTGGACACTGGTCGGTTGACATGACAGGATTAGTGTTGGCGTTGATTTTCGATTATTTTGATAATATTTTAATATTTTTTCATTTTTGTTTTATTTTTATTTTATTCTTTTTCTTTTTCCTTCTTCTCCTCCTTCCTCTAGCCTCGACCTCACCCGTTGGAGGAGAGGAAGGAGAAGGAGAAGGAAAAAATGAATAAAGAATAAAAAAAAGAATAAAAAATTCAAAAAATATTAAAATATTATTAAAAATTATCGCCATCGGCACCGGTCATGCCACATTAGTCGATTGTTGTCTAGTCAGCAAAATTCGATGAAAATTAGCCGAAAGGATTGAATTGACATCAAATCAAAATGTTTATAATTAAATTGGTACCAATAAAAAAATTTAGAACTAAATTGACACAACTACAAAAGATTTAAGACTTTTTTGACACTTTTCCATAGGGTTCTTTTCAGGGGTAAAGAGACGGATTACAGGCATATGAGCAAGAGCGAAAAGGCCCAAAACAATATATTACAGGAACAAGAGTAGGCTTGTAGATTGCAGCCGAGGAAACCTATGGTGGCTTGGGCTTTGACGAGTAAGGTGGTGAATAATGACCATAGAGCGTAAGTCAAGGGTTTCCGAAACAAGATGCATGCACAGGGGACCGAAATCATCGCTAGAGATGGCAAAGATCAAGAGCCGCCGACATTTGCTATGGCAAGCAGACAGAGAAAATGAGCAAAATAGGCTTTCAAAGGAGGGGACAACTCGAGGCGAATGCAAGCCCCTACACAGCCAAATCGATTGACGCGCTTTATTTGCCTCCCCAGTATAATTAATTTTCAAAGTTCAGTTTTATGCCAAGTCCAAGCCCTACACAGCCACACGAAAGATCATTTTCCATCTCCAACACAAGAACTATCACGATAGCATCATCATTTACTCATGGAAGATTGTAGACTTCGCACTCTAATCTCACTTGTTAGGCTTGACCTGCAGGGATGAGAATTTTAGCTATACGCATCCAAGAACTCATCTTAAAGACCCAAAACCATTCGGCCCGGTGACATTGATACATGACCTGCTTTTTTGGGCTTGACAAAAACCATGAGCTATATAAGGTCTCTTCAACATATCTATGTAATAGAGCCCAGTCTCTGACAATGATCAATTGGGTAGAAATGTCCTTAAATTTATGTTTCATCAAATTAACTTACGACATGTGTATGATCAGTTGATCCCATCAATGTGCAAAGTTATGTTCATGGTCGTAGGTGAGCACAATTCATCGATTTTGATACAGTAAAATTTATGCTGAACCTTGGTCCTCAAAACAATTAACTTCAGAACCGTCTTTCACTATGCTCTTTCTTTATGTGTGAAAATCAATTACCAAGAGTTCTTTTTTTTCATGTCTTCTTTCTCCAATAGGCCTCTTGCTAAGCCTGGTCCATCTACATGTTGGGCCTCCCAGCCAGTATGCTTTAAGACCACACCTTGCTCGATATTTTCTTTTTAATGGTGGGATCCTTTTTTTTTGCTTTCCTTTTCTTAATTTGGACGGTCTCTCGTTTGAATCACGTCTATGGTATCTTACTATAGAAGCCAACGTTTGGAATTTCTCTTGAAAATTTTGTTTCACCTCATACACTTGTGCGCATTCAATATAATAGAGTAATTCTAGTTAGCTTACCTTTTTCAGGTTGGATGTTCATTTAATATTTCTTGCAAACGAAAACTTAGGACAATCAAGAGAACCAAAAAAGTTAGCTCCCCATTATTAAAGTCTTGCAGTAGACGTGCTTTGACTTTTGTTAAGTCTGAAATCCCTAAAATATTCACACCTTACTAATGATTAATGCGTGAATTTACATATAATCTGCTTATGTTTATAAAGTGAGTTAACTGTTGACGTATTATTTACTTTTGCCATTGAATTTTTAATAGACAAGCTTTTTATTAAGTAATTAGATGTGAAAATACTGCAATGTTTAAGGGAGCGACTTATTTTTCGTAATATACACCGTGAGTATATTAGTAATTTAAAAATTATTGATTAAAAATGCTTAATAAACCGACTATGAACCGATTTTTTTTTTCAGAAAAGCACTGGATCCCTTCTATTTTCCATGATGGTATTGATTATGCATCCTTTTTTTTTCGGACGCACTACATTTTCTTTTAGGCAATTGTACTTGATCTCGAGAATTAATTAGGAATATGTAAAGATAGTTAACTTATTCTACATATTTCACTCGTCCCCCGAGATCGATAATGTTTTTATGAAACAGATTTGGATCTTAAATAATTTCATATCAAGTCAATCAAGTTTGACCCTTCTTGATTACTCATTCGATTTGGATGGAGGAGGTAGAGAGTTTGGTCCCTACCTCCATGGTTTGAGGATAGGGCCAAGCTACATGGCAAAAAGCAAAAAAAAAGAAAAGGAGAACATCTTACCGTTGGTGCTTTTACGTGAAAATTAATGTCATCTCTCTACTTCTTTTTAGGTTCAAAAGTAGATGGAGGGTTTTGTTTTTGAGGCAAAACTAGGAGG
The DNA here is from genome assembly GCA_017140475.1 of Eucalyptus fibrosa. Lineage (NCBI taxonomy): Eukaryota > Viridiplantae > Streptophyta > Magnoliopsida > Myrtales > Myrtaceae > Eucalyptus > Eucalyptus fibrosa. Next base: position 7,801,952 of record CM029510.1, on the reverse strand, counting down.
ATCGATGGAATTTTACATGTTCTAATGGCACTTTTTCATCCCATTTTGATGATGCAGGTAAAGTAAACCCATTAGAAATTTACATGATTTGAAAAGTGAAAAGAGTGAAGTTGAGATAATGTAATTAGTGGTGTTGTTATGTGACACACCTCGATGACCCCCCAAAAAAATAAATAGAAATAGTGTATCTTCCCTATATGGGCCATACCATACAAAGTCCTTGAATCTTTAATTTGCCTAATCAAGTCATCTAATTTACATGGCTTTTCAAATTACATCTTTCCAATTCTGAATTTGGTTACTTGGAGCTTGTTTTCAACGAAGTGGGCAAGAATCCAAGATGAAAAAGACCTTTGGTAGTCGTGAACTATCGATTGATCAACGACCATAACTAGGCCACGAGCAACAAAATTTTTCAATACGATCGTTACGTACAAGCTTTTCAGTTAGACTTTTGCCGGAGCCGATATTTTCATCGTGGCTAAAGGCATCTACCCAACCATCGAACACAATGCTTAATCATTGAGCCCCAGCCGTGGATAAAGCTAGACGAACATTCATTGTGTCTCAAATCTTTAAAATAATTAGGCTCACACCTAAATCCTTGAATCATGATTGACACCAAACACCTTCTTTGGAAAATTTTATCAAAGAGAGGTATCAGATCTTGGCTTCTCCCATTTTTATGGATGGTAGAAGACAAAGCAAGGAAAAGATGTACGTTGATAACGAGATAGCCTACTTTATGTAAATTCCCGATCTATAAAATTGTTTTGGCACCTTTTCTATCACATACAAGGAAAATATGCTGAATTTCATGTTTACATAATCAAAACGTTAATGTTCAATTTGGGGCACCAACACCCTATAAGATCTTATTATATACATAGTTCAACAATTTACAGGAATTCAAACACCCGGTATAATTAGCATATTAGGTCCTGTAAGTAACTAATGATGTGAAGATGTGAAAAGATTTCGACAGGCTTTGAAAGTTATACTTTCATTGTAATGAACATTTCCTTAGTAATCCTATAAAAAGCTTACTAGCTTTGTCATCATAAGGAATTACTAGCTATTGATTAAAAACCTTCCCAAGTCTCTTTACTGACAAACGAGATTCGACTTGCAAAATGGAGCATTGTCATCATGTAATACTTTTTTGACAAAGCGAATTGATTTTAGCTCATTTACAAATACAGACAAAAAACATGCAATTTAAGAATTTAAAACGGTCAAATTTGTCAATTGTGAAGTAGAGTCGTGAGTGCCGTGACATGGGGTGTCGTATGGCAAGATATCATGCACAAGAGACGTTTCAAGAAGATTATTCCATGGAAAATCTCCATGGCACTAAAATTTTCCACACGCAAGGGACCACCACCATGGAAATTTTGTGTCCCAATAATGCCAATTTAAGAAGACTTTCACCTTGACCTTAAAGAGAAGACCGTGTTGATCACTTCACAATACAAAAGGGACTTTATCATAAGTGGAAATGCTTGCTAAGCATGGTCCATCCACATGTTGGGCCTTCGAGCCAACATGCTTTAAGACCATACCTTGCTCTATATTTTCTTTTTAATGGTGGGATCAATATTTTTTCTTTTTTTCCTTTTTTCAATTTGGACCATCCCTTAATTTAATCTTATCTTGTATCTTATTGTATTCGTATATGGTATCTTAGTATATAAGTAACTTTCGGAATTTCTCTTTCAAATTTAGTTTCAGCTCGTACGTTTGATGTACATGTTCAATCTAATAGAATGATTCCGGTCAACCTACCTTCATTTTAGGTTGAATGTTCATTTAATGAATTTTGCACATGAAAACCAACCGAAGGATAGACTCCCACATTAATAAAATCTGAAGTAAATAGGCTTTGACTTTTGTTAGGTTCAAAATACTTAAACTTTCAGAAAAATCGAATTATTGACACATGATAATCTGTTAATATTTTTGAAAGTTAGAACAATATTTTAACTTTTGACATTTTTACTTTCGCCATTGAATTTTAAACGGACTAGTCTTTTATAAAGTAACAAGATGCGAAAATACTATAATATCAAGAGAGCGACCAATTTTTCATAATGTGCATCGCGAGTTTATTAGTAATTTAAAAAATATAATTCGATGTAATTGTTAAGTAGCGCACCTCAATCATCCAAAAAAAAACAAAACAAAACATAGAATTAGTGTGCCTTGCCTAAAGGCCTTGCAAAGCCCTTGGACCTTTAATTGTCAAATTAGGTCAATTTATATGGCTTTCCTAACAAATGTTTTCAACTCTAAATTTGATTAATCGGAGCTCATTTGTTCAACGAAATGGGCAAGAGTCCCACATGAAAAGGATCTTTTGCCGTTGTGAGCTATACGAACATAGTTCACAAGCAATCATCGTGTCTCCAACCTTTAAAATGAGCCTATTTCCAAGTCAACGAGGGTTGGAGGATATTGTAAAATCCCTAAATCATAATTGACAGCAAAATCGGCACCAAACAACTTCCCTTGAATTTTTTTTTTTTTTTTTAATCAAAGAAAGCTCTTGGATCCAAGTTTCTTCCCATTTTATCATCTAAAAAAGAAGGTAAAACAAATAAAAGATGTACCTCAGAAACGAGATATACCAATTTACATAAACTCTCAATCTACAAAGTACACCCCCATTTGCTTAATTGTTCTTTAGGTCGATCCATTGTTTTGGCACCTTTTCCATCACATATGAGGATAATATGCCTAATTTTGTGTTAACATAATCGATATGTAAATGTTCAATTAGGTGCCCCAACACCCTTTAAGATCTTATTATATACACGTTTAAACGATTTACAGGAATTCAAACACCTAGTATAATTGGCATATTAGACAATGTAAGTAACTAATCATGTGAAAATGTGAAAAGATTTTGACAGGTTTTGCAAGTTATAATTTCCTTACAATGAACATTTTTTCTTAGTAATCCTATAAAAAGCTTACTGGCTTTGTCATCAGAAGGAATTACTAATTATTGATTAGAAACCTTCCTAAGTCTCTTTACTGACAAAAGTGATTCAACTTGTCAAATGTTGCACTATCATTTAATAATACTTTCTCGATAAAGTGTATTATTTTTAGCTCATTTATAAATATAGAAAAAAATGCAATTAAAGAATTTAAAACGGTCAAACGTGTCAATTGTAAAGTAGAGTTGTAAGTGACGTGACATTGGGTGCTCCGGGAGACACTTCAAGAAGATTTTTCCATGGAAAATCTTCATGGCACTAAAATTTTTCACACGCAAGAGACCACCATCATGGAAATTTTGTGTCCCAATAATGCCATTTTAAGAAGACTTTGACTTTGACCTTAAAGAGAAGACCCGTGTTGATTACTTCACCATACAAAAGGGGCTTTATCATAAGTGGAAATGCTAAATTGCAAAATGGAAAGGTATTAGTTCCTCTGTCTCCTTTGTTTCCACTTATCCTTTCATTCATTTCTTTGCTTTCCTTTGCCCCTTTGCCCTTCTGACCAACGTGATGTCTTTCTCCATCTTAAAAATTTCTTCCTACTTGATAGCATGGCATCATGGCATTGGACTCTTGTGATTAGAATGATCATGTTGTGTCATATCCAAAAACAAGCATCTTTTCCATCATTGATGGGGAAAATGTGCCAAATCTTAGGTTTACATAACCAAAAAGTAAATGTTGAGTTTTAGTGCCCTGACATTCTTGAGACCTTCATTACACGTTAAAAACAATTTACAATAATCCAAGTATAACACGAGCATATTAAGCATGAGTTTGCTATGACTTTATAAATGGATTTTGGGTTGCAATGCAAATATTGATAACCAAAACTCTTTAAGAAAGGGCGGTCGCACGACCTTAGGCGGCCATCTTGTGGGTTGTGCAACCTCATCAACCGCCCTCATGAACAAGATGAACAATAACAATGAGGGGCAAAATTGGAAAAATAAAGAATTGGTGAGGATAACCTTGGGAAAAAATTTATTTAACCATAGTTTCGGCATTCTACAAACAATACTTCAAAAAGCTTGCTAAACACCTCAGCATTTCCTCAACAGCTTTCGAAAGCCAAAAGCTCCTTGAAAAAACTTAACCAAATGCACCATAAGTCATGTAAGAAACCAATCGTGTGAAGAAGTGAAAAATTTCAACAGGATTGAAACTTATTATATTGTCATAATGAAGTTTCCTAATAATTCTGTGCAAAGCTCAAGAGCTTTGTCATAGAGTTATTAATATTTGATAGCCACGTTATGAATTTTTATTATGTTTTCTAATGGACAAATCATCACAGTCACCCTAATTCTCTCTACTAGCAATGAAATATAAAGAATACGCTTTTGTCATTCTTTAGCTCATTCACAAATACCAACAAAAATTACAATCAAAGAATATAGGAAACTCAAATTCACAAGTTGTCAAATCGAGTTGTTAATGTTGTGATATGGAATTAGTACATGTGGCACAATATTGCACTCAAGAGGACTTTTCGAAAAGACTTTTCCTTGGAAATTTAATGGCACTAAAAGTTTTTTCACGCCCAACTAACCCGACCAAGGGAAAAAAGAAAAAAAAAAAAGAGAGTACCATATATGTGACCCCAATAATGTCGTTTCATGAAGACTTTTTTTTTGGTCATAGTTTCATGAAGACTTTGATTTCTACAAACTGTGTCTTTTCCTTCACTTTTCAATTGTGGCAGTAAAATACTTGACAAACATTTCTTTTAAATTACTCGTCGGCAAGTAACGGAGAGATTAATTTCCAAGAAGTTTTCCATTGAAATTTCTATGGCACTAATAATTTTCCACACTCAACTAACCCCACCAAGGCTCTTTCTCATGGAGATTCGGTGACCCCGATTATTTTATTTTAAGAAGACTTTGACTTTGACCTTTAAGAGAAGGCTTGCGTGATCACTTCACACTACAAGAGGGCTATATAAGTGGAAGCACTCTCCTTTACCACCAATAAACTCACTCACACGCTAAATTGCAGAATGGGGTGGCATCAGATCCTTTGCCTCCTTTGTTTTCACTTTTTCTTACATTCCTCCCTTCAATTTGCTTTGCCCCTTTGCCCTCTTGACCAACGCGATGTCTTGCTCCATTTTAAGAATTCCTTCATGCTTGATAGCAAGGCATCAGACCCTTGTCATTGGCATCCTATTGACTCAGCTTATCATACAATAAACCCTGTCGAGTCTTATCCAAAGACAAATTCATGGTATAAGAGCATGGATTGCTGCTCATGGGATGGTGTCGCTTGTGATGGTGCCACTGGTAACATCATCGATCTCGATCTTACTTGCAGTTGGCTTCGTGGCCCTCTCCATTCCAACAGCTCCCTCTTTCTTCTTCGCCATCTTCGAAGCCTCAACCTTTTTGGTAATAACTTTGTTGGCTCTCACATTTCGTCTAATCTGAGTGCATTTGCAACATTGACTCATTTGAATCTCTCCAGTTCATCATTTTCGGGTTCCATTCCTAGTGAAATCTCTCGCCTCTCTAAGTTGGTGTCACTTGATCTCTCTAAGAATTATTTCGACACACATTCGTCCTCTTATCTCAAATTGGAAAATCCAATTTTCACAATGCTTGTTCAAAATCTAACAACATTGAGAAAGCTTGTTCTTGATGAAGTAGACATGTCCATGGCATCACCAAAATCCTTTGCGAATTTGTCTTCTTCTTTGACATATTTGAGCACTAGTCATTGTTCCTTAGGGGGGATATTTCCAGATACCGTTTTTCGATTGCCGAGCCTCACTAGTCTCTATATAGGTGTAAATTATAACTTGTCTTGGATTCTTCCCAAGTCCAATTGGACTAGTCCTCTTGAGACTTTGTCTCTCTATGGAACGAACTTTTCGGAGAAATACCAAATTTAATTGGTAACATGAAGAATTTAACTATTTTAGATCTTGAGGATTGCAAATTCACTGGACACATCCCCTCATCAATGTGGAATCTCAACCAACTCCAAGTTTTGTGGATTAATGAGAATAGCTTTAGTGGGGTTGTAGAGTTTGAATTATTTACAAAGCTTAAAAATCTCCGAATGCTTTATGTTTCTCAAGAACTAAATCTAATCTACGATACACTCGAGTATACATTCCCGAAGCTTGAAGTGTTGTCGTTGTGTTCTTGCAACTTGACCAAGTTTCCCTTTTTCTTGAATTCATTGAAAAGATTAACACAATTAGACCTCTCTTCAAATGGGATTAGTGGGGAGATCCCGATGTGGTTTTGGGGAATAAGCCATGATACATTGGAATCGTTGGATCTTTCTAATAACCTTTTGAAGGGAGGTATACAACTATTGCACTGGAAGAAATTGTCATCAATTCGCCTTTGGAACAACTCATTCCATGGACCACTCCCCATTCTTCCACATTCTACTTATTACTTTGATGCTTCCTACAATAATTTCACTGGTGAGATCCCCTCCTTGATTTGCCAATTTAGTTCACTACTACATTTAGAATTGTCTAATAATAATTTCTCTGGGAATATGCCATTATGTTTTGGTAATTTAACTAATCTCCAGTATTTAAAATTGAGTGATAATAAATTGCAAGGACCATTACCACGCTCCCTAGTCAAATGTGTGAATTTATCGACACTCGATCTCAGTCACAATGAGTTCAATGATGTATTCCCGCATTGGCTGGAAGCAAGACAACTATCATATGTTGATTTGCGATCGAACAAATTTTATGGTAGGATCAACCTCACTGTCTTTGGACTCTCCTTCTCTACTCTTGAAAGTTTACTTATTTCCAACAACAATTTCACTGGACGGTGGCCCACACAGGTTTTCTCAAACTCCTCATTAGGTATTATAGATTTGTCTAACAACAATTTTGGAGGGCCAATTCCACTTCCATCTCCTGTCACATATTATTATTCTATTGCAAGTAATAACATAACTGGAAAGATCCCCTCTTTGATATGCAATGCCACCCAACTCGAGATCATTGACTTGTCGAACAATAGCTTAACGGGTAGCTTGCCTCGGTGCTTGACAAATTTTAGCACCGATCTGTCAATTTTGAACTTGCGAATGAATCACCTCGAGGGCAAAATTCCTCATTTTTTTACTTCAAGAAATGGTTTGACGACTCTTGACTTGAGTCGAAATCAGTTTGAAGGCACATTGCCCCATTCGCTTGTCAAATGTAGATATTTGGAAGTTCTGGATCTCAGTCACAATCAAATAGAAGATACATTTCCAAGTTGGTTGGGAACACTCCCAAATCTAAAAATTCTCATTTTGAAGTCCAACAATTTGAAGAATCTTTTGGATATTTCAAGGGGAGCTCGCCTCTTTCCCAGGTTACACATTTTGGACCTCTCCAACAACAACTTTAGTGGTCCTTTGCCAGTCAACTTGATCATGAACCTTAAAGGCATGATGAATGGCGAAAATGTGCAAGACACATCATTGTATATGACAGGATTTCTCGAACGGTGGGGGACATATGAAAATTCAGTGGCCGTGATGATGAAAGGGCTAGAGGTTGAGCTAGTGAGAATCTTGACCTTCCTGACAATTATTGACTTGTCATGCAACTCTTTCCAAGGGAATATCCCTGAAGTTATTGGACATCTTCACTCTCTTATAGGGCTCAACCTTTCTCATAACCATCTTACAAGTTCCATCCCACCGACTCTAGGGAACTTGACTAATCTTGAATGGCTTGATCTTTCTTCGAACAAGCTAAGTTGGGTAATTCCTAGAAAATTGGGAGATTTGGCTTTCCTTGGATACTTAAACCTCTCGAAGAACCAACTCACTGGTCGAATTCCACAAGACAAGCAATTGAGCACATTTTCAACGGACTCATTTAGCGGGAATCCAGGTTTATGTGGAACTCCATTGCCAAAAGCATGCCCTGGCGATGCACAACTTCCTTCACCATCGTCCTTATTAACTTTTGACTGCGAAGGGCATGAGAGTTGGTTTAACCAGAAAATAGTGTGGATGGGCTATGCATCGGGAATCGTAATTGGGATTTCGATTGCATACATAGCATTGGAAACGGGAAGACCCAAATGGCTTATGCAAGGTGTGAGAATGCTGGAGAGTAGAGCAGCCGAGTGGATAGAGAAGTCAAAGCGATAGGCCATCAAATTTCATGGACAATGAAATTGTCTGCAGAATTTGTCTTTGCGAACTAGCAATGTAAATTTAGTTAATAGGGATGTCACTAGGATAGCTTGAAATATCATTTCCCTTATGAAGGCTTGTTTTTAATGTCCTTTCTCCATATTTCTCAGTGCAATTTCATATCGGTTGAATTGAGAAGATGAATAATATGATCAGTCAATCACGTGGCTTTAGATAAAGAAGAAGTAAAACACAAAAGAAGAAAATGAACCAAATGCCATTAATCTCTAAAGATATCTTTTCCATCTTCCCATGTGCATGACTTTATATGTCCGTGAAGAATTAGAAGTGAAGACTACCTTTCACTCATTCAGTCAAAGTTAGTTAATATCAACATGCCAAAGAATTATGTCTTGAAGGATCAACCCTGAAATTTGTGTATAGGATCAACTATTTTTTCTATTCAAAGAGTAAATCTTTGAGTGGAACCTACTTAATATTATGTTTCATTAAATTGATTTGGGATAGTTGTACAAGTGATGGGTCTCGTCAACATACGAAGTTATATGAATAGTCGATGGTTAGCAAAATTCATTGATCTCCATAGTGTGGGTTATACTAAACCATGGTCTTCAAAACAATAAACTTTTAGAAACATCTTTGGCCATGCTCTTTTTAGGAGTGAAAATCAATTAGCATGAATTTTAGTTCTTCTCATGCCTTCTTTGAACATAGGCCTCTTGCTAAGCTTGGTCCACTTGCAAGTTGGGCCTTCCACCCAGTTCACTCTACGACATTACTTTGCTTTCAAGGTTTTTTCTTTATTTTATGGTGCGACCATATTTTTTCCTTTTTAAATTTGGGAAGTCTCTTATTTTGCTCACATCTTTTAGCTTAATAGATAGTATCTTAGTATATAAGCGGGGTTGGAATTTCTCTTGCAAATTTCATTTTAAGCCGGTAGTTTTGACATGTGTGTTCGATTCAAGGGAGTGAGTTGTGGTCAGCTTGGCTTATATTTCAAGGCTGAATGTTCACATCATGGTTTTGGTCCACGAAAATTTAAGATAATCAAGAGAACCGAATTTATGTTTAACAGCAATTACTCCCGCACAGTTGCTTTTGGTGAGATCCCTTATTCGAAAATACCGTAATATTTAATGAAGAGATTAATTTTTATGATATCTACCGCAAGTGTATTAGTAATTTAAAAATTATTTATTAAATTTGCTCAAATAAATTTAAATGAATACGAACCTTTTTTTGTAGTGATGAATCATGGCCGCGTTGCATTGGTCTCGATCCTCCTCTTCTTCCCCTTTTTTCCCATATTGGAAAATCGTTTCTCTTTCTCTTTTTAATTTCTGGAAAGATAAAATAGAAAAGGATTAAAGAATTAAAAGATCCGACCGACCCGAACCTCCCCAATGCTATTGCATGACGTGTACACCGCCGTTCTCTCCATCAAAAGCCGAGAAAAAGAAGAAAAGGAAGGAAAGAGTTGCGACTCCCGGAGATGGCGTGGGAGGTTCGCGAATTCATGGGGGATTTATTAGGGTTCTTCCAGTGCGCCGCGATGCTCAAGAAAGAAACTGGGTATTTCGACCTACCCACCCCACTCGCCATGGCCAATCATAATGGCTTTTATCTCTGTCTTGATTTGGTGAATATGTGGACTGGTTTTGGTGATGCTGGGATGGGGATGAGGATGGGACGTCACATCCCTTTCTCGACCAGATTTCGCTCCATTTGCAGTGCCTTCTCTTTTACACCACCACCGTCACTGTTTGTCTCATGAATTTACTTGGAATATGTTTAAAATATAGAGCTTGCTTTGCATAATTTACTCTTGTGTAACGAAATCCATGAAAATAATATTTCCACAGCAAAAGTGGATTAAAGATGAGTTTACATCCGTCAACTTAAGCTTCACCTAATTTGCTACCGTCCCATTTGGATAGGGAGGTGTGGGGTTCGATCCCTACCTCTTAGACTTGAAGGGTGGGGCCAACCAGCAAAAGCTACCATTTGCAATAAATAAATAAATGAGTAATGTTGCATTCGGTCATTATTATTTTGCTCAAAAATCAAATTCATCTACTCCAGTTTTTCTTCCTTCTTTTAACAAAACGTCGCTCTACTTTTTAAAAAACCATCAAGCATTTCTCGAGTTATACTTTCTAAAAACATCGAGCATTCCATGAGTTACAATTTTCCTTTTGAAGGTCGATGTTTGCCAACATAGACTGTTGACATGTACACAATTATACCCCTATCATGCTATAACTTGCTCAATTTATGTAGCACCAAATTGGCACTACATCCAAAAAAATTGAGAGAGAGATGGGAGTCCATCGCGACGCTCATAGCTGCCAACTCAAGCTCTAAGCTCGCGGCCATTAGAGCCATTCATACTCAAGTTTGCAGATGCCATGGCCACTCAAGCTCGTGACCATGGCTGCTCTATCTGAGCTAACAATAGCCATGATAACTTGAACTTTGAGCTTGATGCAGTTAGGTTTGTAGTATCTTTTTAATTCTCGAAATTCGAGGGCATGGCCACGAGCTCGAAGCTCTCAAGCTTCGAGCTCTTGGCTATGGCCACTTAATTGGTGGTCAAGAGGGGTTACAAATCATTTTTTTTTTCATTGTTGTGGTTGGTAAATCTTGTGAGTTTTGGTTTAGTAGGATTTAAGGAAGAAGAAGAAGAACAAAATGTAGGGGGGAGAGAGAGAGATAGACAATCGAAAAAAGAAAGAAAACCACATCGGCATATCGAAGGAAACCAAAAATCATGGCAAGAAAGAGTTAATGGCCCATGTCAGTAAGTTCCATACAAGAAAAACAAAACCCGCTCTAATGCACGTAAGGTAAATTAATCAAAGATCTATGCAGTTTGAATTGAGCAAAGATTGCAACTAGACACCACAGGTAATGGAATATTTCATTACAGTCATTGGTCCCAAGCTTTCCACGTTAGACTCCTATAGAAATTAATACTTGTAAGAACTTCGCACACAAAGATGATGATTGTGGGCAATTTCTTTCTCTTAGCGTGAAATTAGAGCATTCAATGTATTTCCCCTATTGAAGTCATATAGCATCACGTACAAGTATTATTTGTTGGTCCAAAAGCATCGTCAAAGCAAAAACCATTGAACACAATGCTTAATCATCCAGGTCCTGGTCATGTATAAAAGCTACGCGAGCAATCACCGTGTCTGCAGCCTTTAAAATGATTAAGGATCACGCCTAATCCTCCAACTCAATAAAGGGATCGGAGAATAATATCGTGAAGTCCCCAAATCATGACTAACAACAAAAATCGGGACCAAACACCTTCCCTGCAAAAATTCAATTGAAGGGCAGCTTCAGATCTAGGCTTCTTCCCCTTTAGAGATTTTCCTCTCTCGCCCATGTAGAGATTTTCCTCGCGTCTTTGCCGAGCTCCATTTTCTTTCTCCATCTCTGCTTCTGGGTTTCTTGTTTTTCCTGCAGCTAATGGAAGGAATTTCGGATGATGGCCCCCTCCGAACTTGTTTTCCATCCATACTTTCGTGGATGTAGATTTCTGTCCCCTTGGGTCCTCTCCATTTGTCTTCTTTTCCCTCTTCATCTCCTCTGTGTTCTAGTCTTATCGCTCTCTCTAACTTGTCTTCTTTCTGTTGTCGTTCCCAAATTTCTGTATTTCTCACCTTGCATGTTCCCGATTTACCATCATCTCTTTGCATGGATGGCTTCTCACTTGGTTCGCTCTCTGTTCTGTGTTGATACCACCCTACAGTAGAGTTTCTCTTCGGATGGAGTCTTCGTCCCAAGAAGAGGACGCCCGACTTGCCGCTCTTTGCAGTCGGTTGGGTCGTTTATGGACTCCTAAGCCAATTGAAGTCTGGGAAGACGAGGCCCCAGCAGCAAAGCTTGAGGAATGTAAGTTATGTCTAATAGGGAAGATTCTCTCTACTTCTACTATCAATCTCCCTGCTTTTCAGCATACGATGAATTGTATCTGGCGCATCGAGAATGTTGAGGTTTCACAAAGGGAGGAAGGTCTATACGTTATCAAATTTAACTCGGAAGCAGAAAAACAACGTGTGTTAGATACTGGTCCCTGGTTATTTTCTAGTAATCTGGTCATTCTTAAGCCCTGGACCCCGAATACTCCCTTTCACTGTTATGATTTCACATGTTGTGCATTTTGGGTCCAAGTATTTGGCCTCCCTCTAGAGAGATGTACGCCTCAACTTGTTAGCAAGGCTGTTAGTGAAGTGGGTAAGGTTCTGAAGGTCCGCATAGAATCTAAGGATAAATCACCAATCAGAGTTGTGCGAGCAAAAGTGGAACTCAACCTCATAGAGCCTCTAAAACCTGGAAAACTTATTCGAATAGCGAGGAAAAACATATGGCTCGATTTTCGTTACAAACGTTTACCACACTACTGCTATTCCTGTGGAATTATTGGTCACTATGCATCATATTGCAAGGACATTCCCTACGAGGATGCTAAATTTGATAGCAGGGATCAACTCTGCTATGGACAGTGGCTTCGGGCTGATGTAAGGGAACACATCCCTTTCTGGCAAGCTTTTTACGACTCTACAACCCCTCCAGAAACTTTCGAAGAAACCGTACTTGAAACTCCTCCATCAGGTCAATTCTTACTCCCTGCTGCTCCTTGTGAGGTCCATCAACAAACCTCTCCAATGGAGGCTCGACCAACTCAGAAGCTGCACTCCTCACCAGAGCCTATGGTCTTATTTCCTTCCCACCCTGAACCAGCACAGAAATATGATTATTCCCATTCCACAGTTGAGGCTTCTTCCTCTAAGAAGACTAAACATTTGCACTTGATTACAAAGCCAAATCCCACAAAAAAGGCTAAGCGTTTTTCGCCGTATCACTCTCGTTCCATCCCACTTGACACTCTTGATGAGAGTCTGTTCTTAGATACACCAATACTGGAGGCCCCAAGGGTCGAGGATTGGGCTGTGGTGGCTTGCCCGAAAAAGCCACCTATGGACAAGTGAGGATATTAAGTTGAAACTGTCAGGGATTGGGCAATTCCCTGACAGTTCAAGCCCTGAGAGCCTTAGTGGCTCAAGATCGGCCCGATATTATCTTTTTGATGGAGACTCGGAACCAGGAACATGTTATTATAAATATTCAATGGCAGCTGCATTATCCTAATAGATTTGTAGTTAATCCTATTGGTTTGGCTGGGGGCATGGTTCTTTTTTGGCAGGACTCTGTTTCTCTCTCAGTTACTGCTCACAGTTCCTATTTCATCAATGCTATATGTTCTGATGATAGCTACCTTTCCCCTATGTGTACTACCTACCTACATGCTCCTATTGTATATAGCCAAAGACTCCCTTTCTGGGCTGAATTGAGGCGGCTCAGCCTCTTACATACTCTGCCTTAGCTATGCATTGGTGATTTCAATGAGGTTTTACATCATTGGGAAAAGCTAGGGCAGAAACCAGCAGATCAGTATCGCTTAAACTCCTTCAGAGAAATGCTACATGATTGTGCTTTGTTGGACATGGAGACTAAGGGCTGTGCCTATACGTGGGTTAATCAGCATAGTGGTGATGCTATCATCAAAGAAAGGCTTGATCGTGCATTATGTACAGTTGACTGGCGTGTGACCTTTGCGAATGCAGAAGTTATAGCCTTACCTGTTATTGCATCGGATCACAGTCCACTTCTACTTACTACTGATCTCAATGCAGCAAAGAGGAAGAGATTATTTACCTTTGAATCTTTTTGGCTGCAAGATCCTGACTGCCACAGGGTGGTTTCCGACACCTGGTCTTCTTCCTCTCTCGTTAATGCTACAATCTCCAAGAAGCTTTGGGCTACCTTGGCGGCCTTGTCGCGGTGGAGTAGTCATAAATTCAAAGCAGGCCATCGTCAACTTACTCTCCTTCAGCAGCAGCTTCAGCAATGCACCAACCAACCTGTCGTCGATCAAAATAACACTCACATCAATTCTCTGAAGACGCAAATTCATAACATATGGTCTCAAGAAGAGCACTACTGGGTGATGCAGTCTCGCATCAAATGGCTGCAGTGTGAGGATAAAAACACGAGATTTTTTCATGCCACGACTATCCAACGTAGAAAAAGAAATACCATCAGCACCCTCAAGGACAGCAATGAGAACTGGATCCGAGACTCCAACCAGCTTAAATATATGACTTTTGAATTTTTCAGGGACCTGTATACTTCCGAAGGCCCTAGGGATTTTCGTCCTATTCTCGCTTAATGTCCTACGGTAGTTACAGCTGACATGAATGCTTTACTGACTGCTGAACTTACACGGGAAGAGGTAAAACAGGCTACCTTTCAGCTGGGCGCATCCAATGCCCCGGGTCCTGACGGCTTGAATGGCCTCTTCTATCACCACCACTGGGATATTATTCAGGAGGACGTTTATCGTATGGTCCATACTTTCTTCAGTTCGGGAGTGCTGCCCGCAGAAATCAACATGACCTCCATCTCGCTAATCCCCAAGCTTCCAAACCCTGAAAGGTTAGATCAGTTCCGTCCGATTAATTTATGTAACTTTAGTTACAAAATCATATCCAAAATCTTAGCAAATCGCCTGAAAACTTGCCTACCTAAGCTAATCTCCCAAGAACAGAGTGCCTTTGTCTCAGGCAGACAAATACAAGACAACATACTCATTGTTCAGGAGGTTCTACATCAAATCAAAACTCGCACCAAAAAGAAAAAGTTTCAGGGAATATTGAAAGTGGATATGAAAAAGGCCTATGACCGGGTGGAGTGGGATTTCTTGGCTGCCTATCTTTATCAGTTGGGTTTTCAAGCCAAATGGATCTCCTGGATTATGCATTGTGTCTCTTCAACCTCTTTTAGTGTTAAATTTAACGGCGAACTGCTACCTACCTTTCAGCCATCTCGAGGTCTACGCCAGGGCGATACTCTCTCTCCCTATTTATTTATCCTGGTGGCTAATCTGCTCTCCTCTCTTATCCTACAAGCTGTGGACATGGACTCTCTAAGGGGTATCAGACTCAATCGATGGTGCCTTGTTTTATCTCATCTACTTTTTGCTGATGATTCTATCTTTTTTTGTGGAGGGTACAACTAGTGAATGTCAATCTCGGTAACATCCTCAATCAGTACTGCTTAGCCACTGGTCAAGTAATTAACAGAAACAAATCAGGTCTATTTATGGGGAAATCATGCCCTCAGCCTCTTCTAGTTAACCTGGCTAGTGAACTTCGGGTTCCTATTTTGGAAAAATCTGGTAAGTATCTAGGATTACCTTCTGATTGGGGCTCTTCAAAAAAGAATATGTTTGCTTGGCTCTTTGACAGGGTTAATGCAAAACTGGAGGGATGGAGAGAATCTTTCATTTCAAAAGGGGGTAAGGAGGTTCTTTTAAAATCGGTTGTTCAATCCCTACCTCAGTACGCTATGTCTATATTTAAGATCCCGGTCTCAATATGCAGATCCATTGAACAAAATTTTTCCAGGTTTTGGTGGCAAACAAACAACAATAAATCTGGCATTCATTGGAAACAATGGGATCTATTAAAAGCCAAAAAAGATACTGGAGGTATGGGCTTTAGAGATTTTCTGACCTTTAACAAGGCTCTCCTAGGCAAGCAGGCATGGAGATTGTTCCAAGATCCTTCATCGTTGTGGAGCCGTGTCTTTAAAGGTTTGTACTTTCCTTTCAAAACCTTCTGGCATGCGGCCAAAGGTCACAGACCTTCCTAGGGTTGGCTGAGCATCCTGTTAGGAAGAGATTCTATTAGTCAGTGGGGAATGGCCAATCAATCAAAGTCCGTGAGGATAAATGGTTACCTGTTGGAATTCTGAGAGGTCTTACTCCCCGTGATGAACCCCACACCGTTGCTGGTCTGATATGCCCCTCTTCGAATGACTGGAATATCGCTATGCTCAATCGTTTCTTTGATGACTCCACTGTACAGCAGATCATCTAGTTAAAACTTTGGCCACAATCTACAGCAGATAAACTCATATGGACAGGCACACAGGATGGCATCTATTCTGTCAAGAGTGGCTACAACATTATTCATCAATCTGCATACCAGCAAGTAAACTCTCAAGCCTCCTCTTCCTACCAACCACCCAAACTTGTTTGGAAAAAGATATGGAAAGCACAGACAACACCCAAGATTCGTAATTTTTTATGGTCAGTATGTCAGAACGCATTACCAACTAGGGACAATCTATTCCGCAGAAGGATCATTCAAAACCCAATATGTGGTCTCTGTTCCTCTGCCTCCCCTGAAATAACATAACGCCTCTTTTTGCATTGCCCTTGGACTCAACGCATATGGACTCATTCCAAAGTACGAATCAATGTTTTTGCTTATACCCCTAACCGAATGGACTCATGGTTAGCTAATTTCCTCAATCAAAACAGAGGCTTACCAGATTTTGAGCAAGTCCCAAGCCTTCTTTGGGAAATCTGGAAGGCGCGGAACAACTTCCTCTTTCGCAGCTTTCGAATGTCCCTAGATCAGGTTATAGAATCTGCTTTTGCCCTGGCCTCTCTCCAAAAACGAGTCCATCAAAAGGATTTCAAGGGCCATTCCTCTTGGCTGAGCCCTAATCGGTCTTGGCAACCACCCCCCCCCCCGGTAGGGCACGCTGAAGATCAATCTGGACGGCTCCTTTCCCATGGCGACTCACAGAGGA
Source organism: Eucalyptus fibrosa (assembly GCA_017140475.1). Taxonomy (NCBI): domain Eukaryota; kingdom Viridiplantae; phylum Streptophyta; class Magnoliopsida; order Myrtales; family Myrtaceae; genus Eucalyptus; species Eucalyptus fibrosa. The sequence continues at coordinate 7,785,132 of CM029510.1, read as the reverse complement.
TCGATTGCTAGTATGGCCCGCGACCACTCGGGTAGATTGCTCGGTGGTATCACTCGCTCTATCTCTGCCTCCTCTACTCTCGAGACTGAGATCCAGGTGTTAATTTTGTCTCTCAACGATCTAATTCAGCAAGAGTTAACAGAATCTAACCTGCTTCAGGAGTCCGACAGCATCATCCTTGTTGAAACCCTAAATCAGGGTCGCCTGCTGCCGTGGGAGTGCCGTGCCCTCTTTGCCGAATGCTTTGATCTCCTTCGCCGATTCTCTCATCTCCGTGTACAGCACTGCCGTTGGGAGGCTAATACCCTAGCAGATTGGGCAGCAAAGGCCTATGGCCGCGGATCCCTCTCTTCCACTTGGTTTGTCTCCCCGCCCCAAGTCATGCTCGATATCCTCTGTAAAGATGCCCTTGCTCAGGGTTGCTTTGTCTTTCCCACGTGACGCTTTATCAATATATATTTTCTTTTCTGATTAAAAAAATAGGAAAAGAATCAAAGCAAATAAAAAGATTCCCTTTGATAATGAGATAATACACTTTACATATTTTCTCAACCTATGAAATACCCCATTAACTTAATTAATTTTTGGTCAACCCAAATTTTCGCCATCTTTTTTATGAGGAAAAATGGCACAAACGGTCTTTAAACTTTGAATTAATGTGCAATTTATTATCTAAACTTTTTATTCATTTAATATGATCCATGAACTTTACCTTAACGTGCAATGTGATCCTTAAACTCTGGCCCATGAACTTTTGATACATGTTTTATTCAGTCCTTGGACTATATGAAAATGTTCAATGTTGTTCATGATCTTCAATTAATTGAAGGATAATATTGAATATTTTCATAAAATTGGACTACATTAAATATGTATCAAAAGTCATCAAAAGTCCAATAGCTATATTAAACAAATCAAAAATTTAAGGACCATATTACACATTAGGATTTTATGGACCACATTGAATAAATTTCAAATTCAATGGCCAAATTGTCCATTGTGCCAAAATTTATGAATTATTTATGTTTTTATCTCTTCCTATGACATATAATAATTATGCCAAATCGCGTGTTTGCATAATCACAAAGGAAATGTTCAGTCTGGCGCCTTCACACCCAAGAAGACGTTATTATATACACCTCGAAAACTAGTAAAAAGAAAAAGGATGGGGACCAAAAAGACGACTTTGTCACTTTCTTCTACAGCTTCTATTTTAACTACAACCCGGTAAATTACGAGCTCAATAAAATAAAAAGAGAAGGAAAAGGACACGAGATGACACGAGATGCACGGCATCCCAAACCATGCCAGAATTCGGACGCGTGGATTTTAAAATTGACCAGCCTCCCATTGCTCGCTCTACTCGCCAGCCAACCATCCCATCCTGAATATGGCCACAACCCCCCTAATGGGGGGTTTGGAACTCATCCTGATCCCAGCGATGCGTTCCCCGGATAACCAATCTCGGGCGTGATACAGAAAAATGACGGGGTTCTCCCTTCGAGGGGGAGGACGTGGCCAGCCGAATAAATTATAATTTTTTTATGTTATTATATACCGTGAGAAATATCGAAAAAACGTGTTTTTCATTTAATTCGTTTTGTTTAAGAAGTGTTTTGGAGCAGTGTAGGCAGGATTCCGTCGTAACATAACGAAGAGAAAAGGACGAATTCCATCTGCCAACCGGTCTCCCCCCCAGTCAAGAAAACCGCAGAGCCGGCAGCTCTCGAGACAGGGAGAGCGGACACGTGTCGGTAGGCTAGGAATTTTTTTTTTTTGTCGGTAGGCTGGGAATTAAAGTGGGCCTCTTTTTTATTTTTTTTGAAACTTGTGTTTGGAAGGCGTATGATTCTCCGTGGCGAGTAATTTGAGTCAGGGAGACGGCCCATAGATCCCGTGCTTTGTCCCCGGTAATGCGTGACCTGATTCTCACGGTTTTGCTGGTAACCCGGTTCTATTTGTATAAATAAATAAATATATAGATATTGTCTTCTTAAATGTGAGATGTGAATGCAAGTGCCCCTTTTTTTCTAAAGGAAACCTCCCATTCCGACAAAGTAATGAGAATATCACAAAGAAGAGTTACTACCTATGTGAACATATTAAGGTAAAGAATGCTCGACTAACGTTGTATTTTTTTTTTTTTAAACTTTAGATGGGAGATCTATTAAAAAGAAAAGAAAATATAATTTTTATATGATGAAATGCCTATTTTGTGAGCTCGTGAACAATGCTATTTTGAGGTTTACGGGCCCATGAAATACTCCATCCCTGATAGCAAGTAGGGAGCAAATGTCCAAGATGAAAGGACGAATACTCTAGTGACAAATATTCTTTTTATCAAATGGTATCACTTAACACCTTGGAATCACTTTCAAAAATCACGTTATGGATGTTGAGAGACAGAACAGATTCGCGAGTAAGGAGAAGGGTTGTAGCTTCCACTCCCATCGGTGAATTCCATCTTCCACATATTATCAATGCTCACACAATCGAGCCTCTAGCCAGTGGTGCGATAATACCAATTATCCATGTATTATTCTTTGAAGGTACTTATCTACATTGAAATTTGGCTTTTGATTTAACAAAGGTGGTCATGTAAATTTCACGTGAAATTCATGTAATTGACAGGTATATTATAATCCTCTCATAAAGATGGCAATGAATTTTAAAAAAGTGTTTAGGCTATATTTGATTGTCTTGACATTTTGACCAAATAGGATATGAATGAGATAGGATGTCTAATCACCTATATATAGCCTGATAAATGTTCCAATATTATATGAATATATATTATTCAAATTAGCGGTGTATAATGGATATAACCGATTGAATGTATAATGTAATTTTCCTTTTTAGATGTCAAAAAAAAAAAAAAAAAAACTAAGGCATGGGTCCTAGTTGTGTTCACATCGCTTCCCAAGCCCAGTGTGACCACCTCCGCTCACGCGGCACCTATGCGGCTACCATTGTTGGTTTCAAGACTACATTTCATGTATGAAGTGATTGAGCACAAGAAATAGGTAAAAGGTTGTCTAAGAGCGCGTTTGGTAATCGGCTAAATAGTAACAATTTCCGAAGTAAATTTGTAATAGAAATTTGTTTGATAAAATTTTTATTCTTGAGAACAAATTTCTATTTTTTTTATTTCCTAGAAATAGATTTGGAATAGAATCAAAAAGTAAAAAAAGAAAAAGAAAAAAGTAATAAAATTATTAAAAATTTATAAAAAAATAATTTGGATTAGAAATTTTTAGAACGGTATTAAACGCAATTCTATTCTGGGAATAAAAATTTTGGACAGTTATCAAACAGCTTAAAATGCTTAAAAATTGTTCTTGGGAACAGAATAAAAAAAAATCATTTCTGATCAGAAATTATTTCTGGAAACAAAATGGTTACCAAACGCGCCATAAATGACCAAATCTCAGATTTTAAGTTGGTCGGGCATTGTGGTAGTTGCGTGATTGACCTCAACATGGTCGAGCAACGACTACACAAGATCACACAACCTGGGTAAGGTGGTCGCGCGGCTAGCATTAGTGGCATGGTTGACACTAATAGATCACGAATAAAAAGGGAGAGACATAATGAACAAAGTGGTCATTGAGCTTGTCGGATAACATTGACCACTGTCACCAGGGTACTCTTGAAATGGCAATCTCCACACATGTGGTCATTATTCATAGTGGCGGCCACCATTCCCTCTCCTTCCCTCTATTCCTTCCTTGATTTGGCTTGATTTTTTCTTTCCCGTTCCTTTCCTCATATCGTAGATTTCCTTAGTGGTTGTATTCCTATACAACGTTATATTCGATTCACCAAACAAAGCCTAACTAATTTGATGGGGAGATTGGGGTAGGGCAAGTCTAAGAGAGTATATAACCAGTCTTTCAAAACTTAACGGGGTTTAAAGTTTGGAAAGCATTTTCTAAATTAATTTGCGAGACTATTTGAATATTAATTATGGATTCTTATAAGTTCAGAATGAGGTCGAGATTTTTCGAGAATAAATCGACAAATTGGAACATGAAAGACATTTTGCCATAATCTTTTTCTACTAGAAGAGAAGGTATCATCTAATTCGTCCGCTTTGACGAGATCTCATCGTATATCTCGGTTGGTATGAATTTCGTTGCGCGCGTTATGTTCCTCAAAGTAATAATCACCATGACCGAGGGGGGAGAGAGAGGCGGGATGGAGGGGTTTATGTAATACGAATGGTGGGCCCTCGTGGGGTCCGTGGGTTGGCAAGTCAGGGATCTGTGGGGCCCACTTTTTTTGGCGGGATTGAGGAATTTCCATTTTTCTTTTTCCTCTTTTATTCTTTTCCTTTGCATTAGAGCGGCAAAATGGATTACAAATTGCAACCATCTTGTCCGAATTGATAACAAAAGTGAACCTTAGGGATTTTTAATTCCTTAAATCCATCTCCGACACCACTAATCCGTTTTCCTCAATTCCTTTGAACTTAAAAGATTAAGCCTAATCTTTAAATGAAGAAAATGTAGTCGGTCAAAGCTAATTAAATCCACGAGAGAATATTAAAAAAAGAAAGTAAAATGATTGGTATAAATTTCTCTTCAAAGAAATCGAATTAAACAAATAATCTTTTTTCTACTAATAGAGATCCGGCCTACGGCTAAATATATAGAACAAAGGGGAAATATCATATTATTGAGAAAGTTGAAATACTTAGATCATGAAAAACATGGGAAGTTACCAGTTTTAGTTATGGAATTTAAAATAAATGGTAATGTTCACAATCTTTGGCCCACCCAAAATAGCAAAGTGAATTATCGCACTTATATATGTATATATAATTTTTTATGTTTTGTTTTGAGGCATTGAGACCACGTTCAAACTAATGTCCTCAGCTTTACTTGGATTTATATGGGTTAGCCTTGGTATTGTGTTCATGGGACCAATCTATTTTGTAGCAACTTTGTTATAGATACTTGATATATTGATGAAGTTTAATGGCAAAATGAAGCGTTGTAGCAAAAATTGCTCTTGAGTCTATTAAAATTTTGTTAGTGCATTTGTGTTTTTGTTCAAAAGCAGAGAGAAATTTTTTACTTTTTTGTCAAATACTTCAAATATCATATGAGAGTTATAAAAAAAAATAATTGTACATGCAAATGTATGTAAAATAAAAAATCAAATTACTTGCTCCTGCAATATGTGGGAAAAAAGCAGAATGTTAAAAACAAAAATCAATTCGAAAAAATCGTGACATGGTAATCCTACAAATAACACCTATTGATTTATTGAGACACACATTGCAAAATATCATCATAATGCTTCGTTTGGGAAAGAGAGAAGCGAAGAAATGAGGAGAAATTTTTAAAGATCTCCACAAAAAGAAATTCAGAAACTCTTTCGGCGTTGTGGAAAAAGGAGTGAAAGGAACCAAAAAACACGAAAATAAATAGATAAAAGATAAAACCAACTTCACGAAATAAATATAAAAAAAAAAAGGAAAAAAACGAAGAAAGGAAAAGGAAAGCGGTCGGAGGTGTAGGTTGGTGGGGACAGGCGAGGGAGACGCTAACGTCGCGAAGGCCGACGGCGGAGAGAAGAGAACCGAGCCAAGTAGGAGAGCCGGTTCCGTTACAACGAAAGGGGAGGGGGCCAAATTCCGACCAAAAAAAAAAAAAGGAATGGGGCCAATTTCTCAACCATAGAAACCCCTCCCCAAACAAAACCGAAAATTATTATATTTTTTTTAAATAAAGAAAAGAAAGAAGAACCCTCCACCTAAAGAAAACAAATTTAAGCCACCCCTCCCTTCCTCCCAAAAAAAAAAATCGAAAATTATTATATATATTTTTAAATAAAGAAGAGAAATAAGAACTCTCCACCTAAAGAAAACAAATTTAAGCCATCTCCCTCTCTCTCTCTCTCTCTCTCCACCAACCCCCGCCCACGAAACCAGAGAAGGCCTAAAGAAACGTAAAACACGTAAAGCCCAGAACGCAAAAGAAATCATCATAAATCCCATCCCTATCTCTTTCACCGAGATGAAGGAGCGGTAACGAGGAGCTTCCACAAAGAGGCGACAGCAGCTCCGGCCCGCGTCTTGCTCTTTCCTCTCCAATCCCATCCATCCATCCCTCCATCCGCCCAAACCTCCCTTTCCCTCTCCATCTCTCGCGCAGCATGATTCCGAGCTGAGCCGCTGCGGCGCCCAACGAGGTCCCGGAACTCGCCGCATCGGCCCCGAAGGGCCAGCACCAACATCAAGAACTCAGCATTTAATTGGAAAAACCACTTGAACACGATTAATCAACACGCTTGCAAAATCTGGCATTCAATGGACAAAATCTGCCTAAATTGCCTCATCATATGAATGCAGTTGTCGATTCTTCTTTTTTCCGCTATTTAGAAAATTTCATGGTCGTAATCGACTCGATTCATAAACGTTCCGAGACAATTTATTGGAAAAAGAAGAAGAAATTATGAAAAGAAATAAGGGAGATAAAATATATGATACCTGAGCCCAGAGGACGTTGGGGTGGGTGTGATATTTGATGAAGTAATCGGTGCCCCATTTGATGGCCTCGAGCACGTGCGCCAGCGATCTGCCGGCCGTACTCGATCACGCCCACGATAGCATTGTGACAATGAACGCCATCGGGAGGCCGAACTTGACATTGTCGCCGGCGTCGTAGTATCCTCCGACCAAGTCCACCTTCGCATTCCAAACTAGGGGTGATCGGATCCAGGGTGGGTAGGGTCTAGACTTGGACCCTGTACCCGACCCTGTTATAACCGGTTCTCTTTTTTTGGATCCTGTTTTCAACCCTGTTTGCATTGGACCCTGTTCCCGACCCACCCCGTTTTTCCGGTCCGGAAACAAGGTTAATCCTGTTTATATTGGAACCTGTTTTACAAAAAGCCTACCTTTCGTTGATAACTCAACGCTGAAAACAATGGCTAAATCTTCATTGTATAACTAGTAAAGAAAATAATAACATGTGTTCATGTGATAAAGATTGAAGAACAAGAATCCATCTCGTACGAGGGCGGATGCAAACAACATTGTTCAAAAAAGCAAGTCATCATATGTGATACCAGTAGACACAGTCTAATATAATCAGACATATGTTGGCTTCCTAAAGTAGAAAAGAGAGAAACAAAGCAGGTCGCAGGAAAAAAAAAATTAACTTCAACTGCCAACCAACTCTCTTTCTCTTCTATCATGTTGTAAAGGCAACAACCTGCGATCCTTACAGATCATTCGAGTCCAAAACCCTAAAATCACCAAAACCCCCAAATCATCTGACTTCATTGCCAACCCAAGTAATCGATCCCATAGACGACAACTTTGAGATACCCCGGGGGTAAAAAAGAACCTTCAATAAGAAATACACACGCCCGGCATTGCAGAGCTCAAATTCGAGCAATCACAGCTGAAATCACCGCTCCACCAACCATGAGCACGCACGAACAACAAAGATCGACACATACACACTCCAACTCGACGATGCAGGCTCGAATTCAGCTAATGCGATGTCATCGACGAACGACCCATCCAACGACCAACAGAAGAAGAGACCCAATAGAGCATACACGACAACAAAGCGAAAGAGAACGCAAGCAACAAACGATTTCCTCGGGACAAGCAACCAGTCCACGAGGACACGAGCGCAAAACAGCATCGACCCAGAAAGACATTCGCTAGCAGGCAACGAATTGGCGGACCACACGAGAGAAGAAGCGAAGGGAATTCGAGAAGATGATCACCTCGATCGGATCGAAGCAGGCGGGCCACCCCCACGGACAATGGAGAGAGAGAGAGGGAGAGGGAGGGAGATGGGACTTGCCGAACAGCTCAGTGGGGAGGAGGACGCTATCGATGGTGAAGATCGCGACGGGGGTGGAGTCGAGCACCATGCTGGCCACCCGCGAGGAGTCAATGGTGGGCGAGCGGAAGTAGCGTCAGCGGCGCAGCGCTTGGATGGATCGACGGAGGTGAGAGGCTGAGAGCGACGAGCGTGACTACGCGAGAGTAAAGATAGAAATGAATAGGGTTTTGGTCTTTTGCCTTGAAAACCGGTTCTCAAACCGGTTCCCGAACCGGTCCGGTCGATCCGGTTCCCGGGTGGGTATTCCCTCGGAACCGGTTCTCAGACCGGTTCAAACAAGGTCTGAACTTTGGGAACCGGTTCCCAGACCAGTTTCAATCGGAACCGGTTCCCGACCTTGTTTTCCGGGTGGGCCGATCCGGGAACCGGGTTGACCTAGTTCGGTTGCACACCTCTATTCCAAACGCAGGACCCCGTCAAAGATATTTATTCAATGCACGACGCACATGGAAAGGAAATCGAGAAGAGAGAAAAAGATGGAAAGAAGATCCGATGGCATTGGTTGAAATGAATCAGGACGAACCCCTTGCTCGAGGCCATCGGTGAGGCCGGAATGGTCGCGCCAAGCGACGTGCTGGTTGTGGGGCAGATGGTCGGAGCGCTGCGCCTCTAAGTAGTGGAGGCTCTTCGCGAGGGCCTTGCCATAGTCCGGAGGCCGAGACTAAGAATGAGAGGTGGCCGCGAAAGTGATGAATAGGAGGAGGAGAAGGAGAAGGAGGGCCGAGCGCCGGCGGCCGAGAAATGCGAACATGGCGGCGGCGTTCATGCAGGGACGGCGTCTCCCCCTTCCTCTCTCTCTCTTCTCTCTCTCGGCGGGTATTTATGCGAGTTATATAATATGCGAGCCCCTTTGGTACTTGCCTTGATATAATTGGCAGAAAAGAAGAAAAAAATTTGCGCTCAAAGCCTGTAACGAGCTCAAGCTTGCGTCCTAAAAAGGAACTTATGGTGAAGACAAAAACAAAACAATAACTTTCCAAGGATTGGATCATCAATCTGGTTTTTATGGGAAAGCATTAATTATTTTGCTCGGGTAGTAATAAGAGTAATGCTCTGCTTATTAGGCACGCTCGCTAAGAGTTCTCTCAGAACATCCACTGAAACGGAAAAAGTCTTGTGTACATGCTCGTCTGTTGTGATTTTTTATATGAATAGTGAAATAGAACGTATTTGATCTAGTAAACGATATCGTGCCAGCCCATTGCGTTACGTAAATATTACGAATAGCTCGAATTTTGGAGTTCTGAGGCAACGTTTAGGCACCCACTTCGTGGGGGTTTTGATTTGACGGAGTAAAGCCAAAAACCCATTTTTACGGAATTTTCAATTCGAAGAGGGTGGAGATTGAATGACTCTCGACTTGTCACTGCTTTTGCGTGTTCAACCTTACCAAATGTTCCTTTCGTCTGGTGAGGCGCGGTTGGATTAAGTCGCACAAGCAAAATGGTCAAAGCCATGGTCCGGTGAAAAGAAAATTCAGACAACTGGTGAACCCTTTTTGGATCGGAGCGCGTGGGAAGAAAGCAGCGGTGTTGAAAGAGATGGGAGAACAAACTCGGGATGACGGTGGAAGGGGTTCGGGAGAGTAAGTACATAATTATTCATGCATTATATATGATTTCTCATATAATCTAGTGTGCTCTAAAGGAAAAGAAATGATATTTGTTCATGAATATAACTAGATGTTTACAGGTTTTCAGGAGACGTGCCAATTAAACCTTAAACCTGTTCTAAATTATATAGGATTTTCCTGATGGGTATATCAAACTCGTCTTGTGGTTTGAAATTGATTTATCACCAAGTTAAATCCCATTTGCCTCCATCTCTAGAGCAAATTATAGGTCCTACTCCTAACTCATTTACCTAGATACATTGAGCATGATTATATGGAAATTGATTTATCACCAAGTGAAAGGTTCATTTTTGCCATATCTTTGTTACATACTGCATGACTGCAAATTACACTTATAGATTACATGTTTGTTAATGATCTTTAGACTAGTTCAGATCGTACTATATATAAGATCAATACAATCTGCATATTTGGCGAATGGACTTCAAATGGAACACGTTCGCTCATGCAACGATGACACCGTTTTCAAGACAAAGCGCTTGGGTACATTAACTTATGATGAATCTGTACATGCATGAGTTTTTTTCTTTTTTCCTCACGACCAACTCCACATGCCATAAAAATAATGTATAGATCAGCCATTCGAGTCAATCTCCAAAACAATATAATTCGAAGGCGAGTTCAAGCTTCACAGTCTCCACCGCTTAAAGTGTGACCTTGCGAAGCAAGAGCAAGTCGACCCTTTTCATATATGCTCTTGAAATATGATGATTAGGTACCTAAAATTGTCAGTAGGATGTCTTTGTCCATTCACAAAGGTCGTCATGGTTCAGTACGTGGGTGTTGAGGGTTCAAATCAAGCTCACTGTCATAACCTTGACTACTCGTATTAAGTGGAAACCATGGACTTCGGGAGTTAAATTAATTGAGTTTTGAGAGAAGATGAGCGAATTTCGCTTCTAGAAAAAGTTGGTAATTGAGGGAACACGTATAGTACATTGAAAAATAGTGTGTTCAGTGAAATTGATTGCATCATCTCTTCCCACCAAAGACATAAAGAACGCCTTGCTCCAAAGGGAGAGGAGGAGAGAACACCGTCGGAAGCGTTGAGACCTTCCTCGGCCTGGCCCTCTGCATGCGAATCTTACGGTGGGGCTTTGCTTACTAAAGACTGATGCTAAGTTCGCCCTACCGGGATTCGAGAATCCGGTACGTGGATTTTCATACGCGCCTACATGGTTTATAAACTAGAGACAGCATGTGTTGTCATGGTTTGTGTGTCTGTGCAAGTGCAGACAAGGGTTTAGATTGCGATTATAGGGTTCTTGGAAAAAGTGTCAAAAAAGTCTTAAATATTTTATATTTGTATCAATTTAGTCATAAATCTTTTATTGGTACTAATTTAATCCTAAACTTTTTTACTTTGTGCCAATTTAGTCCTAAACATTTTCATTTGGTGCCAATTCAGTCATTTCCAGCTAATTTTAACCGGATTTTGCTGATTAGGTACCAATTGGCTAACGTGGCAAGATTGTCGCTAACGTGGACAACTTTTAATAACATTTTTTTGATTTTTTAGTTTAATTTAATTTATTTTATTTTTTTTCTGTTTCCTTCTCCTCCTCCTTCCTCCCGCCTCGACCTTTCCGGCCTTTGGTGAGCCTCATGGCCATTAGTAAGGCTCGAGCCCTTGCCAAAGGCCGCCCTCACGCTGGGCGGCCTTGCGCTAGGCGGTAAGGCTAGGTTGAGGCCTCCCGGCCTGCAAGGGCGGCCTTGCTAGAGGTTGGGCGAGACCTAACCCTCGCCAAATCTGGCGAGGGCAAGCCTCATCGCCTAGCGTGAACAACCCTCGCGGCCTTTGGCGAGGGCTCAAGCCTCGCCAATGGCTATGAGGCTTGCTAGAGGCCAACGAGGTTGACCTCGACCTTGCCAGCCGTTGCCTCTGGCTGCTGGAGGAAGGAGAAGGAGAAGGAAAAAAGAAAAAAGAAAAGTAATAAAAAATTCTAAAAATATAAAAATATCATTAAAAGTTGTCTTACATTAACACCGGCGGTCCATCCAAAATTAGCTTTGAATTGGTTTACTAAATTGACATCAATAAAAGCTTTAGGATTTTTTTGACATTTTTTTCCCTAGGTTCTTTCCGGGGGACAGAGACGGATTACAGGCACATGAGCAAGAGCGAAAAGGCCCAAAACAATATATTACAGGAACAAGAATAGGCTTGTAGATTGCAGCAGAGGAAACCTATGGTGGCTTGGGCTTCGACGACGAGTAAGGTGGCGAATAATGACCATAGAGTGTAAGCCAAGGGTTTCCGCAACAAGATGCATGCACAGGGGACCGAAATCATCCCTAGAGATGACAAAGATCAAGAGCCGCCGACATTTGCTATGGCGAGCAGACGGAGAAAATGAGCAATATAGGCTTTCAAAGGAGGGGACAACTGGAGGCGAATCCAAGCCCCTACGCAGCCAAATCGATCGACGCCCTTTATTTGCCTCCCTAGTATAGTTAATTTTCAAAGTTCAGTTGTATGCCAAGCCCAAGCCCTACACAGCCACACGAAAGATCATTTTCCATCTCCAACACAAGAACTATCACAATAGCATCATCATTTACTCATGGAAGATTACAGACTTCGCACTCTAATCTCACTTGTTAGGCTTGACCTGCAGGGATGAGAATTTTAGCTATACGCATCCAAGAACTCATCTTAGAGGCCCAAAACCATTTGGCCCGGTGACATTGATACATGACCTGCTTTTTTGGGCTTGACAAAAACCATGAGCTATATAGGCTCTCTTCAACATATCTATAAAATAGAGCCCAATCTCTGACAATGATCAATTGGGTAGAAATGTCCTTAATTTTTTTTTTCATCAAATTAACTTACGACATGTGTATGATCGGCTGATCCCATCAATGTGCAAAGTTATGTTCATGGTCGTAGGTGAGCACAATTTGTCGATTTTGATACGGTAAAATTTATGCTGAACCTTAGTCCTCAAAACAATTAACTTCATAACCGTCTTTCACTATGCTCTTTCTTTATGAGTGAAAATCAATTACCAAGAGTTCTTTTTTTTTTCATGCCTTCTTTCTCCAATAGGCCTCTTGGTAAGCCTGGCCCATCTACATGTTGGGCCTTCCAGCCAGTATGCTTTAAGACCATACCTTGCTCGATGTTTTCTTTTTAATGGTGGGATCCTTTTTTTGCTTTCCTTTTCTTAATTTGGAAGGTCTCTTGTTTTAATCACGTCTATAGTATCTTACTATAGAAGCCAACATTTGGAATTTCTCTTGCAAATTTTGTTTCAGCTCATACACTTGTGCGCATTCAATATAATAGAGTAATTCCAGTTAGCTTACCTTTTTCAGGTTGGATGTTCATTTAATATTTCTTGCAAACGAAAACTTAGGACAATCAAGAGAACCAAAAAATTTAGCTCCCCATTATTAAAGTCTTGCAGTAGACGTGCTTTGACTTTTGTTAAATCCAAAATCCCTAAAATATTCACACCTTACTAATGATTAATGCGTGAATTTACATATAATCTGCTTATATTTATAAAGCGAAAACAGTGACGTATTATTTACTTTTGCCATTGAAATTTTTAATAGACAATTTTTTTATTAAGTAACTAGATGCGAAAATACTGCAATGTTTAAGGGAGCGACTTATTTTTCGTTAATATACATCGTGAGTATATTAGTAATTTAAAAATTATTGATTAAAAATGCTTAATAAACCGAATATGAACTGATTTTTTTTTTTTTTTAGAAAAGCACTGGATCCCTTCTATTTTCCATGATGGTATTGATTATGCATCCTTTATTTTTTTTTTTTTTTCGGACGGACTACATTTTCTTTTAGGCAATTGTACTTGATCTTGAGAGTTAATTAGGAATATGTAAAGATCGTTAACTTATTTTACATATTTGACTTATCCTCCGAGATCGATAATGTTTTTATGAAACAGATTTGGATCTTAAATAATTTCATATCAAGTCAATCAAGTTTGGCCCTTCTTGATTACTCATTCGATTTGGATGGAGGAGGCAGAGTGTTTGGTCCCCTACCTCCAAGGTTTGAGGATAGGGCCAGGCCACACGGCAAAAAGCAAAAAAAAAAAAAAAGAAAAGAAAGGGAGAATGTCTTACCGTTGGTGTTTTTACGCGAAAGTTAATGTCTTCTCTCTACTTCTTTTTAGGTTCAAAGGTAGATGGAGGGTTTTGTTTTTTAGGCAAAACTAGGAGGACCGATGGAATTTTACACGTTCTAATAGCACTGTTTCATCCCGGATGATGCAGGTAAAGTAAACCCATTAGAAATTTACATGATTTGAAAAGTGAAAAAAGTGAAGTTGAGATAATGTAATTAGCGGTGTTGTTATGTGACACACCTTGATGACCCTTAAAAAAAATAGAAATAGAAATAGTGTATCTTCCCTATATGGGCCATACAAAGTCCTTGGATCTTTAATTTGCCTAATCAAGTCGTCTAATTTACATGACTTTTCAAATTACATCTTTTCAATTCTGAATTTGGTTACGTGGAGCTTATGTTCAACGAAGTGGGCAAGAATCCAAGATGAAAAAGACCTTTGGCTAGTCATGAACTATCAATTGATCAACGACCATAACTAGGCGACGAGCAACAAAAATTTTCAATATGATCATTACGTACAAGCTTTTCATGTACTTTTTCCACGATGAACATATCGGCTCCGGCAAAAGTAATACTTGTAAGAACTTAGTGTATTTACCCTATTAAAGTAAACAGCATCACGTAGAAGGATGATTTCTAGGACTAAAAGCATCTACCCAACCATCGAACACAATGCTTAATCATCGAGCCTTGGCCATGGATAAAGCTAGACGGACATTCATCGTGTCTCAAATCTTTGAAATAATTAGGGTCACACCTAAATCCTTGAATCGTGATTGACACCAAACACCCTCCTTGGAAAATTTTATCAAAGAGAGGTCACAGATCTTGGCTTCTCCCATTTTTATGGATGGTAGAAGACAAAGCAAGGAAAAGATGTATGTTGATAACGAGATAGCCTACTTTATGTAAATTCCCGACCTATAAAATGACCCTATTAACTTAGTTGTTTTTTGAGTTGATGCATTGTTTTGGCACCTTTTCTATCACATACGAGGAAAATATGCTGAATTTTGTGTTCACATAATCAAAACGTTAATGTTCAATTTGGTGCACCAACACCCTATAAGATCTTATTATATAAATAGTTCAACAATTTACAGGAATTCAAACACCTGGTATAATTAGCATATTAGGTCATGTAAGTAACTAATGATGTGAAGATATGAAAAGACTTCGACAGGCTTTGAAAGTTAGAATTTCATTGTAATGAACATTTCCTTAGTAATCCTATAAAAAGCTTACTGGCTTTGTCATCAAAAGGAATTACTAATTATTGATTAAAAACCTTCCTAAGTCTCTTTACCGGCAAACAAGATTCGACTTGCAAAATGGAGCACTATCATCAAGTAATACTTTTTTGACAAAGCATATTATTTTTAGCTCATTTACAAATACAGACAAAAAAGTGCAATTAAAGAATTTAAAACAGTCAAATTTGTCAATTGTGAGGTAGAGTCATGAGTGCTGTGACATGTGAGAATGCCGTGAAGGGACCATGGAAATTTTGTGTCCCAATAATGCCAATTTAAGAAGACTTTCACCTTGACCTTATAGAGAAGATCGTGTTGATCACTTCACAATACAAAAGGGACTTTATCATAAGTCAAGACATCATGCACAAGAGACGTTTCAAGAAGATTATTCCATGGAAAATCTCCATGGCACTAAAATTTTCCACACGCAAGGGACCACCACCATGGAAATTCTATGTCCCAATAATGCCAATTTAAGAAGACTTTCACCTTGACCTTATAGAGAAGACCGTGTTGATCACTTCACAATACAAAAGGGACTTTATCATAAGTGGAAATGCTTGCTAAGCGTGGTCCATCCACATGTTGGGCCTTTGAGCCAACACGCTTTAAGACCATACCTTGCTCTATATTTTCGTTTTAATGGTGGGATCAATATTTTTTTTCCCTTTTTTAATTTGGATCGTTCCTTAATTTAATTGTATCTTGTATCTTATTGTATTTGTATATAGTATCTTAGTATATAAGTAACTTTTGGAATATCTCTTGCAAATTTAGTTTCAGCTCGTACGTTTGATGTACACGTTCAATCTAATAGAATGATTCCGGTCAACTTACCTTAATATTTTAGGTTGAATGTTCATTTAATGAATTTTGCACATGAAAACCAACCGAAGGATAGACTCCCACATTAATAAAATCTGCAGTAAATACGCTTTGACTTTTGTTCGGTTCAATACGAATTATTGACACATGATAATCTGTTAATATTTTTGAAAGTTAGAGTTAGAATAATATTTTAACTTTTGACATTTTTACTTTTGCCATTGAATTTTAAACGGACTAGTCTTTTATAAAGTAACGAGATGCAAAAATACTGTAATATCAAGAGAGCGACCAATTTTTCGTAATGTGCATCGCGAGTTTATTAGTAATTTAAAAATTACATTAAAAGTGCTTAATAAAACGAAAATGAACCCCTTTTTTAGATCAAAGACCTTGATGGAGGAAGGATAAGGAAGGCGAGGGTGGTGCTGGGCCAATCGGACGAACAGCTAGCCCCCAAAGTGAAACCACCACTGGAGGAGACAAGTCACGGCAGAAATGCACTGGAACCCTTCTTTTTCCCATGTTGGAAATGATTTATTTATCAATTATTTTCCAATGGAATACATTTTCAGTCTTGCGCAATTATCTGTGACCTCAGTGAATTAATTAAGAATATGTGAAGATAGTTAGCTTACTTTACATATTTCCCTCATCCAACGAGATGGATGATATTTTTATGAAATGGATTTGAATATGAGAAAAGTTCATATCAAGTCAATTAAGCCTAGCTTTGTTGGTTACACATTCAGTTTGGTCGGAGCCCTATGAGGTTTGAGGATAGAGCCGGCCTGTATAGCCAAAAAAAAAAAAAAAAAAAAAAAAAAAACGAAAGAAGAATGTCACCGTTGGTGCTTTTACTCAAAATTTAATATCTGCCCTCTACTTTTTTTAGGTTCATAAGTATATATCCGGAGGGTTGTTTTTTGAGCAAAATTCGAACGATTGATGGTGTTTCACATGTTATAATGGCTTTTTTTTTTTCAGCCTGTTTTGATGCATGTGAGGTAAACCCATTAGGAATTTACACGTTTTGAAAAGTGAAAAGAATGAAATTGAGATAATATAATTTGATGTATTGGTAAGTAGCGCACCTCAATCATCCAAAAAACAAAACATAGAAGTAGTGTGCCTTGCCTATAAGGGCCTTGCAAAGCCCTTGGACCTTTAATTGTCCAATCAGGTCAATTTATATAGCTTTCCTAACAAATGTTTTCAACTCTAAATTTGATTAATCGGAGTTCATTTGTTCAACGAAATGGGCAAGAGTCCAACATGAAAAGGATCTTTTGCCGTTGTGAGCTATACGAACATAGTTCACAGGCAATCATCGTGTCTCCAACCTTTAAAATGAGTAAGGATCACGCCTATTTCCAAGTCAACAGGGGTCAGAGAATATCATAAAATCCCTAAATCATAATTGACAGCAAAATTGGCACCTAGCAACTTCCCTGCAATTTTTTTTTATCGAAAAAAGCTCTCGGATCCAAGCTTCTTCCCATTTTATCATCTAAAAAAGAAGGCAAAACAAATAAAAGATGTACCTCGGTAACGAGATATACCAATTTACATAAATTCCCAATCTACGAAGTACGCTCCATACGCCCCATTTGCTTAATTGTTCTTTTAGTCGATCCATTGTTTTGGCACCTTTTCCATCACATATGAGGATAATATGCCGAATTTTGTGTTAACATAATCGATATGATGTTCAATTAGGTGCCCCAACACCCTTTAAGATCTTATTATATACACATTTAAACAATTTACAGGAATTCAAAAACCTAGTATAATTGGCATATTAGACCATGTAAGTAACTAATCATGTGAAGACGTGAAAAGATTTCGACAGGTTTTGAAAGTTATAATTTCCTTATAATGAAGCTTTTTACTTAGTAATCCTATAAAAAGCTTACTGGCTTTGTCATTAGAAGGAATTACTAATTATTGATTAGAAACCTTCCTAAGTCTCTTTACTGACAAAAGAGATTCGACTTGTCAAATGTTGCACTATCATTTGATAATACTTTCTTGATAAATTATATTATTTTTAGCTCATTTATAAATATAGAAAAAAAATGCAATTAAAGAATTTAAAATGGTCAAACGTGTCAATTGTGAAGTAGAGTTGTAAGTGCCGTGACATTAGGTGCTGCGCGAGACACTCCAAGAAGAGTTTTCCATGGAAAATCTTGATGGCACTAAAATTTTCCACACGCAAGAGACCACTATCATGGAAATTGTGTGTCCCAATAATGCCACTTTAAGAAGACTTTGACTTTGACCTTAAAGAGAAGACCCGTGTTGATTACTTCACCATACAAAAGGGGCCTTTTCATAAGTGGAAATGCTAAATTGCAAAATGGAAAGGTATTAATTCCTCCGCCTCCTTTGTTTCCACTTGTTCTTTCATTCCTCCCTTTGCTTTCCTTCACCCTGAGCCCTCCTGACCAATGCGATGTCTTGCTCCATCTTAAAAGTTTCTCCATGCTTAATAGGATGGCATCATGGCATTGGACTCTTGTAATTAGAATGATCATGTTGTGTCATATCCAAAGACAAGCATCTTTTCCATCAGTGATGGGGAAAATGTGCCAAATCTTAGGTTTACATAACCAAAAAGTAAATGTTGAGTTTAGTGACCTGACATTCTTGGGACCTTTTATTACACGTTAAAAAGAATTTACAATAATCCAATCACCTAGTATAACGCAAGCATATTAAGCATGGGTTTGGTTTGACTTTAGAAATGGATTTTGGTTGCAATGCAAATATTGAAAGCCAAAACTCTTTAAAAAAGGGCGGTTGCACGACCTCAGGTGGCCATCTTGTGGGTTGTGCAACCTCGTCAACTGCCCTCATGAACAAGATGAACAATAACAATGAGGGGCAAAATTGGAAAAATAAAGAATTGGTGAGGATAACCTTGGGAAAAAAAATTATTTAACAATAGTTTTGGCATTCCGCAAACGATACTTTGAAAAGCTTGCTAAACACCTTAGCATTTCCTCAACGGCCTTTGAAAGCTGAAAGCTCCTTGAAAAAGCATAACCAAATGCACCATAAATCATGTAAGAAACTAGTCATGTGAAGAAGTGAAAAGATTTCGGCAGGATTGATACTTATTATTTTGTCATAATGAAGTTTCCTAATAATTCTATGAAAAGCTCAAGAGCTTTGTCATAGAGTTATTAATTTTTGATAGCCAAGTTATGAATTTTTATCTGCTTTTTTTAATGGATGACTCATTACAGCTACCCTAATTCTCTCTACTAGCAAGGAAATATAAAGAATATGCTTTTGTCATTCTCTAGCTCATTAACAAATATCAACAAGAAATGTGATCAATGAATATAGGAAACTCAAATTCGCAAGTTGTCAAATTGAGTTGTTAATTTTGTGATATGGAATTAGCACATGTGGCATGATATTGCACTCAAGAGGACCTTTTGAAAAAACTTTTCCTTGGAAATTTAATGGCACGAAAAGTTTTTCCACGCCCAGCTAACCTAGCCAAGGGAAGAAAAAAGAGAATACCATATATGTGACCCCAATAATGTCATTTCATGAAGACTTTGATTTCTACAAACTGTGTCTTTTCCTTCCCTTTTCAATTGTGGCGTTTAAAATACTTGACAAGCATTTCTTTTAAATTAATCGTCGGCAAGTAACAGAGAGATTAATTTATAAGAAGAGTTTTCCATTGAAATTTCTATGGCACTAATAATTATCCACACTCAACTAACCCCACCAAGGCTTTTTCCCAGGAAGATTCGGTGATCCCGATTATTTTATTTTAAGAAGACTTTGACTTTGAACTTTAAGAGAAGGCTTGTGTGATCACTTCACCCTACAGAAGGGCTATATAAGTGGAAGCACTCTCCTCTACCACCAATAAACTCGCTCGCATGCTAAATTGCATAATGGGGTGGCATCATATCCTCTGCCTCATTTGTTTTCACTTTTTCTTACATTTCTCCCTTCGATTTGCTTTGCCCCTTTGCCTTCTTGACCAACGCGATGCCTTGCTCCATTTTAAGAATTCCTTCGTGCTTGATAGCAAGGCATCACACCCTTGTCATTGGCATTTCACCGACTCCTATTATCAAAAGATAAACCTTGTCAAGTCTTATCCAAAGACAAATTCGTGGTACAAGGGCATTGATTGCTGCTCATGGGATGGTGTCCCTTGTGATAATGCCACTGGTAACATCATCAGTCTCGATCTTACTTGCAGTTGGCTTCGTGGCACTCTCCATTCCAACAGCTCCCTCTTTCATCTTCGCCATCTTCGGAGCCTCAACCTTTTTGGTAATAACTTTGTTGGCTCTCACATTTCGTCTAATCTGAGTGCATTTGCAACATTGACTCATCTAAATCTCTCTAGTTCATCCTTTTTGGGTTCCATTCCCAGTGAAATCTCTCACCTCTCCAAGTTGGTGTCACTTGATCTCTCTAACAATTCTTTTTTCGACACACATTTGTACTCTCATCTCAGATTAGAAAATTTAATATTCACAATGCTTGTTCAAAATCTAACAACATTGAGAAAGCTTGTTCTTGATGCAGTAGACATGTTCATGGTATCACCAAAGTCCTTTGCGAATTTGTCTTCTTCTTTGACATATCTAAGTGTTTGTCAACGTTCCTTAGGGGGGATATTTCCAGAAGCCGTTTTTCGATTGCCAAGCCTCACTAGTCTCTATATATGTGATAATTATAAGTTGTCTGGGAATCTTCCCAAATCCAATTGGACTAGTCCTCTCGAGTCTTTATCTCTCTGGAGTACAAACTTTTCGGGAGAAATACCCGATTCGATTAGTAACATGAAGAATTTAACAATTTTAGATCTTGAGTCTTGCCAATTCACAGGAAACATCCCCTCGTCAACATTAAATCTCAACCAACTCCAAGTTTTGTGGATTGACGAGAATAGCTTTAGTGGGGTTGTAGAGTTTGAATTATTTGCAAAGCTTAAAAATCTCCGAATGCTTTTGGTTTCTCAAGAACTAAATCTAATCTACGATACACTTGAGTATACATTCCCGAAGCTTGAAGTGTTGCGGTTGCATTATTGCAACTTGACCAAGTTTCCTTATTTCTTGAATTCATTGAAAAGATTAATACACTTAGACCTCTCTTCAAATAGGATTAGTGGGGAGATCCCAATGTAGTTTTGGGGAATAAGCCATGATACATTGGAATCGTTGGATCTTTCTAATAACCTTTTTGAGGGAGGTGTACATCTATTGCACTACAAGAAATTGTCAACAATTCATCTTTGGAACAACTCATTCCATGGATCACTTCCCATTCTTCCACTTTCTACTTATGACTTTATTGCTTCCTACAATGGTTTCATTGGTGAGATTCCCTCCTTGATTTGCCAAGTTAGTTCACTCCAAAATTTAGTATTATCTAATAATAATTTCTCTGGGAATATGCCATTATGTTTTGGTAATTTAACTAATCTCCAGTATTTATACTTGAGTAATAATAAATTGCACGGACCATTACCACACTCCCTAGTCAAATGTGTGAATTTATCGATACTAGATCTCAGTCACAATGAGTTCAATGATGTATTCCCGATTTGGCTAGAAGCAAGACAACTACATGATGTTGATTTGGGATCAAACAAATTTTATGGTAAAATCAACCTCACTATCTTTGGACTCTCCTTCCCTGCTCTTGAAAGTTTAGTTATTTCCAACAACAATTTCACTGGACGGTGGCCCACACAGGTTTTCTCAAACTCCTCATTAGGTATTATAGATTTGTCTAACAACAATTTTGGAGGGCCAATTCCGCTTCCATCTACTTTCACATATTATTATTCTATTGCAAGTAATAACATAACTGGAAAGATCCACTCTTTGATATGCAATGCCACCCAACTTGTGATCATTGACTTGTCGAACAACAGCTTAACGGGTAGCTTGCCTCAGTGCTTGACAAAGTTTAGCACCTATCTATTAGTTTTGAACTTGCGAATGAATCACCTTGAGGGGAAAATTCCTCATTTTTTTTCTTCGAGAAGTGGTTTGATAACTCTTGACTTGAGTCGAAATCAGTTTGAAGGCACATTGCCCCAGTCACTTGTCAAATGTAGATATTTGGAAGTTCTGGATCTCAGTCACAATCAGATAGATGATATATTTCCAAGATGGTTGGGAACACTACCAGATCTAAAAATTCTCGTTTTGAAGTCCAACAATTTGAAGAATCTTTTGGATATTCCTAGGGGGGCTCGCCTCTTTCCCAAGTTACACATTTTGGACCTCTCCAACAACAACTTTAGCGGTCCTTTGCCAATCAACTTGATCATGAACCTTAAAGGCATGATGAATGACGAAAATGTGCAAGACACATCATTGTATATGACACGACATTTTAGCGGGAGGACATATGAAAATTCGGTGGCTGTGATGATGAAAGGGCTAGAGGTTGAGCTAGTGAGGATCTTGACCTTCCTGACAATTATTGACTTGTCATGCAACTCTTTCCAAGGGAATATCCCCAAAGTTATTGGACATCTTCACTCTCTCGTAGGGCTCAACCTTTCTCATAACCATCTTACAGGTTCCATCCCTCCGACTCTAGGGAACTTGACTAATCTTGAATGGCTTGATCTTTCCTCGAACAAGCTAAGTTGGGTAATTCCTAGAAAATTGGGAGATTTGGCTTTCCTTGGGTACTTAAACCTCTTGAAAAACCAACTCACCGGTCGAATTCCACAAGATAAGCAATTGAGCACATTTTCAAGGGACTCGTTTAGCGGGAATCTAGGCTTATGTGGAACTACATTGCCAAAAGCATGCCCTGGCAATGCACAACCTCATTCACCATCGTCCTTATTAACTTTCGACCGTGAAGGGCATGAGAGTTGGTTCAACCAGAAAATAGTGTGGATGGGCTATGCATCGGGAATCGTAATTGGGATTTCGATTGCATACATAGCATTTGAAACAGGAAGACCCAAATGGCTTATGCAAGGTGTGGGGATGCTAGAGAGTAGAGCAGCCGAGTGGATAGAGAAGTCAAATTGAAAGGCCATCAAATTTCATGGACAGTGAAATTGTTTGAGGAATCTGTCTTTGTAAACTAGCAATGCAAATTTAGTTAATAGAGATGTCACTAGGATAGCTTCAAATATCATTTCCCTTATGAAGATTTGTTTCTATTATCCTTTCTCCATATTTCTCAATGCAATTTTATATCGGTTAATATGAGAAGATGAATAAAATGATCAGTCAATCACATGGCTTTAGATAAAGAAGAAGTAAAAAACAAAAGAAGAAAATGAACCAAGTGCCATTAATCTTTAAAGATATCTTTTCCACCTTCCCATGTGCATAAATTTATATGTCCATGAAGAATTAGAAGTGAAGACTGCCTTTCACTCATTCAGTCAAAGTTAGTTAATATCAATATGCCAAAGAATTATGTTTTGAAGGATCAACCCTGAAATTTGTGTATAGGATCAACTACTTTTTCTATTCAAAGAGTAAAATCTTTGGGTGGAACCTACTTAATATTATGTTTCATTAAATAAATTTGGATTAGTTGTATGAGTGGTGGGCCTCGTCAACATATGAAGTTACATGAATAGTGGAAGGTTAGCAAAATTCATCGATCTCCATAGCGTGGATTTATACTAAACCATGGTCTTCTGAACAATAGACTTTTATAAACATCTTTGGCCATGCTCTTTTTAGGAGTGAAAATCAATTAGCGTGAGTTTTATTTCTTCTCATGCCTTCTTTGAACATAGGTCTCTTGCTAAGCCCAGTCCACTTGCAAGTTGGCCCTTCCACCTAGCTCACTTTGCGGCATTACTTCACTTTCGAGGTTTTTTCTTTATTTTACGGTGCAACCATATTTTTTCCTTTTTAAATTTGGGAAGGCTCTTATTTTGCTCACATATTTTATCTTAACATATAGCATCTTAGTATATAAGTGGTGTTGAAGCCGGTAGTTTTGACGTGTGTGTTCGATCCAATGGAGTGAGTTGTGGTCAGTTTGGCTTATATTTCAAGGCTGAATGTTCACATCATGGTTTTGGTCCACGAAAACCTAAGATAATCAAGAGAACTGAATTTATGTTTAACAGCAACCACTCTTGCACAGTTGCTTTTGGTGATATCCCCGATTCGAAAATACCGTAATATTTAATGAAGAGATTAATTTTTATGATATCTACTGCAAGTGTATTAGTAATTTAAAATTTTTTATTAATTTTGCTCAAATAAATTTAAATGAATACGAGCCGTTTTTTGTAGTGATGTGAGACAAATACAATGATGGAGGGGATAAGGAAGGGTAGGGCAGGAGGGCGATGCTGGGCCTGATGCGGGGAGGAACGGCTGGCCCCCTAAAGGCCGAAAACCCACCACCACTCGATGTGACGAATCATGGCCGCGTTGCACTGGTCTCGATCCTCCTCTTCTTCAAATTTTTCCCATATTGGAAAATCGTATCTCTTTCTCTTTTTAATCTCTGGAAAGATAAAATAGAAAAGTATCGAAGAATTAAAAGATCTGACCAACCCGAACCTCCCCAACGCTGTTGTGTGACGTGTACACCTTATCGTCCCGCTGTTCTCTCCATCAAAAGCCTAGAAAAAGAAGAAAAGGAAGGAAAGAGAGAGAGAAAGGAAGGGGGCGATTGTGCGGCTGCGATTCCAGAGATGGCGTGGTCGCAAATTCGTGGGGGATTTGTTAGGGCTTTTCCAGTGCTTCGCGATGCTCAAGAAAGAAACTGGGTATTTCGACCTATCCACCCCACTCTCCATGGCCAATCATAATGGCTTTTATCTCTGTTTTGATTTGGTGAATATGTGGGCTGGTTTTGGTGATGCTGGGACGGGGATGAGGATGGCACGTCACGTTCCTTTCTCGTCCAGATTTCGCTCCATTTGCAGTGCCCTCTCTTTTACACCGCCATCATCACTGTTTGTCTCATGAATTTACTTGGAATATGTCTAAAATATAGAGCTTTGCTTTGCATAATTTACTCTTGGGTAACGAGATCCATGATGCTTTCATGAAAAGAATATTTTCACGGCAAAATGGGTTAAAGATGAGTTCACGTTGGTCAGCCTAAGCTTCACCTAATTTGCTACTGCCCCATTTGGATAGGGAGCTGTGGTGTTCGATCCCTACCTCTTAGGCTTGAAGGCTGGGGCCGGTCAAGAAAAGCTAGCATTTGCAACGAATAAATAAATAAATGGCTAGTTATACATTCGGTCATTGTTATTTTACTCAAAAATCAAATTGATTCTACTACAGTTTTTTTTTTTTTTCCTTCTTTTAACAAAACATTGCTCTACTTTTTAAAAACCATCGACCATTCCTCAAGTTATACTTTCTAAAAACATCAAGCATTCCATGAGTTACACTCTTCCTTTTGAAGGTCGAGTTTTGCCGACATAGACTATTGACATGTACACGGCTAAACACCTATCATGCTATAACTTGCTCAATTTATGTAGCACCAAATTGGCATTGTATCCAACAATATAAGAAAAAATAAAAATTGAGAGGGAGATGGGAGTCCATTGCGACGCCCATAGCTGCCAACTCAAGCTCTAAACTTGCGGCCATTAGAGCCATTCATCCTCAAGTTTGCAGATGCTATGGCCACTCAAGTTCGTGACCATGGCCACTCGATATAAGCTAACAATAGCCATGGCAACTTGAACTTTGAGCTTGATGCAATTAGGTTTGTGGTATCTTTTTGAGTCACGAAATTCAAGGGCATGGCCAGGAGCTTGAACACAAGCTCGAAGCTCGAGAGCTTCGAGCTCCTAGCTATGGCCACTTAATTGGTGGTCAAGAGGGGTACAAATCATTATTTTTTTTATTGTTGCGGTTGGTAAATCTTGTGAGTTTTTGGTTAGTAGGATTTAAGGAAGAAGAAGAAGAACAATATGTAGGGGTCGCTCTTTGGGCAGGACTTTCTCAATCCTAATCTCAATCCAATGCTAGCACCACATCATATAAAAAAAAAAGGATGATGCATTGAATCAAATAGATAAGCAAGCAATCCTAGCCCAAGAGTGCAGTTCAATAAGTAGCTTATTTGAATTATGTAAAGAAAGAGTTAATGGCGTTAAGGCCATGTCAGTAAGTTCCATACAAGAAAAAGAAAACCTGCTCTAATGCACGTAAGGTAAATTGGTCAAAGATCTACGCTATTTGAATTGAGCAAAGATTGCAACTAGACCACGAGTAAAGGAATATTTCATTACAGTCATTGGTCCAAGTTAACCGCGTTAGACTCCTAGCAAAATTAATACTTGTAAGAACTTCGCACGCAAAGATGATGATTGCGGGCAATTTCTTTCTCTTAGCATTCGATGTATTTCCCCTATTGAAGTCAAATAGCATCACGTACAAGTATTATTTCTTGGTCCAAAAGCATCGTCAAAGCAAAAATCATTGAACACAATGCTTAATCATCCAGGTCCCGGTCATGGATAAAAGCTACACGAGCTATCTTCGTATCTGCGGCCTCTAAAATGATTAAGGATCACGCCTAATCGTCCAACTCAACAAAGGGGTCGTAGAATAACATCGTGAAGTCCCCAAATAATGACTGACAACAAGAATCGGGAGCAAACACCTTCCCTGCAAAAATTCAATTGAAGGGCAGTTTCAAATCTGGGCTTCTTCCCTTTTCAAATAGGAAAAGTTGATTTACTTTGATAATGAGATAATCCACTTTACATATTTTCTCGACCTATGAAATACCCCATTAACTTAATTAATTTTTGGTCAATGAAAATTTTCACCATCTTTTTTATGAGGAAAAATGACACAAACGGTCCTTAAACTTTAAATTAATGTGCAATTTGTTATCTGAACTTTTAACCTATTCAATATGATCCATAAACTTTACCTCAATATGCAATGTAGTCTTTAAACTTTGGTTCATGAACTTTTGATAAATGTTTCATTTTATTCCTAGACTATATGAAAATATTGAATGTTGTCCCCTATTTTTAATTAATTGAAAGATAATATTGAATATTTTCATAAAATTGGACTACATTGAACATGTATCAAAAGTTCAATGGTTATATTGAACAAATCGAAAGTTTAAGGATCACATTACGTGTTAGGATAAATTTCATGGACCACATAGAATAAATTTTAAATTCAACGGCTAAATTGTCTATTCGGCCAAAATTTATGGATTATTTGTGTTTCTATCTCTTCCTATGACATATGAGAATTATACCAAATTGTGCGTTTGCGTAATCACAAAGGAAATGTTTGATCTGGCGCCTTCACACCCTAGAAGACCTTATTACATACACCTCGAAAACTAGTAAAAAGAAAAGGATGGGGACCAATAAGACAACTGTGTCACTCTCTTCTACAATTTCTGTTTTAACTACGACCTGGTAAATTCCGAGCTCATTCTCTGCAATGGAGATTTCTCCCTACCGACTGTGTAGCTCCCTCCTACCTTACGGGTAGGTTTCCCCAGTTCTATCTCAAACCCTCGCTACCCACCTCTACCACACTCTACCATCATCCTCCCCCGTCTCACAGCACAACCGTTTCATCGTGGATGAGTTGAGAAACCCTAAGCTCAGTCCACTTTCGTTTACACCAAACCCACCCCCACCTCCGCTCAACCCCTCCTCAACGCGCTTCATCTCGATTCATCGGGCAAATCCCCTTTAGCTGGTACTGAGTACTCGATTCTCTTGGCAGACCGAACCAGATCTCCCTTCAATTGCAAAGTCTCATCATCTCGCTCTTCATGGTCTCGATCCTCCCTCAGGTCAGTCCTGAAACCCTACTGTGACCCTGTTCCTGCAATCGAAACATGGCAAATCCATATGAGGAAGACAGGCGAGTGGCTGCCCTCTGTAAGAGCCTGGGTAATCTGTGGTCAGATGAAGATGCTGTAGAAATTATTGGAGATGTTCCCGAAGAAAATTTACAGACCTGTCGACGAACTCTGTTTGGAAAGTTCTTCAATAAGACCAACATTAACTTCACTGGTTTTATGGCCACAATGCAAAAAGCATGGCGAAATGAAACTTTCACTTGTGCTGTCATTGAACCAGGCTATTTCCAATTTTCTTTCCAATCAGAGGATGAAAAACAGCGAATACTCGACTCAAGGCCGTGGTCTTTCGGGCATAACCTTTTAGTGTTAAAGTATTGTGACCCCGACACCCCTGACATCTGTTATGACTTTAACAAGTGTGAGTTCTGGGTGAATTTATTTGGTTTACCCATTGGAAGAGTTTCAGAAGAAGTTGTCAGGAACATAGCAGC
The DNA here is from genome assembly GCA_017140475.1 of Eucalyptus fibrosa. Classification (NCBI taxonomy): domain Eukaryota; kingdom Viridiplantae; phylum Streptophyta; class Magnoliopsida; order Myrtales; family Myrtaceae; genus Eucalyptus; species Eucalyptus fibrosa. The sequence goes on along the minus strand of CM029510.1, from coordinate 7,757,137 downwards.
AAAAATTGGAGATGTAGTCGATGTCAAATTAGTGGCTAAAGGGAACAGCAACTACAAAGTGGGCAGGGCTCGAGTTAAGTTGAATTTGGAAGTTCCTCTCAAAACGGGTGTTCTGGTGAATTTTGACAAAAAAAGATTGTGGATTGAATTTAAGTACGAAAGACTCCCAAGTTACTGCTATTCATGTGGGAAGATTGGGCATTATGCAACTAATTGCCCAGAAATTCCATATGAGGAAACAGGGTTAGCAAAGAACTTACCAGGCAGGTTTGGGCACTGGCTACGTGCAGAGGCCCGCGAACTCAGCCCATATGGCAAAATTTTCTATGGCAAGCAGGAAATACAGCTAGAAGAGGAGGAAAGTGTGCCTGAGACTCCTCATCAGCCAACCCCTGAACCAGACCATCATTTGAATGAAATGCAGCAAACCCACCCACTTGGCAATTTGAGCAATGATGACATTCTCAACTTACCGGAACATCAGCACTCAACACCTTCACAGGAACTAGTACTTTTTGCAGAGAAGAGCACTCAGAAACGAGGTAGCAGCTGTCTTGATGATGAATCTGAAATGGTAATTTATCAGGAACAGTTAAAAGAGGCTGAAGCAGACATGGTGGAGAAGATAGCTAGGGAAAAAAGCTTAACAAGAGAGAAAGTAAGAAGCACCAAGCTCTCCTCCTCAAAAAAAGGGAAAAGATTCTGTTCCTATGGTGCTCAATCATCAAAGTCAGCAATGGTTGACCCTACCCAACTGGTTGAAACTCCCATTCGCGTGGCAACAAAGTCAGCTCAGTGGGCTCTGGTGGCTAGCCCTAATAAGCCACCAACTCATCCATGAAGCTTTTGAGCTGGAACTGTCAAGGGCTGGGTACCCCCTTGACAGTTCAAGCGCTACGAGTCTTAACGACTCAAGAAAGGCCCAACATTATCTTTATTATGGAAACTAAAAATCAGGAGCGGAAGGTGTTAAAATTGAGGCGGAGACTTCATTTTCAGCATAGCTTCATAGTAAATCCAGTGGGAACAGCAGGGGGTCTAGCAATATTTTGGGACGAAGAGGTAACCCTAACTATAGACTCCTTCACAGAACATGCTATTCTTACCCAATGTCATTTGTCCACCAGTAACCAGCGAATGCATATCTCCTTTATTCATGCACCGAATGATTTTAAAGAGTGAATACTGCTATGGGAGTATATTTATAGAGAGAGCACTCATTTTCATTTGCCATGGTTGTGTATTGGGGACTTTAACGAACTGTTATACCAATGGGAAAAAGTGGGCAAGAAAAGAGCTGAGAATTACCGGATTGCAGCTTTTAGGGATTTTCTCAACCACCGTTCTCTGCTGGATATGGAATGCAAGGGGTGTGCATACACCTGGACAAACAAGAGACATGATGAAAATCTGATTAAAGAACGACTGGATAGAGCTTTATGCAACTCAGATTGGCGAATCAAATATCCAAATGCCGAATGTACAGCCATACCAGCAGTCGGTTCTGATCATACGCCACTCATTCTCACCACTAGTCCACCAAAAAAACGGAAGAGGAAGACCTTTAAGTATGAAGCCTTTTGGGCCGAGGAGGAGGAATGTAAGAGTCTGGTTAGAAACACCTGGACTGATCCTGTTTCCCACCAGTTCAATGTCACTGAGAAACTGCAGAATGTGGCAAAGGAATTGGTCAAATGGAGTAAAGGTAAATTCACTAATGCAAAGAAGAGGCTAACTTGGCTAAATAGTGAACTGCAGAAACTTATGAATGGTGCAGGGGTCTCCCAGGAAAGCAATGCAGCAAAGGAAATCACAAAAGAAATCGAACAGCTATGGCGACAAGAAGAAATATACTGGGGAATGCGTTCTAGAATTAAATGGTTAGCGTGGGGAGACAAAAACACTAAATTCTTCCATGCTACAACCATTCAAAGATGAAACATAAATCAGATTTCGATGCTGAAAAATTCAGAAGATGAATGGGTGAGAAATGAACAGCAACTGAAAGAAATGACAACTACATATTTCATCAAGTTGTATGAATCTGCTGGTCCACGCAACTTTCAGCCCCTTTTACAACAAATACCAGTCTCAGTGAATGCTGGAATGAACCAATGACTAACAGAACCTGTTTCTTTGGAAGAGATTAAGCAAGCTATGCAACAATTGGGAGCACACAAAGCTCCAGGACCGGATGGCATGCATGGTCTCTTTTTCAAAACTCACTGGCCAGACATCTCTCAAGATATTTTCACAGAGATACAAGGTTTTTTCAACACGGGTCATCTCAATCCAGCTATGAATAGCACACTTATCACCCTAATCCCTAAAGTTCCAAATCCAGAAAAGTTGGAACACTTTCGCCCCATCAGTCTGTGTAATTTCATTTACAAAATTATATCAAAAGTGCTGACAAATAGATTAAAACCCCTGCTACCAAATCTAATTGCTATGGAGCAGAGTGCATTTGTTGAAGGAAGGCTGATACAAGATAATATACTGCTGGTACAGGAAGTTATCCACAGACTACGAACCCGGGAGAGAAAAAAGAAGTTCCAGGCACTCCTAAAGCTAGATATGCAAAAGGCGTATGACAGGATCGAATGGGATTTTCTTAGTGCATGCCTAACCAAAATGGGATTCTGCGCACAATGGTACAATGGGTGATGCAATGCGTTTCAACTGTTACTTTCAGTGTGAATTTTAATGGGGAGGCTCTACCCTCTTTCAAGCTTACACGAGGAATTCGCCAAGGTGATCCTCTCTCTCCATATCTGTTCATACTAGTTGCTAATGTTCTATCCTACATGATGGGCAAAGCTGTTGAAGATGGCACGATTAAAGGAATCCAATTGAATAGTAGATGTCCCACCCTATCACATCTACTGTTTGCGGATGATTCTATCTTTTTCCTCCATGGATCAATCCTAGAGTGCCAAAACTTGGCTACAATCCTACATGAATACTGTTATGCTTCTGGCCATGCCATCAACCTAAACAATTCTGGCATATACTTCAGCAAAAGCTGTCCACCAACCCAGAGGTGCAATATGGCAAATGTACTGAGAGTGCCACAAATTGAAAAAACAGGGAAATATTTGGGGATTCCGACGGATTGGGGCTGCTCTAAAAAAGATATGTTTGCGTGGATACTTGCAAGGATAAACACAAAACTCGAAAGTTGGAAAGAACAGCTGTTATCAAAAGCAAGGAAGGAAATTTTGATAAAATCAGTTGTGCAGGCCATCCCTCAATATGCCATGGCTATATTCAAAATTCCTGTCTCTATATGTAAGGCTATCGAGAGGAGGATTGCAAGCTTTTGGTGGAAAACAAACAGCAAATACGCTAGAATTCACTGGAAGGGTTGGGAAACTTTGAAAACCACAAAGAAAGAGGGTGGATTAGGTTTTAAAGACCTAATTTCTTTCAATACAGCCATGCTGGGCAAACAAGCGTGGCGCATCTCACAAAACACTCAATCCTTATTGAGCAAAGTGATGCAGGGCCTATATTACCCTCATGGAGATTTCTGGAAAGCTAGCCATGGATCCCGAACCTCATGGGGTTGGCAGAGCATAATTCGGGGTAGGGACTCTATTAGGCCACACACCATGTACTCAGTGGGGAATGGTAGAAACCTGTCAATCAGAATGGACAAATGGATACCAAGCGGCCCAATTGGAGGCTCGGCAACAAGAAACGAACCGAAACATGTGGCGGATCTAATTGAACCTGAAAACAGCACATGGAACACCCAGCTAGTGGACTCGCTGTTCGATGACAGAATCGCTAAAGAAATACTTGCTACACCTATTGGAGGACTACATGATACAGATAAACTAGTTTGGATACATAACAAATCCGATATCTACTTAGTGAAGAGCGGCTATCACGCGGTCAGAGAACATCTAGCAAACATAGACCAATCAGCAACCACATCGCACCACATAAATCCAGATTTATGGAAACTGATATGGCAAGTAAAAACTCTTCCAAAAATCAGGTTTTTTCTCTAGCAAGCCACCCATAATGCTCTCCCTACTCGGGTAAATCTATATCGAAGAAAGATCGTACCGGATCCCATTTGCCCTCTCTGCAGAAAGGAGGCTGAAACTATTGAACACCTCCTCCTACTTTGCCCATGGACAAACCAGATCTAGAGTGCCGCACCTCTGCAGATCAAGATCTCAAGATATGGGTTATCTCGACTAGATGATTGGCTGGTCAATTGTAACAGCAACCCTCACCTCGCAAAGAAATTCAAATTGGTAGTAGCTGTCCTTTGGAGCATCTGGAAGGGGCGCAACCTGTTCCTGTTCGAGCGGTGTCCCCTGCATCCACAACAGGCCGTGCTTCAGGCGCAAACCCTCCATGCGACAGTCAACTTCGTGACGCACCAACAACAAAAAGAAAGGAGGCCTACCGTAAGATCTGACCGCTGGTTACCACCGCCTCCCCATCAGTTGAAGGTAAACTTCGACGCCTCTTTTGCCGAGCCCCACGTTGTGGAAACAGGGACCAGAGGACTACCACAAAACAGAGCAGCTGTGGCGTGCATCTGCAAGGACTCTCGAGGATGCTTGGTGGACGGTTTTGCGAGAGTGGTGGAGGCGCAATCGGCGGAGCAGGCAGAAACTTTGGCCCTGCTTGAAACCCTAGATCTGCTGGCATCCCGTGCGGAACTCTCTCTGGAAGTACACTCTGACTGCTCCTCACTCGTGCAAGCTCTTACCACTTCGACGGATGTGAACTGGAGACTTCAGCCTCTCTTGGACCGGGCCCGAACAAAATTGCAGGGATTTCGAGACCTCTCTCTGGCCCATTGTGATCGAGCAACTAACCGGCCCGCCGATTGGCTTGCAAAGGCCTGCCGGTCTAATTTTCTCCCCCCCAATTGGTTGTCCCAACCCTCGCCTGCTTTTCTAGATCTATTATGCTATGACGCTCTTGATGTAACTCGCCTAAACAGTGGCTAAGTTTTTAATCGTATATCGTATTTCTTGTTCAAAAAATTACGAGCTCATTAAAATAGAAAAAGAGAAGGAAAAGGAAAAGGACACGAGATGCACCAAACAAGTGTCCCGTGAAACGAAAAAGTCTAATGCACGGCCTCCCAAACCATGCCAGAATTCCGACGTGTATATTTTAAAATTGACCGGCCTCCGATTGCTGGCTTTACTCGCCAACCAGCTACCACATCCTGAATATGGCCCATCACCATATCAAGAATAAATTATAATTTTTGTATGTTATTATATACTGCGAGAAATATCGAAAAAAATGTGTTTTTTATTTATTTAATTCGTTTTGTTTAAGAAGTGTTTTGGAGCAGTGTAGGCAGGATTCCGTCGCAACATAACGAAGAGAAAAGGACGAATTCCATCTGCCAACCGGTCTTCCCGTCGGTCAAGAAAACCGCAGAGCCAGTAGCTTTTGGGACCAGGAGAGTGGACATATGTAGGCTGGGAAATAAAGGGCTCCTTTTGTGTTTGGAAGGCGAGTAAGCGCGCTTTTGATAACATTTCTGTTTCGAAAAATAATTTTTTAATAAAAATAGTATTTTTTTTGCTTATATTATAGGAAATAATTTATCAGTATAAAAACATGTTTGGTAATTATAAAAAATTTATACTTCAGAAATAAAAATGCGGTTGGTAAACTTGTATAATTTTTTTTTATTTCTTTTAATTTTTCAATATTATTATTATTTTTCTTTTTTCTTCCTTTTGTCCGGTGACCTCACTTAGATCCGGCGAGACTTGGCCTCGCGAGGGTCGGCGACGCTCCAAAATAGGTCGTCGACTCTCAATGGTTAGTCGCCAGCCATGGCCGAGGCCGTCAACTAACCAAAGGGAGAAGAATGAAAGGAACAAAAAAAGAAGAAAAAGGAGAAGAAAAAAGAATTGTTCTCAGGAACAAGAGATAAGTTTTTTCTACTTCTTGTTTCTATTTCAAATTTGTTCTCGGGAACAAAAAAATAAATTTTTTGTTCTCGAGAACAAAAGTTTTAACAAACGTGTATATGTTTTTTTTTTTTTGTTCCTCGGAACAAAAAGAACGAAATTTTTTGTTCCTCGGAACAAATAGAAACAAAAATAAACAAACAGGCGCTAACTTGACCATGCTTTGTCCTTGGTAATGCGTGACCTGATTCTCCGCGGTTTTGCCGGTGACCTAGTTCTGTTTGTATAAATAAAGAAATGTATAGATATTGTCTTCTTAAATGTGAGATGTGAATTTCGTCCAAAAAAAAGTGTGAGATGTGATTGCAAGTATCCCTTTTTTCTAAAGGAAACCTCCCACCCCGACAAAGTAATGAGAATATCACAAAAGAAGAGTCACTACCTATGTGAACATATTAAAGTAAAGAATGCTCAACTAACGTTGCATTTTTGTTTTTTGTTTTTTTTTTTTTTTTTTAACTTTAGATGGGGATTATTAAAAAAAAGAGAAGAAAATATAGTTTTTATATGATTTTTTTGATCGGTCCTACTTTACTCCTATTCTAACGCTCACTCTCATACTTTTGTCCTGCCTTCTTGCAGGGCTCCACTCCTGAAATTAATTCGTCCCCTCCCCAATTCTCTTAGAAGGTGGGGATTCGAACCTCCCACCCCCCCTTCTATGTTAGAAGGGTGGCCACTAGGGTAATCCCTAGTGATTTAGTTCTTATATGATGAAATGTCTATTTTGTGAGCTCGTGAACAATGCTACTTTGAGGTCTATGGGCCCATGAAATACTCCATCCCCGGTAGCAAATAGGGAGCAAATGTCCAAGATGAAAGGACAAATACTCTAGTGACAAATATCCTTTCGATCGAATGTATTACTTAACACCTTGCAATCACTTTCAAAAATCACGTTATGGATATTGAGGGACTTGACAAATTTGTGGGTAAGGAGAAGGGCTGTAGCTTTCACTCCCACCGGTGAATTCCATCTTCCGCATATTATCTATGCTCACACAATCGAGGCTCTAGCCAATCATGCAATAATACCAATTATCCTTTTATTATTCTTTGAAAGTACTAATCTACATTAAACTTTGGCTTTTGATTTAACAAAGGTGGTCATGTAAATTTCATGTGAAATTCATGTAATTAATAGGTATATTATAATCCTCTCATGGAGATGGCAATGAATTTAAAAAAGTGTTAAGGCTATATTTGGTTGTCTAGACATTTTGACCAAATAGGATATGAATGAGATAGGATGTCTAATAACCTATATATAGCCTGAAAAATGTTCTAATATTATATGAATTTACATTACTTAAATTAGCGGTGTATAGCGGATATAACTAATTGAATGTATAATGTAATATTCCTTTTTAGATTTCAACCAAAAAACTAAGGCATGGGTCCTAGTTGTGTTCACATTGCTCCCCAAGCCCCGTGTGACCACCTCCGCTCGCATGACACCTATGCGGCTACTAGTGTTGGTTTTAAGACTACATCTCATGTATGAAGTGATTGAGCACGAGAAATAGGTATGACCAAATCTCAAATTTTAGGTCGGTTGGGTGTTGTGGCAGTTGCATGATCAACCTCAACATGGTCGAGCAACGACTGCACAAGATCACACAACCTGGGTAAGGTGGTCGCACGGCTAGCATAAGTGGCATGACTAGCACTAAAGGATCACAAATAGAAAGGGAGAGACATAACAAACAAAGTGGTCATTGAGCTTGTTGGATAACATTGGCCATTGTCACCAGGTTAATCTTGAGATGGCAATCACGTGCTTGTGGTCATCATTCATAGCGGCGGCCACGATTCCTTCTCCTTCCCTCTATTCCTTCCATGATTTGGCTTGATTTTTTCTTTCTGTTTTTCTTTCCTTGTTCCTTTCCCCATATAGTAGATTTCCTTAGTTGGTGTATTCCTATACAACATTATATTCAATTCACCAAACAAAGCCTAACTAATTTGATCAGGAGATTGGGGGACGGCAACTCTAAGAGAGTATAACTGATCTTTCAAAACTCAACATGGCTTAAAGTTTGGAAAGCGTTTTCTAAATTTAGTTGCGAGACTATTTGAATATTAATTACGGATTCTTATAAATTTAGAATGAGTTTGAGATTTTTCAAGAGTCTACAAATTCAAACAAGAAAGAGATTTTGCCATAATCTTTTATCATCCGATTCGTCCGCGTTGATGAGATTTCATCGTATATTGCGGTCGGTATGAATTTCGTTGCACGCATCATGTTCCTCAAAGTAATAATCATCATGACCCGGGGGCAGAGAGAGGCGGGAGGGAGGGGTTATGTAATATGAATGGTGGGCCCTCGTGGGGTCCGTGGGTTGGCAAGTCAGGGATCTCTGGGGCCCACTTTTTGGCGGGATTGAGAAATTTCCATTTTTCTTTTTCCTCTTTTATTCTTTTCATTTGCATTAGAGCGGCAAAATGGATTACAAATTGCGACCATCTTATCCGAATTGACAACAACAGTGAACCTTTGTTTAATTCCTTAAATCCGTCTCCGACACCACTAGTCTGTTTTCCTAAATTCGTTTGAACTAAAAAGATTAAGCCTAATCTTTAAAGGAAGAAAACGTAGTCGGTCAAACTGAGAGAATATTATAGAAAAAGAAAGTAACATGAATGGTATAAATTTCTCTTCACATAAATCAAATTAAACAAATAATCTTTTTTTTCTACCAATAGAGATCCGGCCTCCAACTAAATAAATAGAACAAATGGAAAATATCATATTATTGAGAATGTTGAAATTCTTATATATCACGAAAAACGGGGACGTCACATGCTTTAGTTATTGAATTGAAAATAAATGATTATGTTCACAATCTTTGGACCACCCAAAATTGTAAAGTGAATTATCACACTTATATATATATATATATTTTTATATATGTTTATGTTTTTGTTCCAAGCATTGAGGCCATGTTCAAACTAATGTCCTCAGCTTTACTTGGATTTATATGGGTTAGCTTTGGTATCGTGTTCATGGGACCTATCTATTTTGTAGCAACTTTGTTATAGATACTTGATATATTGATGTATGTTTAATGGCAAAATGAAGGGCTGTAGATAAAAATTGCTCTTGAGTCTATTAGAATTTTGTTAGTGCATTTGTGTTTTGTTCAAAAGCAAAGAGAAAATTTTTACTTTTTTGTCAAATAATTAAAATATCATATGAGAGTTATAAAAAAAAAATTGTACATGCAAATATATGTAAAATAAAAAATCAAATTACTTGCTCCTGCAATACGTGGGAAAAAAGCAGAATGTTAAAAACAAAAATCAATTCAAACAAATCGTAACATGGTAATCCTACAAATAACACCTACTGATTTATTGAGATACATTGCAAAATATCATCATGATGCTTCGTTTGGGAAAGACAGAGAAGCAAAGAAATGAGGAGAAATTTTTAAAGATCTCCACAAAAAGAAATTTAGAAACTCTTTCGGCGTTGTTAAAAAAGGAGTGGAAGGAACCAAAAAACATGAAAATAAATAGATAAAAGATAAAACCAACTTCACGAAGTAAATTTAAAAAAAGGAAGAAACGAAGAAAGGAAAAGGAAAGCGGTCGGAGGAGTGGGTTGGTGGGGACAGGCGGAGAGACGCTAAGGACGACGGCAGAGAGAAGAGAACCGAGCCTAGAAGGAGAGCCGGTTCCATTACAACGAAACGACGGGAGGGGGGCCAAATTTCGACCGAAAAAAGAAAGAAGGGGGCCAATTTCTCAACCATAGAAACGTTCCCCAAAAAAAAAATCGAAATTTATTATTATTATTTTTAAATAAAGAATAGAAAGAAGAACCCTCCACCTAAAGAAAACAAATTTAAGCCAGCCCCTCCCTTCCTCCCAAAAAAAAGAAATCGAAAATTATTATATATATATTTTTTAAACAAAGAAAAGAAAGAAGAACTCTCCACCTAAAGAAAACAAATTTAAGCCATCTCCCTCTCTCCGTCTCTGTCTCCGTCTCTGTCTCCGTCTCTCTCCACCAAACCCCGCCCACGAAACCAGAGAAGGCCAAAAGAAACGAAAAACACGTAAAGCCCAGAACGCAAAAGAAATCATCATAAATCCCATCCCCCCATCTCTTCACCGAGATGAAGGAGCGGTAACAGGGAGCTTCCACAAAGAGGCGACAGCAGCTCCGGCCCGCGTCTTGCTCTTCCCTCTCCAATCCCATCCATCCATCCATCCATCCATCCGCCCAAACCTCCCTTTCCCTCTCCATCTCTCGCGCAGCATGATTCCGAGCCGAGCTGCTGCGGCGCCCGACGACGTCCCGAAACTCGCCGCATCGGCCCCGAAGGGCCAGCACCAACATCAACAACTCTGCATTTAATTGGGAAAACCGGTCATTAACTAATTCACTTGAGCACGATTAATTAACACGCTTGCAAGATCTGGCATTCAAAGGACAAAATCTGCGTAAATTGGCTCATCAAATGAATGCAGTTGTTGATTCTTCTTTTTCGGCTATTTAGAAATTTTCATGGTTGTAACCAACTCGATTCATAGACATTCCGACAAGCTGCGACAATTTATTGGAAAAAGAAGAAGAAATTATGAAAAGAAATAGGGGAGACAAAATATGTGATATCTGAGCCCAGAGGACGTTGGGGTGGGTGTGGGCTTTGATGAAGTAATCGGTGCCCCACTTGATGGCCTCAAGCGAGTGCGCCAGCTCGCCGGCGACGGCGATCTGTCGGCCGTACTCGATCACCCCCCACGACAGCATTGTGACGGTGAACGCCATTGGGAGGCTGAACTTGACGTTGTTGCCGGCGTCGTAGTATCCTCCGACCAGGTCCACCTTCGCATTCCAAACGCAGGACCCCGTCAAGGATATTTATTCAATGCCCGACGCACATGGAAAGGAAATCGAGAAGAGAAAAAGATGGAAAGAAGTTCCGATGGCATTGGTTGAAATGAATCAGGACGAACCCCTTGCTCGAGGCCATCGGTGAGGCCGGAGTGGTCGCGCCAGGCGACGCGCTGGTTGTGGGGCAGATGGCCGGAGCGCTGCGCCTCGAAGTAGAGGAGGCTCTTCGTGAGGGCCTCGCCATAGTCCGGAGGCCGACACTGAGAATGAGAGGCGGTCGCGAGCGTGACGAATAGGAGGAGGAGGAGAAGGAGAAGGAGGGCCGAGCGGCGGCGGCCGAGAAATGCGAACATGGCGGCGGCGTTCATGCAGGGACGGCGTCTCCCCCTTCCTCTCTCTCTCTTCTCTCTCTCGGCGGGTATTTATGCGAGTTATATAATATGCGAGCCCCTTTGGTACTTGCCTTGATACGATTAGCAGAAAAGAAGAAAAAAATTTGGGCTCAAAGCCAGTAACGAGCTCAAGCTTGCGTCCTAAAAAGGAACTTACGGTGATGACAAAAACAAAACAATAACTTTCCAAGGATTGGATCATAAATCTGGTTTTTATGGGAAAGCATTAATTAATTTGCTCGGGTAGTAATAAGAGTAATGCTCTGCTTATCAGGCATGCTCGCTAAGAGTTCTCAGGACACCCACTGAAACGGAAAAAGTCTCGTGTATATAGTACACGCTCTTGTTTGTCGTGATTTTTTATATGAATAACAAAATAGAACATATTTGATCTATTAAATGATATCGTGCCAGCTCATTGCGTTACGTAAAATTACGAATTGCTCGAATTTTGGAGTTCTGAGGCAACGTTTAGGCACCCACTTCGTGGGGGGTTTTGAGTTGACGGAGTAAAGCCAAAAACCCATATTTACAGAATTTTCAATTCGAAGCGGGTGGAGATTGAATGACTCTCGACTTGTCACTGCTTTTGCGTGTTCAACCTTACCAAATGTTCCTTTCGTCTGGTGAGGCGCGGTTGGATTAAGTCGCACAAGCAAAATGGTCAAAGCCATGGTCCGGTGAAAAGAAAATTCAGACAACTGGTGAACCCTTTTTGGATCTGAGCGCGTGGGAAGAAAGCAGCGGTGTTGAAAGAGATGGGAGAACAAACTCGGGATGACGGTGGAAGGAGTTCGGGAGAGTAAGTACATAATTATTCAAGTATTATATATGATTTCTCATATAATCTAATGTGCTCTAAAGGAAAATAAATGATCTTTGTTCATGAATATAATAGATGGTTACAGGTTTTTAGGAGACGTGCCGATTAAACCTCAAACTTGTTCTAAATTATATAGAATTTTCCTGATGGGTATATCAAACTCGTCTTGTGGTTTGAAACCCAATTGCACATTGATCTCGATCCCCGATTAAATCCCATTTGCCTCCATCTCTAGAGCAAATTATGGGTCCTACTCTTAACTCATTTACCTAGATACATTGAGCATGATTATATGGAAATTGATTTATCACCAAGTGAAAGGTTCATTTTTGTCATATCTCTGTTAGGAAAGTTTGCTGGAGGACCCAAAAAAAAAGGAAAAGATGTAGTTGTCACATACTGCACGACTGCAAATTATACTTATAGATTACATGTCTATTAAATATCTTTAGATTTGTTCGGATCGTAGTATACATAATATCAATGCAATCTGCATATTTGGCAAATGGACTTCAAACAGAACACGTTTGCTCATGCAATGACGATGCCGTTTTCAAGACAAAGCATTTGGGTACATGAACTTATGATGAATCTCTACACGTATGAGTTTTTTTTTTTCTCGCGACCAACTCCACATGCCATAAAAATAATGTATAGTCCAGCCATTCGAGTCAATCTCCAAAACAATAAAATTCGAAGGTGAGTTCAAGCTTCAGTCTCCACCGCTTAGAGAGTGACTTTGCAAGGCAAGAGGAGGTCGACCCTTTTCGTATATATGCTCTTGAAATATGATGATTAGGTGCCTAAAATGTCAGTAGCATGTCTTTGTCCATTCACAAAAGTCGTCGTGGTTCAGTACGTGAATGTTGAGCTTCAGATCCAGCTCATTATCTTAACCTTAACTGCTCGTATTAAGTGGAAACCATGACGAGGGATTTTTGCTTCTAGAAAAAGTTGGTAATTGAGGAAATGAGTATAGTACATCGAAAAATAGCGTGTGTTCAGTGAGATTGATTGCATCATCTCTTCCCACCAAAGACATAAAGAATGACTTGCTCCGAAGGAGGGAGGAGGAGAGAACACCGCTGGAAGTGTTGAGACTTTCCTCAGCCTGGCCCTCTGCATGCGAATCTTACAGTGGGGCTATGCTTACTAAAGACTGATGCTAAGTTCGTCCTACCGGGATTCGAGAATCCGGTACGTGGATTTTCATACGCACCTGCATGGTTTATAAACTAGAGACAGGATGTGTTGTCATGGTTGTGTGTCTGTGCAAGTGAAACAAGAGTTTAGATTGCAATTATAGAGTTCTTGCGAAAAGTGTCAAAAAAGTCTTAAATCTTTTGTATTTGTGTCAATTTAGTCATAAGTCTTTTATTGGTGCCAATTTAGTCTTAAACATTTTCACTTTGTGCCAATTTAGTCATAAACCTTTATATTTGATGCCAATTTAATCGGCTAGTTTAAGCCGGATTCCGCTGACGTGATAGGATTGGTATTGGCATGGACAACTTTAATAATATTTTAATATTTTTCAATTTTTTATTTTATTTGTTCATTTTTTTTCTTTTCCTTTTTCTTCTCCTCTTCCCTTAACCTTGCTAGCCTTGACTCTCGACGGTCGGAGGAAGGCGTCTCAAGCCTTGCTAGAGAAGGAAAAAAAGAAAAAAATCAAAAAAACGCAAGCAACCCTCAAAAAAAAAGGCCAACGAGGTTGACCTATAAAAAAATATTATTAAAAGATCATCGTTGGCACCAACCGTGCTATGTCAGCCGATCGACGTCCAGTCAGCAAAATCTAGTCAAAATTAGTTGGAAGAATTGAATTGACACAAAATTAAGAAATTTATAACTAAATTGGCACTGATAAAAGGTTTAAAACTAATTTATCACAATTACAAAAGATTTAAGATTTTTTTTACACTTTTCCTTAGGTTCTTTCCAGCGGAAAGAAACCAATTACAGGCATATGAGCAAGAGTTAAAAAGCCCAAAACAATACATCACAGGAAGAAGAATAGGCTTGTAGATTGCAGCAGAGGAAACCTATGGTGCTTGGGCTTCGATGACAAGCAAGGTGGTCAATAATGACCATAGAGCGTAAGCCAAGGGTTTCCGCAACAAGATGCATGCACAGGGGACCGAAATCATCCCTAGAGATGACAAAGATCAAGAGCCGCCAGCCATTGCTATGGCGAGCAGACGGAGAAAATGAGCAAAATGGGCTTTCAAAAGAGGGGACAATTCGAGGTGAATCCAAGCCCCTACCCAGTCAAATCGATTGACGCCCTTTATTTGCCTCTTTAGTATAGTTAATTTTCAAAGTTCAGTTTTATGCCAACTCCAAGCCCTATGCAGCCACATGAAAGATCGATTTCCATCTTCAACACAGGAATTATCATGATACTCCATCATTACTCATAGTAGATTATAAAGAATGCTTTCTTTGCACTCTGATCTCGCTTGTTTGCTTTTGATCTGTAGGAGTGGGAGTTTTAGCTATACGCATCCAAGAACTCACCTCAGAGGCCCAAAACCATTCAGCCCGGTGACATTCATACGTGACCTGCTTTTCGGGCTTGACTAAAACCATGAGCTATATAAACTCTCTTCAACAGATTTATGTAATAGAGCCCAAGTCTCTGGCAATGGTCAGCTAGGTAGAAATGTCCTCAATTTTATGTTTCATCAGATTAACTTAACACGTATGTATGATTGGTTGGTCGCATCAATGTGTGAGGTTATGTTTGTAGTTGGAGGTGAGTACAATCCGTCGATCTCGATATAATAAGTTTCTGAACCTTCGTCCTCAAAACGATTAAATTCAGTACCATCTTTAACTATGCTCTTTTTTTACGAGTGAAAATCAATCGGTGCCTTTTTTTCGTGAGTGAAAATCAATTACCAAGAGTTTTTTTTTTTTTTTTTTCGCATGCCTTCTTTCTCCAATAGGCCTCTTGCTGGGCCTGGCCCATCCTCACGTTGGGCCTTCCGGCCAGTATGCTTTAAGACCATTATCTTGCTCTATGTTGTCTTTGTAGTGGTGGGATCCTAATTTCTTTTTTCTTTTTTCTTTGTTTTTGTTGAATTTGAACTGTCTCTTTTTTAATCACATCTGTGGTATCTTAGTATAGAAGTAACATGTGACATTTCTCTTGCAAATTTCGTTTCAACCCATACGTTTGAAGAGCGCGTTCAATTTGATGGAGTAATTCCGGTCAGCTTACCTTAATCTTTGAGGTTGAATGTTCATTTAATGTTTTATGCACACAAAAAACACGGATGATCAAGACAAGCGAAAAATTGACTCCCACATTATTAAAATATTACAGTAAACTTGTTTTGACTTTTGTTAAATCTGAAACCCTAAAATATTCACACCTTATCAATTAATGCATGAATTTACATCATAATTTTTGAAGTTAGAATAATATTTAAACTGTTGACGTGTCAATTACTTTTTCCATTGAATTTTTAACAGACAAGCTTTTTATTAAGTAACTAGATGCGAAAAATACTATAATGTTTAAGGGAGCGACTTAATTTTCATAATATGCATTGCGACTTTATTAGTGATTTAAAAATTATTGATTAAAAATGCTTAATAAACCAAAAGGAACCGATCTTTTTTAGATCCGAGACAATGATGGAGGGAGGATAAGGAAGGCGAAGGATAGCTAGCCCTCAAAGCAAAACCACCACTGGAGGAGACAAATTGGATCCCTTCTTTTTCCCATGTTGGTATTAATTTATGTATCATTTATTTTCTGATGGAATACATTTTCTTTTACGCAATAGTACTTGATCTCGTGAATTAATTAGGAGTATATAAAGTAACAGCTTACTTGACATATTTTACTTGTCCAACGAGATCAATGATATTTTTATGAAATGAATTTGAATCTTAGATAAGTTCATATCAAATCAATCAAGCTTGGGCCTTCTTGATTATCCATTCGATTTGGACGGAGGAGGTAGGGAGTTTGGTCCCTACCTCCAAGGTTTGAGGATAGGGCCAGGCCACACGGCAAATAGCTAAAAAAAAAAAAAGGAGAACGTCTTACCGTTGGTGTTTTTACGCGAAAGTTAATGTCTTCTCTCTACTTCTTTTTAGGTTCAAAAGTAGATGGAGGGTTTTGTTTTTGAGGCAAAACTAGGAGGACCGATGGAATTTTACACGTTCTAATGGCACTTATTCATCCCATTCTGATGATGCAGGTAAAGTAAACCCATTAGAAATTTACATGATTTGAAAAGTGAAAAGAGTGAAGTTGAGATAATGTAATTAGCGGTGTTGTTATGTGACACACCTCGATGACCCCCCAAAAATAAAAAAAAATTAGAAATAGTGTATCTTCCAATATGGGCCATACGAAGTCCTTGGATCTTTAATTTGCCTAATCAAGTCGTCTAATTTACATGGCTTTTCAAATTACATCTTTCCAATTCTGAATTTGGTTAGTTGGAGCTTGTGTTCAAAGAAGTGGGCAAGAATCCAAGATGAAAAAGACCTTCGGCAGTCGTGAACTATCAATTGATCAACGATCATAACTAGGCCACAAGCAACAAAATTTTTCAATACAATCGTTACGTACAAGCTTTTCACGTTAGACTTTTGCCACGATGAACATATCGGCTCCGGCAAAAGTAATACTTGTAAGAACTTAGTGTATATACCCTATTAAAGTAAACAACATCACGTAGAAGGATGATTTCTAGGACTAAAAGCATCTACCCAACCATCGAACACGATGCTTAATCATTGAGCCCTGGCCATGGATAAAGCTAGACGGACATTCATCATGTCTCAAATCTTTAAAATAATTAGGCTCACGCCTAAATCCTTGAATCGTGATTGACACCAAACACCCTCCTTGGAAAATTTTGTCAAAGAGAGGTCTCAGATCTTGGCTTCTCCCATTTTTATGGATGGTAGAAGACAAAGCAAGGAAAAGATGTACGTTGATAATGAGATAGCCTACTTTATGTAAATTCCCGACCTATAAAATGCCCCTATTAACTTGTTTTTTGAGTTGATCCATTGTTTTGGCACCTTTTCTATCACATATGAGGAAAATATGCCGAATTTGTGTTCACATAATCAAAACATTAATGTTTAATTTGGTGCACCAACACCCTATAAGATCTTATTATATAAATAGTTCAACAATTTACAGGAATTCAAACACCTGGTATAATTGGCATATTAGGTCATGTAAGTAACTAATGATGTGAAGATGTGAAAAGACTTCGACGGGCTTTGAAAGTTAGAATTTCATTGTAATGAACATTTCCTTAGTAATTCTATAAAAAGCTTATTGGCCTTGTCATCAAAAGAAATTACTAATTATTGATTAAAAACCTTCCTAAGTCTCTTTACTGACAAATGAGATTCGACTTGCAAAATGGAGCACTGTCATCAGGTAATACTTTTTTTGACAAAGCGTATTATTTTTAGCTCAGTTACAAATACAGATAAAAGAGTGCAATTAAAGATTTTAAAATTGTCAAATTTGTCAATTGTGAAGTAGAGTCGTGAGTGCCGTGACATGGGGTGTCGTATACGTGGCAAGACATCATGCACAAGAGACATTTCAAGAAGATTATTCCATGGAAAATCTCCATGGCACTAAAATTTTCACACGCAGGGGACCACCACCATGGAAATTTTGTGTCCCAATAATGCCAATTTAAGAAGACTTTCACCTTGACCTTATAGTAAAGACCGTGTTGATCACTTCACAATACAAAAGGGACTTTATCATAAGTGGAAATGCTTGCTAAGCGTGGTCCATCCACATGTTGGGCCTTCGAGCCAACACACTTTAAGACCATACCTTGCTCTATATTTTCTTTTTAGTGGTGGGATCAATTTTTTTCTTTTTTTTCCTTTTTTTTTAAATTTGGATCGTCCCTTAATTTAATCACATCTTGTATCTTATTGTATTCATATATAGTATCTTATTATATAAGTAACTTTTGGAATATCTCTTGCAAATTTAGTTTCAGCTCGTAAGTTTGATGTACACGTTCAATCTAATAGAATGATTCCAGTCAACTTACCTTAACATTTTAGTTTGAATGTTCATTTAATGAATTTTGCACATGTAAACCAACCGAAGGCTAGACTCCCACATTAATAAAATTTGCAGTAAATACGCTTTGACTTTTGTTCGGTTCCAAATACTTAAACTTTCAGAAAATACGAATTATTGACACATGATAATCTGTTAATATTTTTGAAAGTTAGAATAATATTTTAACTTTTGACATTTTTACTTTCGCCATTGAATTTTAAACGGACTAGTCTTTTATAAAGTAATGAGATGCGAAAATACTGTAATATCAAGAGAGCAACCAATTTTTCATAATGTGTATAGTTTATTAGTAATTTAAATCTTACATTAAAAGCGCTTAATAAAACGAAAATGAACCCCTTTTTTAGATCAAAGACCTTGATGGAGGAAGGATAAGGAAGGCGAGGGTGGTCTTTGGGCCATCGGACGAACAGCTGGCCCCCAAAGTGAAACCACCACTTTGGAGGAGACAAGTCACGGCAGAAATGCACTGGAACCCTTCTTTTTCCCATGTTGGAAATGATTTATTTATCAATTATTTTCCAATGGAATACATTTTCAGTCTTGCGCAATTATCTGTGACCTCGTGAATTAATTAGTGTTGGGAATTACGGATCCCCGAAAACCGGATTCGACACCGAATCGAACCCCTAAATCAATGCGGAAGACGAAGCCCGGGAAAACACGCATCACCGATCGAAAAGCACACCACGGATTCGAGCGTACCTTGTTAGCCACAGATTAAACACCGTCGTTAATGGAGGAAGAGAATCCGGTCGATGAAGCCTTGAAGGGAAGAAATTGGAAGCCATATGCCTACTGTTCTTCGGGAGAGAAAAACGCGCGGGAGAGAAGGATACGTTGATTGTGCCAAAGGGTACGTTTCTCTCTCTCTCTCCTCCCTTTTATACCTTCCCCCTCCACGGGCCCTATTCCCGTGGGCCGGGCCCTTTTGGGCCCAACTTGAGCGGATGGACCTTGAGCCCATCTTATAAATCCATCATCTCCCACTCGCACATGGTGGTGCAAAACCAACATGGGCGGACAGGCCCTACTCAGCCCCATCAGAGAAAAATCCATCATAGACTCTCACTTAACATGGTGGGCTGAACATAATCCTCTTTTCCTCTCTTCAACATTCATACCGGTGAATAATCCGTGCGACCAGCATACTTTGAGAGCTCGTTGCCATACATCTGTTAGGAATATATAGCAGCTCATAATAGGCATCACACTCCGAGTAGATTTAGTATGCAGTACCCTAGATCAATCGATCACATTTATATCTCTCTTGATCTCTTTTAAACAATGATATATTTATTGTATTCACAATTATGATTATCACAAAGACAGTCATAATTGGTTAACCGGTGAATACAAAACTACAATGTGATTCTCCAAAATCGATCTTCCTCTTTCCTTCAAACTCTCAATTTCAGTCCAGCTTGCTTTTCTAGAAATGCCCCATTAGATCGAATCACTCATGACCATTGGCAACATCCTAAGATAGCAAACACTAAATAGAAATCTTGAGAATAAGTAAGAGTCATGAGGGGACTAAGAAATTGAGGAACTCTCATCCTCAAGAGTCTCACACGACATAAAAGTTGAGATCAAACTTTTGCCACTCTTATTGGTCGTCTCATGCATACGTAGTATGAAATACGTATTACGGTATTAACTCCTTTCCCATGGAGCGTATGTCTATACCCTTCAATACCGTACAGATGATAGTTCAGACATACCCAATGTCTAACTTGAGTTCACCTATCTACTCAATCACAAAATTCATCAGAACTCACATCTGGCATCTTAGACAGATAAAGTAAAACATGTGGGGTATTTTTACTTTCGGACATAGTAAGAATTATATCCTCATCTTAACACTTAGTTAAGGCGACATGTGTTTTAAGCTTGAGCTCTCGATTATCACCTAGATAATAAGCTTTAAAACAGTCTCATCTCTATTTATCACACAGTAAATAGAGGCGATTACCCGTGTGAGTGGGCTAATCTTATATCTGTCCGACATACTTCTCAACTTAAAGTAATGCACTAAGCATTTAGATGCATAAAGATCAAACAAAGATTCATAGGCATTAATGATGAAAACACAAATTCATCAAATTGTGAACATTTAGGGAAATTATAATATTCAGTATATCAGTCTCTACGCAATCCTAGAGATTTCATATGATCACATTCCATTCCATGCGTAATATGTACTCTAAGTTCACATCTTTTCGTGCAACCATATCCTTGACAAGATTATACTTGGTATCTATAGGTTTGGTCTTGCCATGATATTTTGGATCTTTGGTATACGCTTTTTGCTGCTTGGCTACCACAGTTAACCAACAATAAATCTGCAGCACTTCTAATAACACCTAAATGATCCAAAAATCTCTTAAGCCAAACACTCTCTTATACTACTGCTGATAATGCCACGAACTCAACTTATATCGTGGACAAGGCTATACACTTTTGTTTCTTACTGCTCCAACATATGGTGCCATTATTCGATAAGAAAACAAACCCAGAGGTAGATTTTCTTTCATTTAAATCTCCTCTCCAATCGATCACAATAGCCTTTGAGTTGCGAGATCCTTTCCTTAATAACTCAAACGTATAATCAGCAGTCCCTTTTAGATACCTTAGTATTCTCTTAACGGCTTTCCAATGTGCTTAACCTGGATTGGATTGGTAACTACTCACCATTCCAACTGCAAAGCATATGTCGGGTGTTGTACACATCATAGTATACATCAAGCTCCCAACAGCACTAGCATAAGGAACATGTTTCATTTGTTCCTTCTCTTGTGGAGTCCTTGGACACAGACTATGGCTCAATCCTTCACCTTTTTGCAATAGGAGTGTCTATGGGTTTACAGTCTTGCATACTAAATCGTTCAAGAACTTATTTATATAGGTTTCTTGCGAAAGAGACAACGATCTCTTCAAAACGATCTCTTGAAGTCTTAACTCCAAGAATGTATGCAGCCTCACCCATATCCTTCATCTCAAAGTTAGAAGACAACTATCTCTTGATAGTATTAACCAACTCCATATTGCTTCCGGCAATTAGTATATCATCAACATATAATGATATGATCACAAATTGATCATTGGATCTATTAATATATACACAATGATCCTCGTCAATCATTGTAAAATCATATGCCACTATGGCATTATGAAAATGTATATACCTTTGTCTCGATGACTGCTTAAGGCCATATATCGACCCCCAAAGTCAACATACCTTTTCTTCTTGGCCTTTCACTATGAAACCAGCGGGTAGTTTCATATATGTTCATTCCTCTAATTCTCTATTGAGGAAAGCGAGTCTTTACATCCATTTGATGTAACTCAAGATCCAGACTAGCTACTATTGCCAGAATAATGCGAATCAAAGTAAATCTCACTACAGGAGAAAATGTACTTTCATAATCAATTTCTTCCTGTTGATTATACCTCTTCACCACAAGGCGAGCCATATGCCTTTCTATTGAGCCATCAGCCTTTCGCTTTATTTAGAGAACCTACTTGTTCCTATAGCTCTGCGTCCTTTTGGAAGATCAACCAGTTCCCAGACTTGGTTTGATTTCATTGACTCCATTTCCTCTTTCATTGCATGAATCCATTTTTTCTTATTAGGGCAGGTCAGAGCCTCATTAATATTTCTTGGCTCATCCTCATCTTGTGGAGCAACCATAAAAGTTTCCCTTTCAATGTCAAAACATCGACGGGGAATACTTTGGCGACTTGTTCACCGTATGGGAGATTGTACACTTAGCACATCATTCCCCATCATGCTCCCACTTGGATTAGGTAATGATGATGTCGTCACATCAGGTGGTTGCAATTGAGAATGAGTTGAATTCAATTCATTACATCTCATATTACTCCCACTTGAACGAACTCCACTGACATCATTAACTTGATCCAAAGTTTCAAACAGGGAGTAATTTTCCCTTATTTCGCCCCTCTTAGAAAATTCATCCACTAAGGATGTGACATCCCGTGATTCAAATTCAGTTATACTCCCACTTTCCTGCTCATCTATGAACACATACATTTTTGAGTGTTCATAGTATCTCATGAAAATACTCTTATTTTCTTTGGGACCCAATTTCCCAAACTTGTGAGAGGACTCATGAATATAGACAGCACAACCCCATGGCTTAAGAAAACTTAAGTCCGATTTTTTTTTTTTAACTGTCCATAACTCATATGAAGTGGAAATAACTGATTTGGAAGGCATCCGGTTAAGTATATTGGCAGCAGTTAACAACACATCACTCCAAAAAGTGATTGGTAAGTTAGCATGCGCCATCATGGACCTAACCATTCCAGTAGGGTTCTGTTTCTTCTCTCCGCAACACCATTTTGTTGAGGAGTATATGGAATAGACAACTATCTTTCTATTCCTTTTTCATCACATAATTTTCTGAACTTATCAGATAAATATTCTTAACCTCAATCGGATCTAAATACATTTATTTTCCTGTCTAATTGATTTTCTACCAGGTTCATAAACCTTCTAAAACAACTTATGCTTCAGATTTATGAGAAATCAAATAGACATATCCGAATCAAGTAGAATCATCTATAAAAGCGATGAAACAAACAGCCCCTTGCCTTCCTCTCACATTCATTGAACCACAGATGTCCAAATGGATTAAATGCCGAGGAAATTCAACTCTTTTATCTTTTCCAAACGGTCTCCTTGTCATTTTCCCTACTAGGCAATGCTCACATATGGACAAATCAACTTTTTCAATATTGCCCAACAAGCCCTTTTTGGCTAGTCTTTTCATATGTTGTTGGCCCATATGACCAAGTCTAGCATGCCATCATATTCACATCATTATCATATAAGATAGAAGACGTGAAACGAGGGGATAACATATTGACATCACCACAGTCAACATTTAGCACAATAAAACCATCTAGAAAGTGACCACAACCATAGTAGTTTGTATCTAAACACAAATCTACACATTTATTATGGAAGTTCATACCAAAATCAAGCCTAACCAACACTAAGACAGACACTAAATTTCGACGAATCTCCAGAACATATAGAACATCAAGATGCGTCCACCATGCATGTTCAATTGGCAGGTGCCAATTCCTTTACATCAGCTCTAGAGTTGTTTCCAATATAGATCCACTTAGTTCCAATTGGTATCGTCGGAATTCCACAAAGGATCCTCTATCCTTTGCTACATGGTCTGTCGCTCATGAATCTACATTCCACAAAGGATTAGATTCAGCCTATAATGCAGAACTTAACACATAAGCAAAGTTCTCAAATGTACAAGAGGTGTATAGCTTCTTTGGCTCACGACAGTCGCGAGCATAGTGACCTCTCTTGTCACAATTTTAACACATCACTCTTGACATTTTCTTCACTTGAGGACGTTTTCCTCTCTTGTGTTGGTTAACTCTTGATTTCTTGCAATAAGGACTTGATCCTTTGCATTCCCACATATTGAACAAATCAATACGCTTGTGCTTAGAGCACAAAGCCCTTTCTGAGCTAGAACCAGCATAGCAAATGTCTATTTACGGCTCAAATACCGTTAGGCGGTCCTCTACTAGCTCAAGGTGGTGCACGACACCCTCAATATCTTCCATAATGTGGTCAAGAGCTTCTAGTGCTTCTTGCTTTTCCAGCACATATTGAATCTTCATATTCAATATTTCACAATTATTGCCGTTCATATCAGCAATTACATTCTTAGTTGCCGAACTTTCGTTCTGAACACATCAGACATACATGCACGAATAATTAATGCCTATCATTTATGCATCCCTATTTGCATAGACCCATCATATTAATAAATAATTTTCAAGTAAGGCTTCGAATCAAAAGGTCACTATGTTTCCAATCATCCTCCAAAAATCCTAACTTAAAATTATTATTAATATAATTATCTTATGCAAATAAATTCTATGAAGTTACAAAAACTTCTATTACTACCCACACTAATTACCCACAACAAACCAAAGAATAGCAGAAAGCAAATAAAAAATAATAACCAATAAAATAACAATGCTTTCACATGATACGACTAACATATCAATTGTTACATCAACAACAATCGGTAGTAAATATTACATAATCAATCAAAGAAATAAATAGGGAATGTCCCTTCTAATCTATCAATCAAAACATCTGAGAAAACCGAAGGCACATTTGCCAACCATGGAAAAACTTTTGAAGAGCTTTCATGTCGCCTCCAAGGCGCATTCACTCGGCGCCATGTGGCGCTCAATCTAAGGGTTGAAGTTTTGGTCAACTCAATCCTATAGTGCTTCTCTCACAAAAGCTTCCACCAGCCTCCTATAACCCGGACCACGTTGATCTCCCATAGCCGATCCAACACTGCTTGCCATTCAGGTGGAAGAGTGTTCATCAAAGCCGGCACCTTCTCAAAATCCGGCATAAGATAACCATTCCGGATGATTTCCGTATCATCCGATTGACCTCGACCACATGTGATACTAAATCACCATCATGCCATCGATAATCGCCTAACTCTATCATCAGCCTATTAAGTCTTGCATTTCCTCGTCCGTTCTCGGGATTGC
This sequence comes from Eucalyptus fibrosa, assembly GCA_017140475.1. NCBI lineage: Eukaryota > Viridiplantae > Streptophyta > Magnoliopsida > Myrtales > Myrtaceae > Eucalyptus > Eucalyptus fibrosa. Next base: position 7,732,431 of record CM029510.1, on the reverse strand, counting down.
AGGTATCCCAAAGATAACGCATCATAGTTCCTGCAACAAATGCAGAATTAAAAATGGATCACTTATAATCCATAATTAATATAAGAGAAAATACATAATTTTCCAAAATTCATGCAACAAATGCAGAATTAAAAATGGATTACTTATAATCCACATAGGCATGACTGAAAAAAGAAAACAAATTCCTCTTTTTTTTTTTTTTTTTTTTTTTTTTTTTTTTTTTTTTTTTTTTTTTTTTTTTTTCGGGTCAACGGTCAAAGTCAACGGTCAACGGTCGGTCAACGGTCAACGGGTCCACGGGTCGGGTCAACGGGCGCACGGGTCGGACCGGTCGGACCAGACGGACCGGTCGGGCCGGTCGGACCGGAAGGCCGGTTGGACCACTCGCGCGGACCGACCGCACGTGCCTCGCGCGTGCGGAGGATGACGTCACGCAGACGTCATCTGGCACGTGCGGGGCGCGTGCCTCGTCCGCGAGTCGGGTCGGGTCGGAACGCCGGCCGGTGACCGTCCGGCGAATCGTCGTCGGGATGACGTCATCACGTGACGTCACGCTGACGTCATCCGAACGGTTACCGACCGTTGGATGACGTCACGCTGACGTCATCACGTGACGCCAGCACGCGTCGGTCCGCGGACCGGCACGTGCCGGTTCGCCCGCCGGCGGCGTGCACGCGCCGGTTCGCCGACCGGCGCGTGCGCCGCACGCGCTGGCGAAGCCAGCGCTTCCAGGCGCGTCGCGCCCACGCGCAGCGGCTTCTGGCCGCGCGTGTGGGCGCGTGCGGTGTCGTACGGCGGCGTGCGACCACTCGCCGGACTCGTCTCGACGTCGCCTTTCTCCCAGTGCCTTCAGAATTTGATTTCGACTTACGAAAACTCAGAAAAATGGCCGAACAACGCTCGGGTGTCGGGATTTTCGCCCGGTTCCGTACGGCCGAAGTGATTTCGCGAAAAATCAATCAAAAACGTCAGAATTGATCGGGAAAAACGTGAACTAGGGCTCTGATACCAATGTTGGGAATTACGGATCCCCGAAAACCGGATTCGACACCGAATCGAATCCCTAAATCAATGCGGAAGACGAAGCCCGGGAAAAACACGCATCACCGATCGTAAAGCACACCACAGATTCGAGCGTACCTTGTTAGCCACAGATTAAACACCGTCGTTAATGGAGGAAGAGAATCCGGTCGATGAAGCCTTGAAGGGAAGAAATTGGAAGCCGTATGCCTACTGTTCTTCGGGAGAAAAAACGCGGGAGAGAAGGATACGTTGATTGTGCCAAAGGGTACGTTTCTCTCTCTCTCCCTCCCTTTTATACCTTCCCCCTCCACGGGCCCTATTCCCGTGGGCCGGGCCCTTTTGGGCCCAACTTGAGCGGATGGACCTTGAGCCCATCTTATAAATCCATCAATTAGGAATATGTGAAGATAGTTAGCTTACTTTACATAATTCCCTCGTCCGACGAGATGGACGATATTTTTATGAAATGGATTTGAATATGAGATAAGTTCATATCAAGTCAATTAAGCCTAGCTTTGTTAGTTACACATTCAGTTTGGACGGAGGTCTATGAGATTTGAGGATGGAGCCGGCCTGTATAGCAAAAAAAAAAAAAAAAAAAAAAAAAAACAAACAAACAAAACAAAGCAAAACAAAAAACGAAACGAAACGAAACGAAACGAAAGAAGAATGTCACTGTTGGTGCTTTTACTCAAAATTTAATATCTTCCCTCTACTTTTTTTAGGTTCATAAGTAGATATATGAAGGGTTGTTTTTTGAGCAAAATTCGAGCGATTGATGGTGTTTTACACGTTCTAATGGCATTTTTTTTTTCAGCCTGTTTTGATTCGTGTGAAGTAAACCCATTAGAAATTTACACGTTTTGAAAGGTGAAAAGAATAAAATTGAGATGATATAATTTGATGTATTGGCAAGTAGCGCACCTCAATCGTCCAAAAAACAAAACATAGAAGTAGTGTGCCTTGCCTATAAGGGCCTTGCAAAGCCCTTGGACCTTTAATTGTCCAATCAGGTCAATTTATATGGCTTTCCTAACAAATGTTTTCAACTCTAAATTTGATTAATCAGAGCTCATTTGTTCAACAAAATGGGCAAGAGTCCAACATGGAAAGGATCTTTTGCCGTTGTGAGCTATACGAACATAGTTCGCAGGCAATCATCGTGTCTCCAACCTTTAAAATGAGTAAGGATTACGCCTATTTCCAAGTCAACGAGGGTCGAAGAATATCGTAAAATCCCTAAATCATAATTGACAGCAAAATTGGCACCAAACAACTTCCCTGCAATTTTTTTTATCGCAGAAAGCTCTCAGATCCGAGCTTCTTCCCATTTTATCATCTAAAAAAGAAGGGAAAACAAATAAAAGATGTACCTCAGTAACGAGATATACCAATTTACATAAATTCCCAATCTACGAGGTATGCCCCATTCTCTTAATTGTTCTTTTAGTCGATCCATTGTTTTGGCACCTTTTCCATCACATATGAGGACAATATGCCGAATTTTGTGTTAACATAATCAATACGTAAATGTTCAATTAGGTGCCCCAACACCCTTTAAGATCTTATTATATACACATTTAAACAATTTATAGGAATTCAAACACCTAGTATAATTGGCATATTAGACCATGTAAGTAACTAATCATGTGAAGACGTGAAAAGATTTCAACAGGTTTTGAAAGTTATAATTTCCTTACAATGAAGATTTTTTTTCTTAGTAATCCTATAAAAGCTTACTGGCTTTGCCTTTACCAAAAAAAAAAAAAAAAAAAGCTTACTGGCTTTGTCATCAGAAGGAATTACTAATTATTGATTAGAAACCTTCCTAAGTATCTTTACAAACAAAAGAGATTCGACTTGTCAAATGTTGCACTATCATTTGATAATACTTTCTTGATAAAGTGTATTATTTTTAGCTCATTTATAAATATAGAAAAAAGAATGCAACTAAAGAATTTAAAATGGTCAAACGTGTCAATTGTGAAGTAGAGTTGTAAGTGCCGTGACATTGGGTGATGCACGAGACACTTCAAGAAGATTTTTCCATGGAAAATCTTGATGGCACTAAAATTTTCCACACGTAAGAGACCACCATCATGGAAATTATGTGTCCCAATAATGCCACTTTAAGAAGACTTTGACTTTGACCTTAAAGAGAAGACCCGTGTTGATTACTTCACCATACAAAAGGGGCTTTTTCATAAGTGGAAATGCTAAATTGCAAAATGGAAAGGTATTAATTTCTCCGCCTCCTTTGTTTCCACTTGTTCCTTCATTCCTCCTTTTGCTTTCCTTTGCCCTTTGCCCTCTTGACCAATGCAATGTCTTGCTCCATCTTAAAAATTTCTTCATGCTTGATAGGATGGCATCATGGCATTGGACTCTTGTGATTAGAATGATCATGTTGTGTCATATCCAAAGACAAGCATCTTTTCCATCATTGATGGGGAAAATGTGCCAAATCTTAGGTTTACATAACCAAAAAGTAAATGTCGAGTTTAGTGCCCTGACATTCTTGAGACCTTTTATTACACGTTAAAAACAATTTACAATAATCCAACCACCTAGTATAACGCGAGCATATTAAGCATGGGTTTGGTTTGACTTTAGAAATGGATTTTGGGTGCAATGTAAATATTGAAAGCCAAAACTCTTTAAGAAAGGGCAATCGCATGACCTCAAGTGGCCATCTTGTGGGTTGTGCAACCTTGTCAACCGCCCTCATGAACAAGATGAACAATAACAATGAGGGGCAAAATTGGAAAAATAAAGACTTGGTGAGGATAACCTTGGGAAAAAAATTATTTAACCATAGTTTCGGCATTCCGCAAACGATACTTTGAAAAGCTTGCTAAACACCTTAGCATTTCCTCAACGGCCTTTGAAAGCCAAAAGCTCCTTGAAAAAGCTTAACCAAATGCACCATAAGTCATGTAAGAAACTAGTCGTGTGAAGAAGTGAAAAGATTTCGGCAGGATTGATACTTATTATTTTGTCATGATGAAGTTTCCTAATAATTCTATGAAAAGCTCAAGAGCTTTGTCATAGAGTTATTAATATTTGATAGGTAAGTTATGAATTTTTATTTGTGTTTTTTAATGGATGACTCATTACAGCCACCCTAATTCTCTCTACTAGCAATGAAATATAAAGAATACGCTTTTGTCGCATTCACAAATATCAACAAAAATTGTGATCAAAGAATATAGGAAACTCAAATTCGCAAGTTGTCAAATTGAGTTGTTAATGTTGTGATATGGAATTAGTACATGTGGCACGATATTGCACCCAAGAAGACCTTTCAAAAAGACTTTTCCTTGGAAATTTAATGGCACTAAAAGTTTTTTCACGCCCAACTAACCCAGCCAAGGGAAAAAAGAGAGAGAGAGTACCATATATGTGACCCCAATAATGTCGTTTCATGAAGACTTTTTTTTTTTTGGTCATCATTTCATGAAGACTTTGATTTCTACAAACTGTGTATTTTCCTTCTCTTTTCAATTGTGGCGGTAAAATACTTGACAAGCATTTCTTTTAAATTAATCGCCGGCAAGTAATTGAGAGATTAATTTATAAGAAGAGTTTTCCATTGAAATTTCTATGGCACTAATAGTTATCCACACTCAACTAACCCCACCAAGGCTCTTTCCCATGAAGATTCGGCGATCCCAATTATTTTACTTTAAGAAGACTTTGACTTTGACCTTTAAGAGAAGGCTTGTGTGATCACTTCACCCTACAGAAGGGCTATATAAGTGGAAGCACTCTCCTCTACCACCAATAAACTCCCTCGCAAGCTGAATTGCAGAATGGGGTGGCATCAGATCTTCTACCTCCTTTGTTTTCACTTTTTCTTACATTCCTCCCTTCGATTTGCTTTGCCCCTTTGCCCTCTTGACCAACGCGATGCCTTGCTCCATTTTAAGAATTCCTTCGTGCTTGATGGCAAGGCATCAGACCCTTGTCATTGGCATTTCATTGACTCCTATTATCAAAAGATAAACCCTATCAAGTCTTATCCAAAGACAAATTCATGGCACATGGGCACGGATTGCTGCTCATGGGATGGTGTCGCTTGTGATGATGCCAGCGGTAACATCATCGGTCTTGATCTTACTTGCAGTTGGCTTCGTGGCCCTCTCCATTCCAACAGCTCCCTCTTTCTTCTTCGCCATCTTCGGAGCCTCAACCTTTTCGGTAATAACTTTGTTGGCTCTCACATTTTGTCTAATCTGAGTGCATTTGCAACATTGACTCATTTGAATCTCTCCAGTTCATCCTTTTCGGGTTCCGTTCCCAGTGAAATCTCTTGCCTCTCTAAGTTGGTGTCGCTTGATCTATCTAAAAATTATTTTTTCGACACACATTCGTCCTCTTATCTCAAATTGGAAAATTCAATTTTCACAATGCTTGTTCAAAATCTAACAACATTGAGAAAGCTTGTTCTTGATGAAGTGAACATGTCCATGGTATCACCAAAGTCCTTTGCAAATTTGTCTTCTTCTTTGACATATCTAAGCGTTTGGTCTTGTTCCTTAAGGGGGATATTTCCAGATGCCGGTTTTCGATTGCCAAGCCTCACTAGTCTCTATATAGGTGCAAATTATAACTTATCTTGGATTCTTCCCAAGTCCAATTGGACTAGTCCTCTTGAGACTCTGTCTCTCTATGGAACGAGCTCTTCGGGAGAAATACCCAATTCAATTGGTAACATGAAGAATTTAACTATTTTAGATCTTGAGGATTGCAAATTCACTGGACACATCCCCTCATCAATGTGGAATCTCAACCAACTCCAAGTTTTGTGGATTGACGGGAATAGCTTTAGTGGGGTTGTAGAGTTTGAATTATTTACAAAGCTTAAAAATCTCCAAAAGCTTTATGTTTCTCAAGAACTAAATCTAATCTACGATACACTCGAGTATTCATTCCCAAAGCTTGAAGTGTTGTCGTTGCGTTCTTGCAACTTGACCAAGTTTCCCTTTTTCTTGAATTCATTGAAAAGATTAACACAATTATACCTCTCTTCAAATGGGATTAGCGGGGAGATCCCGATGTGGTTTTGGGGAATAAGCCATGATACATTGGAATTGCTGGATCTTTCTAATAACCTTTTGGAGGGAGGTATACAACTATTGCACTGGAAGAAATTGTCATCAATTTACCTTACAAACAACTCATTCCATGGACCACTCCCCATTCTTCCACCTTCTACTTATACCTTTGATGCTTCCAACAATGGTTTTACCGGTGAGATCCCCTCCTTGATTTGCCAAGTTAGTTCACTACTAGATTTAGAATTGTCTAATAATAATTTCTCTAGGGATATGCCGTTATGTTTTGGTAATTTAACTAATCTCCAGAATCTAAACTTGAGTAATAATAAATTGCAAGGACCATTACCACCCTCTCTAGTCAAATGCATGAATTTATCCAATCTAGATCTCAGTCACAATGAGTTCAATGATGCATTCCCGCATTGGCTAGAAGCAAGACAACTATATTATATTGATTTGCGATCGAACAAATTTTATGGTAGAATCAACCTCACTGTCTTTGGACTCTCGTTCCCTGCTCTTGAAGTTTTAGTTATTTCCAACAACAATTTCACTGGACAGTGGCCCACACAACTTTTCTCAAACACCTCCTTAGCTATTATAGATTTGTCCAACAACAAGTTTGGAGGGCCAATTCCGCTTCCATCTCCTGTCACATATTATTATTCTATTGCAAGTAATAACATAACTGGAAAGATTCCATCTTTGATATGCAATGCCACCCAACTCATGATCATTGACTTGTCAAACAACAGCTTAACGGGTAGCTTGCCTCGGTGCTTGAAAACTTTTAGCATCAATCTGTCGGTTTTGAACTTGCGAATGAATCAACTCGATGGAAAAATTTCTCATTTTTTTTCTTCGAGATGTGGTTTGAGGACTCTTGACTTGAGTCGAAATCAGTTTGAAGGCACATTGCCCCAGTCGCTTGTCAAATGTAAATATTTGGAAGTTCTGGATCTCAGTCACAATCAGATAGAGAATACATTTCCAAGATGGTTGGGAACACTCCAAGATCTAAAAGTTCTCGTTTTGAAGTCCAACAATTTGAAGGACGTTTTGGATATTCCCAAGGGAGCTCGCCTCTTTCCCAAGTTGCACATTTTGGACCTCTCCAACAACAACTTTAGCGGTCCTTTGCCAGTCAACTTGATGATGAACCTTAAAGGCATGATGAATGGTGAAAATGTGCAAGACACATCATTGTATATGACACGATCTTTCGGACGACGAACATATGAAAATTCGGTGGCCGTGATGATGAAAGGGCTAGAGGTTGAGCTAGTGAGGATCTTGACCTTCCTGACAATTATTGACTTGTCATGCAACTCTTTCCAAGGGAATATCCCCGAAGTTATTGGACATCTTCACTCTCTTGTAGGGCTCAACCTTTCTCATAACCATCTTATAGGTTCCATCCCACCAACTCTAGGGAACTTGACTAATCTTGAATGGCTTGATCTTTCTTCGAACAAGCTAAGTTGGGTAATTCCTAGAAAATTGGGAGATTTGGCTTCCCTTGGGTACTTAAACCTCTCGAAGAACCAACTCACCGGTCGAATTCCACAAGACAAGCAATTGAGCACATTTTCAAGGGACTCATTTGGCGGGAATCCAGGCTTATGTGGAACTCCATTGCCAAAAGCATGCACTGGCGATGCACAACCTTCTTCACCATCGTCCTTATTAACTTTTGACCACGAAGGGCATGAAAGTTGGTTCAACCAGAAAATAGTGTCGATGGGCTATGCATCGGGAATCGTAATCGGGATTTCGATTACACACATAGCATTTGGAACGGGAAGACCCAAATGGCTTATGCAAGGTGTGAGAATGATGGAGAGTAGAGCAACCGAGTGGATAGAGAAGTCAAAGCGAAAGGCCATCAAATTTCATGGACAATGAAATTGTTTGAGGAATCTGTCTTTGTAAACTAGTAATGTAAATTTAGTTAATAGAGATGTCACCAGGACAGCTTGAAATATCATTTCCCTTATGAAGGCTTGTTTCTAATGTCCTTTCTCCATGTTTCTCAATGCAATTTCATATCAATTGAATTGAGAAGATGAATAATATCATCAGTTAATTCACGCGGCTTTGAATAAAGAAGAAGGAAAACACAAAAGAAGAAAATGAACCAAGTGCCATTAATCTCTAAAGATATCTTTTCCACCTTCCCATGCGAATAACTTTATATGTCCATGAAGAATTAGAAGTGAAGACTACATTTCACTCATTCAGTCAAAGTTAGTTAATATCAATATGCCAAAGAATTATGTCTTGAATGATCAGCCCTGAAATTTGTGTATAGGATCAACTATTTTTTCTATTCAAAGAGTAAATCTTTGGGTGGAGCCTACTTAATATTATGTTTCATTAAATTCATTTGGGGTAGTTGTACGAGTGGTGGGTCTCGTCAACATACGAAGTTATATGAATAGTTGAAGGTTAGCAAAATTCATCGATCTCCATAGCATGGGTTTATACTAAACCATGGTCTTCAAAACAATAGACTTTTAGAAACATCTTTGGCCATGCTCTTTTTAGGAGTGAAAATCAATTAGCATGAATTTATTTCCTCTCGTGCCTTCTTTGAACATAGGCCTCTCGCTTAGCCCGGTCCACTTGCAAGTTGGGCCTTCCACCCAATTCACTCTACGGCATTACTTCGCTTTCGAGGTTTTTTTATTTTTTATTTTACGGTGCAACCATATTTTTTCCTTTTTAAATTTAAAATGGCTCTTATTTTGCTCACATCTTTTATCTTAATATATAGTATCTTAGTATATAAGTGGTGTTGGAATTTCTCTTGCAAATTTCATATTAAGCCGGTAGTTTTGACGTGCGTGTTCGATCCAATGGAGTGAGTTGTGGTCAGCTTGGCTTATATTTCAAGGCTGAATGTTCACATCATGGTTTTGGTCCACGAAAACTTAAGACAATTAAGAGAACCAAATTTATGTTTAACAGCAACTCCTCCTGCACAATTGCTTTTGGTGAGATCCCTGATTCAAATATACCGTAATTTTTAATGAAGAGATTAATTTTTATGATATCTACTGCAAGTGTATTAGTGATTAAAAAATTATTTATTAAATTTGCTCAAATAAATTTAATGAATACGAGCCGTTTTTTGTAGTGATGGGAGACGAATACAATGATGGAGGGGATAAGGAAGCATAGGGCCGAGAGAAAATATTGGGTACCCTAAAAGCTCCACGTCATTTTTACTCTGAACCATTCAGAGTGTGACACGTGTCCGTGTCAGGTCCAGGTCGTTGCGCACTCCTCTGCTCTCTCTTCCATAGGCCCTGGCCCACCTACGCTCTCTCTCCTCTCTCCTTTGCTCTCCTCTCTGTCTCTCTCCCCGTTCTCCCCTTTGCCTCTGCTGGGGTGCCTATCGATGGGGCTAGGGGAGGCGACGGCGGGAGGCGATGGTGTCAGTGGCATTCGTGTTCAAGAGCAAGGGGTACTTCATGGAGGAAAGAGAGAAAGAGTGAGCAGAGCGACCTTCACTCGCGGAGAGGGAGGCCAAAAATGCGAGCAGGGGTTCGTCGGCGATGGGGTTGGCCAGTAAGGGCACTCCGCAGAGGAAAGAGGGAGAAAGCGGAGCGGAGGTTGCGAGAAAGAGGCAAAGGGGCGTTGGCGTCAGCGTTGGGCGTGTAGGCGGAGGCAGAGGCGGAGGCATCGGCGTCGGCATTGGCGTCAAAGTCAGGGGCGACGGAGGCAACCGACAAAGGGGCGTCGGCATCGCGATTTGCTGGAAGAGAGGCGCAACTTCGAGGACGAAAGAGAGAGGGAGAGCATACTAGAGTTTGCAAGAGGGAGGCAGAGGGGCATTGACGTCAGCGTTGGGTTCAGGGGGGAGGCCGAGGCCGTGTCAGCGTCGGCGTCAAAGTTGACGGAGGCAACCGGCAGAGGCGGAGGTGGAGGGCCGTCAGTGTCGTGTTTCGCTGGAAGAGAGGCACGACTTCACAGAGGGGGGGAGAGAGAGAGAGCACAGCGTACGTCACAAGAGGGAGGCAGAGGAGCATTGGGGGCATCAGCATCAGGGAGGGGGGGCGATGGAAGCAACCAGTGGTGGCAGAGGGGAGAACAAGGAGAGAGATGGTCTACAGAGGAGAGACTAGAGAGAGCGTAAGTGGGCCAGGGCCTATGGAAGAGAGAGCAGAGGAGTGCACAATGACGTGGACCTGACACGGACACATGTCACACTCTGAATGGTTCAGAATAAAAATGATGTGGAGCTTTTAGGGTACCTAATATTTTCTCTATGGCTGGAGGGCAATGCTGGGCCCGATGCGAGGAGGAACAGCTAGTCCCTCTAAAGGCCAAAAACCCACCACCACTCGATACGACAAATCATGGCCGCATTGCACTGGCCTTGATCCTCCTCTTCTTCCCCCTTTTTTCTCATATTGGAAAATCATTTCTCTTTCTCTTTTTAATTTCTTGAAAAATAAAATAGAAAAGAATTAAAAGATCTGACCGACCCGAACCTCCCCAATACCGTCGCGTGCTGTGGACAGCTTGTCATCCCGCGGTTCTCCATCAAAAGCCAAGAAAAAAGAAGAAGAAAAAAGAAAGAGAGAGAGAGAGAGATTGAGAGAGAGAGAGAGAGAGAGAGAGGAAGGGGAAGGAGGCAGTATCGCGAGGCTGCGATTCCCGGAGATGGCGTGGGAGGTTCGCGAATTCATGGGGGATTTGTTAGGGTTTTTCAGTGCGCCGCGATGCTCAAGACAGAAACTGGTATTTCGAGCTACCCACCCCCCTCGCCGTGGCTATGTCCTGATGGCTTTCATCTCTATCTTGATTTGGTGAATATGTGGGCTGGTTTGGGCGATGCTGGGACGGGGATGAGGATGGCACGTCACGTCCCTTTCTCGTCTAGAGTTCGCTCCATTTGCAATGAATTCTCTTTTATACCGCCACCATCATTGTTTATCTCATGAACTTACCCGAAATATGTCTGAGATGTAGAGCTTACTTTGCATAATTTACTCTTATGTAACATGATCCAAGATGCTCTCATGAAAAGAATATTTCCACAGCAAAACTGGATTGAAGATAAGTTCACATCGGTCGGCTTGAGCTTCGCCTAATTAGCAACCAATCCCATTTGGATGGGGAGGTGCATTGTTCGATCCCTATCTCGTAGGCTTGAAGGGAGTGGCCGGCGAGCAAAAGCCAGCATTTGCAAAAAATAAATAAATAAATGGGTAATGTTACAATCATTCATTATTATTTTGCTCAGAAATCAAAATCATTCTACTACTGTTTTTTTTTCTTCTTTTCACAAAACGTTGCTCTACTTTTTAAAAAACATCGTGCATTCCTTGAGTTATACTTTTCCTTTTGAAGGTCGATCTTTGTAGACATAGACTATTGACATGAACACAATTATACACCTGTCTTGCTATGACTTGCTCAATTTATGTAGCACCAAATTGGCACCAGATCCAACAATATAAGAAAAAATACAAATTGAAAGAGAGATGGGAGTCCATTGCAACACCCATAGCTGCCAACTCAAGCTCTAAGCTCGCGGCCGTTAGAGCTATTCATGCTCAAGTTTGTGGATGCATTGGCCACTCAAGCTTGTGACCATGGTAGCCATGGCAATTGAACTTTGAGCTCAATGCAATCAAATTTGCAATATCGTTTTGAGTCACGAAATTCAAAGCCATGGCCACTCGAGCTTTGAGCTTGTGCCCATACCCACTTAATTGGTGGTCATGAGGGGGTACAAATTATAATTGTTTTCATTGTTGTGGTTGGAAAATCTTGTGAGCTTTTGATTTAGTAGGATTTAAGGAAGAAGAAGAAGAACAATATGTAGGGGAGAGAGAAAGCAAGATAGACATTCAAACAAAGAAAAAGAAAACCACATCGGCAAATCAAAGGAAACCAAATCCATGCCAAGAAAGAGTTAATGGTGTTAAGGCCATGTCCGTGAGTTCCCTACAAGAAAAAAGAAAACCCGCTCTAATGCTTTTATGGTACACCAGTCAAAGATCTACGCAATTTGAATTGAGCAAAGATTGCAACTAGACCATGAGTAGCGGAATATTTCATTAAAGTCATTGGTCCAAAGCTTTCCACGTTAGACTCCAAGTGAAATTAATACTTACAAGAACTTTGCACAAAAAGATGATGATTTCAAGCAATTTCTTTCTCTTATCATGAAATTAGAGCATTCGATGTATTTCCCCTATTTAAGTCAAATAGCATCACGTACAAGGATTATTTCTTGGTCCAAAAGCATCGCCAAAGCAAACCATCAAACATGATGCTTAATCATCCAGGTCTCGGTCATGGATAAAAGCTACACGAGCAATCATCGTGTCTCCAGCCTTTAAAATGATTAAGGATCACGCCTAATCCTCCAACTCAAGAAAGGGGTTGCAGAATAATATCGTGAAGTCCCCAAATGATGACTGACAACAAAAATCGGCACCAAACACCTTCCCTGCAAAATTCAATCAATGGGTGGTTTCAGGTCTAGGCTTCTTCCCTTTTTCAATTAGGAAAAGAACCAAAGCAAATAAAAAGATTTACTTTGCTAATGAGATAATTCACTTTACGCATTTTCTCGACCTATGAAATACCCATTGACTTAATTAATTTTTGGTCAACCCAAATTTTTGACATATTTTCTACGAGGGAAAATGGCACAAATGTCCCTTACATTTTGAATTAATGTACAATTCGATTTTTGAACTATTACTTTATTCAGTTTGGTCCATGAACTTTATTTTATTGTGTAATGTAGTCCATGTATTCTGATCTATGAACTTTTGACATGTGTTCCATTTAGTCCCTTAATTATATAAAAATATTCAATGTCGTCTTTGATCTTCAATTAATAAAAGATAATATCGAATGTTTTCATAAAGTTGGACTATATTGAATATGTATCAAAAGTCTAAAGACTATATTGAATATGTATCAAAAGTCCAAAGACTACATTAAGCAAATCAAAAATTTAAAGATGGCATTATACATTAGGATAAATTTCATGGGTCACATTAAATAAATTACAAATTCAATGACCAAATTAGCCATTGGGCCAAAAATTCATGGATTATTTATGTTTCTATCTTTGCCAATGACATATGTGAATAATTATGCCGAACTGTGCGTTTGCATAATCACAAAGGAAATGTTCGATTTGGCGCGTTCACGTCCTAGAAGACCTTACTATGTACACCTCGAAAACAAGTAAAAAGAAAAGGAAGGGGACCAAGAAAGCAACTTTGTCGCTTTCTTCTACCGTTTCTAGTTTAACTACGAGCCAATAAATTACGAGCTCATCAAAATAAAAAATAAGAAGGAAAAGGACACGAAATGCACCAAACAAGTGTCCCGTGAAGCGAAAAAGTCTAATACACGACCTCCCAAACCGCGCAAGGATTCTGACACGTGTATTTTAAAATTGACCGGCCTCCGATTGCTGGCTTTACTCGCCAACCAGCTACCCCATCCTGAATATGGCCCATTACCATATCGAGAATAAATTATCATTTTTTTATACCACGATAAATATCGAAAAATAGTGTTTTTTTATTTAATTCGTTCGTTTAAGACGTGTTCTGGGGCAGCGCGTAGGCAGGATTCCGTCGCGATATAACGAAGGGAAAAAAGACGAAATCGTCTGCCAACCGGTGTCTCCCCGGTCAAGAAAACAGCGGAGCCAGCAGCTTTCGGGACGGGGAGATCTGACACGTGTCGGTAGGCTGGGAATTAAGGAGGGGGGTCGTGGGGCCTCTTGTGTTTGGAAAGAAAATGATTCTCCGGTGGCGAGTCATTTGAGTCAGGGGGACGGCCCATAGATCCCGCGCTTTGTCCCCGGTAATGCGTGACCTGATTCTCGTCGGTATTGTCAGTGACCCGGTTCTATTTGTTAAAAAAAGAAGTAAATATTATATATATATATATAGTCTTCTTAAGTGAGAGATGTGAATGCAAGTCCCCCTTTTTCTCTAAAGGAAATCTCCTATTCCGACAAAGTAATGAGAATATCACAAAGAAGGGTCACTACCTATGTGAACATATTAAAGTAAAGAATACTTAACTAACGTTGTATTTTTTTTATTTACTTTAGATGGGAGATTATTAAAAAGAAAAGAATATGTAGTTGTTATATGATAAAATGCATATTTTGTAAGCTCATGAACAATGTTATTTTGAGGTCCACGGGTCCACGAAATACTCCATCTCGAGTTGCAAATGGGGAGTAGGTGTGCGAGATGAAAGAACGAATTCTACAGTGGCGAATACCCTTTTTATCAAATGTTATCACTTAATACCTTGTAATCATTTTTTTTAAAAAAACTGCGTTGTGGATGTTGAGGAATTGAACATATTCACAGGACGAGGAGAAGAGATGCATCTTCCACTCTCGCCAGTGAATTTCAACTGCTGCATGTTGTCTATGCTCATACAACCGAGCCTCTAGCCAATCACGCAACAAAACCAATGGCCCATTTATTATTCTTTTTAAGTACTCGTCTACATTAAACTTTGGCTTTTGATATAATAAGGGTGGTCATGTGAAATTCATGTAATTGACAAGTTATTATAATTCAAACTCAATTGCAAGTTGGTGTCAATTCTGATTTAATCCCATCTGACTCCATCCCTACAGTAAGTATAGGTCCTACTCCTACCTCATTTACCTAGATACGTTGAGCATGAATTTGTTTGGAAGTTGATTTGTTATTGATTGAAAGGTTCATTTTTGCCACATCTCTGTTAGGAAAGTCTGCTAGAGGACAAAAAAAACAAAGGAAAAGATGTAGTTGTTACATATCACACAATTGCAAATTACACTTATATAGATTACATGTCTATTAAGGATCTTTAGATCAGTTCGAATCGTGGTATACATAAGATCAATGCAATCTTTATATTTGTCGATGGACTTCAAACGGAACACGTTTGCTCATGCGATGACAATGCCGTTTTCAAGAAAAAGCATTTGGGTACATGAATTTATGATGAATCTATGCACGCATAAGTTTTTTTTTTTTTTTTTTTTAACCACACGACCACCGAAACAACGCTGCTCGTCGGTTGTTTCCACTGCCCGGCGCCCATCACTTTCGGTTCGCCACTCCGGCGACCACCGAACACCCAAAATGAAAGTCATCCGGAACTCAACTTCTATTATTATTAAACCTAGCAAACACACTTGCACAAGCACGTTAGAACAGAGAGAAAAGCTGACTTGAGTAGGCTTGAACCTTGGATGGGGGGACTCGCCGGCGAGGGAAAGTAACGCCGGCAGAAGTCCTTCCTCTGATAACTCAAAAAGATGGTAGATGTGCCATGGAATCCCAAGAAAACATACAGAAAAAAAAAATGATAGCAGAAGTAGTTCAAGAATATAAACGCAAACAATCATCAAACTAAACTGCTGAACATCAATCCGACGTTCATGGACTTCGGCCATTCACTCAAGCATTTTATCGAACATCCGGTGGGCGTCGACCGGGAGGAAAGCAATAGACCGGTATAAGACTCGAGTTCCAGTCTAGGCCTAAGGAAATCAACATTCAGCACTCGATATGGACGGGGTGACAGACCGTTTGTGCTCATCATGCATATGAGCCAACGGCGGCGACCCTTGATACCCGGTTCGACTGAAATAGACAAAGCGAGGGGGCGGGCTCACCTAGCTTGGGAGGATTGCTGCCTGGGTGTCGTTCGGCGAGCCAGTAAGAAGGTGTTGCTCCTTAGGACGACGACGAGAAGCGGCGGCGGAGGAGGTTTAGCGAGATCGGGCGGGGTCGAGCGAGCGGAGACATTTGCGGCGGTGCCGGTCGAGCTTCACGGTGAGGCCGGCCGACGCAGAGATTGAGCTTTATTTGGGCTGCCGGTGACGAAGACAATCCATTTTCTGCTGGTTTAATCTCATCATCAGAACACTCGGAGCAGACCAAGTGCTCAAGCTTTCTGGCTTCTTCAATAATTATACCCACGCACGCTGGATGCTACCAGTCCTTGCATCCTCCACACTTATAATTTCATCCTTGACCATTGGTGATCTTTGGGTTTGATCTCCACCCTGCTTCCCTCTACTCTCATGCCAAGCTACTGCCGCGTGATTGACAAACAAGAGGTGTTTGTATCCTTTCCTACGGACTTTTTTCTTTCATCCAAAGACTTGCAAGACTCCACAGGTTGCTTCTCACTGGAACGGGAGTCCCAGCAGTGAAATCCCTAAGATCGGGGAAGAAGAACCACCATCCCTTTCTTGCTTCTTTCCTCTTCCCCGGACCACGTCACCGATGCGCGTGCCTCGTTTTGAAGGACTTCTGCTGCATCTGAAGAATTGGAGTATTTCGGCGAGGGAAGCGACACTTTATTCTCTCCTCACGGCTTCAAGCGGATCCACTCGTAGCAACCTTCGAGGGGGAGTCCATGGCGACGTCGTGGTCGTACCTGTGGAGATTTCTCCGCGAACCACTACCGTCCGTGCTCCTCCGACGCAGCTCTTTTCTCTGGCTCCTTCGCTCCCCCTCCAAAATGAACCCCCCTTTTCTCTCTCGGTCTCTCTCCTTTTAACGGCTAGCAACCGGCGTGCCCGGCTTCTGCCACAACAGCTGTCGTTGCCGGTCTGCCCCCGACCACCAACACCGGTGCGAGGCTCGCGCCTCTCCCCTCCGCCTCTCTCTGTCCTTGGTCCTCTCGTTCGCGTACGTCCTTCTATTTTCTGCAGAACCGTGAGGGAAAGAGAGGGAGAGGAAGAAGGCTGGGCTGGTCTTGGGGAAAATAAAGGGGAAGTGGGCCGACCCAGGTGAAAAGAATGAAAAGGAAAAGGATTTGGGCCAACCAACCCCTCAAGCCCGGTTTCGCATCTCTCTTTTTTTTTTTTTTTTTTTTTCCTTTTTTCTGAAAATTTTAATAATTAACATTATTAATGCAAATATTCCTAACGCTAGTATGTGATGCAATTTAGTGAAAATTATTCACTTCACTCTCTCTCTTTTCAATTAATTAATTTTTTTAAAAGATCAATTTTTAAATATTTTTTATAATTAATATTGCTAATGCTTCCAATATCAATATGTGATGCAATTTAATGAAAATTAATTTTTATTTAGAAGTTAAAAATTAATCCATGATTTTTTATATGATAAAGCCCTTAATAAAATGGCCAATTTTAGGTGTCAACAAGAACCTAGTCTCTGACAATGATCAATTGGGTAGAAATATCCTTAATTTTATGTTTCATCAAATTAACTTACAACGTATGTATGATTGGCTGGTTGTATAAATATGCAAAGTTATGTTTGTAGTCAGAGGTGAGCACGATTCATCAATTTTGATATGGTAAATTTTCTGCCGAACCTTGGTCCTTAAAACAATTAACTTCATAACCGTATTTAACTATGCTCTTTCTTTATGAGTAAAATCAATTACCAAGAGTTCTTTTTTTTTCATGCCTTCTTTCTCCAATAGGCCTCTTGTTGAGCCTCACCCATCCACATGTCGGGCCTTCCAGCCAGTATGCTTTAAGACCATACCTTGCTCTATATTTTCTTTTTAATGGTGGGATCCTTTTTTCTTTTCTTTTCTTTTCTTTATTTGGACGGCTTCTTGTTTTAATCACATCTAATGTATCTTACTATAGAAGCCAACGTTTGGAATTTCTCTTGCAAATTTTGTTTTAGCTCATACGCTTGTGCACGCTCAATCTCATAGAGTAATTCCGATTAGCTTACCTTAATTTTTCAGGTTGGATGTTCATTTAGTGTTTTTAGCACACAAAAACTTAGGATAATTAAGAGAACCAAAAAATTTACCTCCCTATTAAAATAATCTTGTCGTAAATGCACTTTGACTTTTGTTAAATCTGAAATCCCTAAACTATTCACACCTTACCAATAATTAACGTGTGAATTTACATATAACCTGCTTATATTTTTAAAGTTAGAACGATATTTTAATGTTGATGTATTATTTACTTTCGCCATTGGAGTTTTAACAGACAAGCTTTATATTAAGTAACTAGATGCGAAAATACTGCAATGTTTAAGAGAGTGACTTATTTTTTGTAATACGCATCTTGAGCATATCAGTAATTTAAAAATTATTGATTAAAAATGCTTAATAAACAAAAAATGAACCGATTTTTTTTTTTCAGAAAAGCACTGGATCCCTTCTTTCTCCCATGATGATATTGATTATGCATCCTTTATTTCCGGTGAACTGCATTTTCTTTTAGGCAACTGTACTTGATCTCGTAAATTAATTAGGAATATTTGAAGATAGTTAGCTTATATTTTACATATTTCACTCGTCCTTTGAGATTGATAATATTTTATGAAACGGATTTGAATCTTAAATAAGTTCATATCAAGACAATCGAGTTCGGCCCTTCTTGATTGCCCATTTGATTTGGACGGAGAAGGCAGAGAGTTTAGTCCCTAAGGTTTGCGGATAGGGCCAGGCCACACGGCAAAAGAAAAAGGAAAAAAAAAAAGGAGGAGAATGTCTTACATTGGTGCTTTTACGCAAAAATAAATGTCTTCTCTCTACTTCTTTTTAGGTTCAAAAGTAGATGGGGGGTTTTGTTTTGGGGGCAAAATTAGGGGACCGATGGAATTTTACATGTTCTAATCACACTTTTTCATCCCGTTCTAATGTATGTAAAGTAAACCCATTAGAAATTTACATGATTTGAAAAGTGCAAAGGATGGAGTTGAGATAATGTAATAAGAGGTGTTGTCATGTGAAGACATGAAAAGATTTTGACAGGCTTTGGAAGTTATAATTTCATTGTAATGAAGATCTTCTTAGTAATCCTATAAAAAGTTTACTGACTTTGTCATTAGAAGGAATTACTAATTATTTATTAGAAACCTTTCTAAGTCTCTTTATTGGCAAATGAGATTTCGACTTGCAAAATGGAGTACAATCATCAGGTGATACTTTTTCTACAAAGGGTATTATTTTTAGCTCATTTACAAATACAGACAAAAAAAAATGCAATAAAAGAATTTAATATGGTCAAATTGGTCAATTGTGAAGTAGAGTCGTGAGTGTCATGACACCAAGTTTTGGTATATGTGGCAAGACATTACACATGAGAAGTTTCAAGAAGATTATTCCATGGAAAATCTCTATGGCACTAAAATTTTCCATACGCAGGGGACCAGCGTGAAATTTTGTGTTCCAATAATGCCAATTTAAGAAGACTTTGACTTTGACCTTATAGAGAAGACCGTGTTGATCACTTCACAATACAAAAGGAACTTTATCATAAGTGGAAATGCTTGCTGAGCATGGTCCATCCACATGTTGGGCCTTCGAGCCAGCATGCTTTAAGACCATACATTACTCTATATTTTCTTTTTAATGATGGGATCAATATTTTTTTTCTTTTTTCCTTTTTTTATTTGGACGGTCCCTTAATTTAATCGTATGTTGTATCATATTGTATCTTAGTATATGAGTAACTTTTGGAATTTCTCTTGCAAATTTAGTTTCAGCTCATATGTTTGATGTGTACGTTCAATCTAATGGAATGACTCTGGTCAACTTACCTTAACATTTTAGGTTAAATGCGAATTTAATGAATTTTGCACAGAAAACCGACCAAAGGATAGACTCCCAAACCACTCGGGTTTACCCCAATGGCTACTCTTCCAACATGGAAGGGGAGGTGGGGGGTTCGAATCCCCACATTCTCAAAGGAGTTGGGGTGGGGACAAATTAGTTTTGGGTATGGGTTTCGACTTCCACGCCATGCAAGGAAGGGGCAAAAATCTAAGAGTGAGAGTTAGAATAGAAGTAGAGTAGGACCAACCAAAAAAAAAAAGGATAGACTCCCACATTATTAAAATCTTGCAGTAAATACACTTTGATTTTTGTTCTATTCAAAATACTTAAACTTTCACAAAATGCGAATTATTCACACATGATAATCTGTTAATATTTTTGAAAATTAGAACAATATTTTAACTTTTGACATTTTTATTTTCACCATTGAATTTTAAACGGACTAGTCTTTTATAAAGTAACGAGATGTGAAAATACTGTAATATTAAGAGAGCAACTAATTTTTCGTAATGTGCATCACGATTTTATTAGTAATTTTAAAAATTATTGATTAAAAGAGCTAATCAAAACGAAAATGAACCCATTTTTTTTTATAGATACTAGGCGAGGGTGGTGCTGGGCCAATCGAAGGAACAGATGGCCCTCAAAGCAAAACCACCAGTGGAGGAGACAAGTCACGGTAGAAATGCACTGGATCCCTTCTTTTTCCCATATCAGAATTGATTTATTTATCATTTATTTTCTGATGGAATACATTTTCATTTTTGCACAATTATATGTGATCTTGTGAATTAGTTAGGAATATGTGAAGATAGTTAGCTTACTTTATACATTTCACTCGTCCAACGAGATCGATGATATTTTTATGAAAGGGATTTGAATATGAGATAAGTTCATATCAAGTCAATTAAGCTTGGCTTTGTTGGTTACGCATTCAGTTTGGACAGAGCCCAATGAGATTTGAGGATGGAGCCAGCCCATATAACAAAAAAAAAAAAAAAAAAAAAAAAAAAAAACAAAAGAAGAATCTCACCGTTGGTGCTTTTACTCAAAAATTAATATCTTCCCTCTACCTTTTTTAGGTTCATAAGTAGATGGAGGTTTGTTTTGTCAAGCAAAATTAGAGGGACCGATGGTGTTTTGCATGTTCTAATGGCACTTTTTCAGCCCGTTCTAATGTATGTGAAGTAAACCCATTAGAGATTTACATGTTTTGAAAAGTGAAAAGAGTGAAATTGAGATAATATAATTTGATTTTTTGTTAAGTAGCGCACCTCAATCATCCAAAAAAAAAAAAAAAAAAACATAGAAGTAGTCTGCCTTGCCAATAGGGGCCTTGCAGAACCCTTGGATCTTTAAATAGCCTAATCAAGTCATTAAATTTATATTGATTTCCTAACAAATGTTTTCAACTCTAAATTTGATTAACCAAAGCTCATTTGTCCAACGAAGAGGGCAAGAGTCCAATGTGAAAAGGATCTTTTACCATCATGAGCTATACGAACATATTTCGCAGGTAATCATCGTGTCGCCAGCTTTTAAAATGAGTAAGGATCATGCCTATTTCCAAGTCAACAATATCGTAAAGTCCCTAAATCATGATTGACAACTAAATCGGCACAAACAACTTCCATGCAAATTTTTATCGAAGAGAGCTCTCAGATGAAAGCTTTTTCCATTTTATCATCTAAAAAAAAAAAAAACAAATAAAAGATGTACTTCAGTAATGGGATATACCAATTTACATGAATTCCCAATCTACGAAGTACTCCCCATTTGCTTAATCATCCTTTAAGTTGATCCATTGTTTCGGGACCTTTTCCACCACATACGAGGAAAATATGCCCAATTTTGCATTTACATAATCAAAACGTAAATGTTCAACTAGGTGCCCCAACACCCTCTAAGATCTTATTATATCCACATTTACACAATTTACAAGAATTCGAATGCCCACTATAATTGGCATATTATATCATGTAAGTAACTAATCGTGTGAAGACGTGAAAAGATTTCAACAGGTTTTGAAAGTTATAATTTTATTGTAATGAAGATTTCCTTCATAATCCTATAAAAAGCTTACTGAATTTATCATCATAAGGAATTACTAATTATTGATTAGAAACCTTCCTATGTCTCTCTACTCGCAAATGAGATTCGACTTGCAAAATGGAGTGCTGTCATTAGGTAATACTTTCTTGGCAAAGCATATTATTTTTAGCTCATTTACAAATACCGACAAAAACCACAATTAAAGAATTTAAAACGGTCAAATTCATCAATTGTCAAGTAGAGTTGTGAGTCTCATGACATTAAGTGTCATACACGTGTCAAGACATAGTGCGCACGAGACACTTCAAGAAGATTTTTCCATGGAAAATCTCCATTGCACTAAAATTTTCCATACGCAAGACACCACCACCATGGAAATTATGTGTCCTAATAATGCCATTTTAAAAAGACTTTGACTTTGACCTTATAGAGAAGACCCGTGTTGATAAATTCACGATACAAGATACAAAAGGGGCTTTATCATAAGTGGAAATGTTAAATTGCAAAATGGAAAGGCATTAGTTCCTCCACCTCCTTTATATCCACTTGTTCTTTCATTCCTCCCTTCGCTTTCCTTCACCCCTTTGCCCTCCTGACCAACACAATGTCTTGCTCCATCTTAAAAGTTTCTTTGTGCTTGATAGCATGGTATCATGGCATCCGACTCTTGTGATTAGAATGATTATGTTGTGTTATATCCAAAGACAAGCATCTTTTCCATCACTGATGGGGAAAATGTGCCAAATCTTATATTTACATAACCAAAAAGTAAATGTTGAATTTAATGCCCTAATATTCTTGAGACCTTTTATTACATGTGAAAAACAATTCTCAATAATCCAACCACCTAGTATAATGAGCATATTAAGCATGAGTTTGGTTGGACTTTAGAAATGGATTTTGGGTGCAATGCAAATACTAAAAGCAAAAGCTTTTTAAGAAAGGGCAGTCGCATGACCTCGAGCGGCCATCTCATGGGTTGTGCAACCTTGATGGTCGCCCTCACAAAGAAGTTGAACAATAACAATGAGGGGCAAATTCATCAATTGTGAGCCTCGTGACATTAAGTGTCATACACATGTCAATACATAGTGCGCACAAGACACTTCAAGAAGATTTTTCCATGGAAAATCTCCATTGCACTAAAATTTTCCACACGCAAGACACCACCACCATGGAAATTATCTGTCCCAATAATGCCATTTTAAGAAGACTTTGACTTTGACCTTATAGAGAAGACCCGTGTTGATAACTTCACGATACAAGATACAAAAGGGGCTTTATCATAAGTGGAAATGTTAAATTGCAAAATGGAAAGGCATTAGTTCCTCCGCCTCCTTTATTTCCACTTGTTCTTTCATTCCCCCCTTCGCTTTCCTTCACCCCTTTGCCCTCCTAACCAACACAATGTCTTGCTCCATCTTAAAAATTTCTTCATGCTTGATAGCATGGCATCATGGCATCCGACTCTTGTGATTAGAATGATTATGGTGTGTCATATCCAAAGACGAGCATCTTTTCCATCACTGATGGGGAAAATGTGTCAAATCTTATGTTTATATAACCAAAAAGTAAATGTTGAATTTAATGCCCTGATATTCTTGAGACCTTTTATTACATGTGAAAAACAATTCTCAATAATCCAACCACGTAGTATAGTGAGCATATTAAGCATGAGTTTGGTTGGACTTTAGAAATGGATTTTGGGTGCAATGCAAATACTAAAAGCAAAAGCTTTTTAAGAAAAGGCAGTCGCATGACCTCGGGTAGCCATCTCATGGGTTGTGCAACCTTGATGGTCACCCTCGCAAAGAAGTTGAACAATAACAATGAGGGGCAAATTCATCAATTGTCAAGTAGAGTTGTGAATCTCATGACATTAAGTGTCATACACCTGTCAACACATAGTGCGCATGAGACACTGCAAGAAGATTTTTCCATGTAAAATCTCCATTGCACTAAAATTTTCCATACGCAAGACACCACCACCATGGAAATTATGTGTCCCAATAATGCCATTTTAAGAAGACTTTGACTTTGACCTTATAGAGAAGACCCGTGTTGATAACTTCACGATACAAGATACAAAAGGAGCTTTATCATAAGTGGAAATGTTAAATTGCAAAATGGAAAGGCATTAGTTCCTCCGCCTCCTTTATTTTCACTTTTTTTTTCATTCCTCCCTTCGCTTTCCTTCACCCCTTTGCCCTCCTGACCAACACAATGTCTTGCTCCATCTTAAAAATTTCTTCGTGCTTGATAGCATGGCATCATGGCATCCGACTCTTGTGATTAGAATGATTATGTTGTGTCATATCCAAAGACGAGCATCTTTTCCATCACTGATGGGGAAAATGTGCCAAATCTTATGTTTACATAACCAAAAAGTAAATGTTGAATTTAATGCCCTGATATTCTTGAGACCTTTTATTACACGTGAAAAACAATTCTCAATAATTCAACCACCTAGTATAGTGAGCATATTAAGTGTGAGTTTGGTTGGACTTTAGAAATGGATTTTGGGTGCAATGCAAATACTAAAAGCAAAAGCTTTTTAAGAAAGGGCAGTCGCATGACCTCGGCGGCCATCTCATGGGTTGTGCAACCTTGATAGTCACCCTCGCAAAGAAGTTGAACAATAACAATGAGGGGCAAATTCATCAATTGTCAAGTAGAGTTGTGAATCTCATGACATTAAGTGTTATACACATGTCAAGACATAGTGCGCACGAGACACTGCAAGAAGATTTTTCCATGTAAAATCTCCATTGCACTAAAATTTTCCATACGCAAGACACCACCACCATGGAAATTATGTGTCCCAATAATGCCATTTTAAGAAGACTTTGACTTTGACCTTATAGAGAAGACCCGTGTTGATAACTTCACAATACAAGATACAAAAGGGGCTTTATCATAAGTGGAAATGTTAAATTGCAAAATGGAAAGGCATTAGTTCCTCCACCTCCTTTATATCCACTTGCTCTTTCATTCCTCCCTTCGCTTTCCTTCACCCCTTTGCCCTCCCGACCAACACAATGTCTTGCTCCATCTTAAAAATTTCTTCGTGCTTGATAGCATGGCATCATGGCATCCGACTCTTGTGATTAGAATGATTATGTTGTGTCATATCCAAAGACGAGCATCTTTTCCATCACTGATGGGGAAAATGTGCCAAATCTTATGTTTACATAACCAAAAAGTAAATGTTGAATTTAATGCCCTGATATTCTTGAGACCTTTTATTACACGTGAAAAACAATTCTCAATAATTCAACCACCTAGTATAGTGAGCATATTAAGTGTGAGTTTGGTTGGACTTTAGAAATGGATTTTGGGTGCAATGCAAATACTAAAAGCAAAAGCTTTTTAAGAAAGGGCAGTCGCATGACCTCGGACGGCCATCTCATGGGTTGTGCAACCTTGATAGTCACCCTCGCAAAGAAGTTGAACAATAACAATGAGGGGCAAATTCATCAATTGTCAAGTAGAGTTGTGAATCTCATGACATTAAGTGTTATACACGTGTCAAGACATAGTGCGCACGAGACACTGCAAGAAGATTTTTCCATGTAAAATCTCCATTGCACTAAAATTTTCCATACGCAAGACACCACCACCATGGAAATTATGTGTCCCAATAATGCCATTTTAAGAAGACCTTGACTTTGACCTTATAGAGAAGACCCGTGTTGATAACTTCACGATACAAGATACAAAAAGGGGCTTTATCATAATTGGAAATGTTAAATTGCAAAATGGAAAGGCATTAGTTCCTCTGCCTCATTTATTTCCACTTGTTCTTTCATTCCTCCCTTCGCTTTCCTTCACCCCTTTGCCCTCCTGACCAACACAATGTCTTGCTCCATCTTAAAAATTTCTTCGTGCTTGATAGCATGGCATCATGGCATCCGACTCTTGTGATTAGAATGATTATGTTGTGTCATATCCAAAGACAAGCATCTTTTCAAGAAGACCTTTTCTTGGAAATTTTATGGCACTAAAAGTTTTTTCACGCCCAGCTAACCTAGCCAAGACAATAAAAAAAGAAAAAGAAAAAGAATACCATATATGTAACCCCAGTAATGTCATTTCATGAAGACTTTGATTTCTACCAAACCGCGTCTTTTCTTTTCAGTTGTAGTAGTAAAATACTTGACAAGCATTTCTTTTAAATTAATCATCGCCAAGTAACAGAGAGATCAATTTCCAAGAAGAGTTTTCCATTGAAATTTCTACAGCACTAATAATTTTCCACACGCAACTAATCCCATCAAGGCTCTTTCCCATGGAGATTCGGTGATTCCAATTATTTTATTTTAAGAAGACTTTGACTTTGACCTTTAAGAGAAGGCCCGTATGATCACTTCACACTATAGAGGGGCTATATAAGTGGAAGCACTCTCCTCCACCACCAATAAACTCGCTCACATGCTAAATTGTAGAATGGGGAGGCATCAGATTCTCTGCCTCCTTTGTTTTCACTTTTGCTTACTTTCCTCCCTTCAATTTGCTTTGCCTCTTTGCCCTCCTGACCAACGTGATGCCTTGCTCCATTTTAAGAATTCCTTCGTGCTTGATAGCAAGGCATCAGACCCTTGTCATTGGCAATCCAGTGACTTCTTATATCAAAACATACACCATGTCAAGTCTTATCCAAAGATGAATTCATGGTACAAGGGTATGGATTGCTGCTCATGGGACGGTGTCGCTTGTGATGGTGCCACCGGTAACGTCATCGGTCTTGATCTTACTTGCAGTTGGCTCCGTGGCACTCTCCATTCCAATAGCTCCCTCTTTCTCCTTCGCCATCTTCGGAACCTCAACCTTTCTGGTAATGACTTTTCTGGCTCTCACATTTCGTCTAATCTAAGTGCATTTGCAACATTGACTCATCTGAATCTCTCCGGTTCATCCTTTTCGGGTTCTATTCCTAGTGAAATCTCTCGCCTCTCCAAGTTGGTGTCACTTGATCTCTCTAACAAATATTTTTTCGGCAGACTCTCGTTGGCAAATTCAATTTTCACAATGCTTGTTCAAAATCTAACAACATTGAGAAAGCTTGTTCTTGATGAAGTAGACATGTCCATGGTTTCACCAAAGTCCTTTGCGAATTTGTCTTCTTCTTTGACACATCTAAGCGTCGGTTCTTGTTCCTTAGGGGGGATATTTTCAGATGCCGTTTTTCGATTACCAAGCCTCACCACTCTCTATTTATTTTACAATCATAACCTGTCTGGGATTCTTCCCAAATCTAATTGGACTAGTCCTCTTGAGTCTTTGTCTCTCTGGAGTACAAGCTTTTCGGGAGAAATACCCGATTCAATTGGTAAAATGAAGAAATTAATTGTTTTAGATCTTGGGGATTGCAAATTCACTGGACAAATCCCCTCGTCAATGTGGAATCTCAACCAACTCCAAGTTTTGAATATTGACAAGAATAGCTTTTGTGGGGTTGTAGAGTTTGAGTTATTTACGAAGTTTAAAAATCTCCGAATTCTTTTTGTTTCTCAAGAACTAAATCTAATCTATGATACACTCGAGTATACATTCCCGGAGCTTGAAATATTGGGGTTGTATTCTTGCAACTTGACCAAGCTTCCCTATTTCTTGAAATTATTGAAAAGATTAACACAGTTAGACCTCTCTTCAAATAGGATTGGTGGGGAGATCCCGATGTGGTTTTGGGGAATAAGCCATTATACATTGGAATTTTTGGATCTTTCTAATAACCTTTTGGAGGGAGGTATACAACCATCAAAAGGTTTCGCTGGTGAGATCCCCTCCTCGATTTGCCAGTTTAGCTCACTAGAAGATTTAACATTGTCTAATAATAATTTCTCTGGGAATATGCCATTATGTTTAGGTAATATAACTAATCTCATATTTATGAACTTGAGTAATAATAGATTGCAAGGACCATTACCACGCTCCCTAGTCAAATGCGTGAACTTATCAACACTAGATCTTAGTCATAACGAGCTTAGTGATATCTTTCCACATTGGCTAAAAGCATCGCAATTGTATATCCTCGATTTGCAATCGAACAAATTTCATGGTAGGATCAACTTCACTGCTTTTGGACTCTCCTTCCCTGCTCTTGACAATTTATTTATTTCCAACAACAATTTCATTGGACAGTGGCCCACAGAGTTCTTCTCAAACACCTCATTGGGTATTATAGATTTGTCCGACAACAAGTTTGAAGGGCCAATTCCGCTTCCATCTCCTATTACATATTATTATTCTATTGCAAGTAATAACATAACTGGAAAGATCCCCTCTTTGATATGCAATGCGACTTGGCTCGAGATCATTGACTTGTCCAACAATAGCTTAATGGGTAGCTTGCCTCGATGCTTAACAAATTTTAGCACCAATCTGTTAGTTTTGAACTTGCGAATGAATCACCTCGAGGGCACAATTCCTCAATATTTTTCTTCAAGAAGTGGCTTGATGACTCTTGACTTGAGTCAAAATCAATTTGAAGGGACATTGCCCCGGTTGCTTGGCAAATGTAGATATCTGGAAGTTCTGGATCTTAGTCATAATCAGATAGAGGACACATTTCCAAGATGGTTGGGAACACTCCCAGAACTAAAAATTCTTGTTTTGAGGTCCAACAATTTGAAGGATCTTTTGGATATTCCCGGGGGAGCTCACCTCTTTCCCAAGTTACACATTTTGGACCTCTCCAACAACAGCTTTAGCGGTCCTTTGCCAACCAACTTGATAATGAACCTTAAAGGCATGATGAATGGGGAAAACATGCAAGACACATCATTGTATATGACACGATCTTTTGGATCGGGGACATACGAAAATTCGGTGGCTGTGATGATGAAAGGGCTAGAGGTTGAGCTAGTGAGGATCTTGACCTTCCTCACAATTATTGACTTGTCGTGCAACTTTTTCCAAGGGAACATCCCCAAAGTTATTGGACATCTTCACTTTCTCGTAGGGCTCAACCTTTCTCATAACCATCTTACAGGTTCCATCCCATTGACTCTAGGGAACTTGACTAATCTTGAATGGCTTGATCTTTCTTCAAACAAGTTTAGTGGGCTGATTCCTCGAAAATTGGGAGATTTGGCATCTCTTGGGTACTTAAACCTCTCGAAGAACCAACTCACCGGTCGAATTCCACAAGACAAGCAATTGAGCACATTTTCAAGCAACTCATTTAGTGGGAATCCAGGTTTATGTGGAACTCCATTGCCAAAAGCATGCCCTGGCGATGCTCAACCTCCTCCACCATCGTCATTATTAACTTTCGACCGCGAAGGGCATGAGTGGTGGTTGAAACAGAAAACAATGTGGATTGGCTATGCATCGGGAATCGTAATTGGGATTTCAATAGCATACATAGCATTTGAAACAAGAAGGCCCAAATGGCTCATGCAAGGTGTGAGGATGCTAGAGGGTAGAGCAGCCGAGTGGATAGAGAAGTCAAAGCGAAAGGCCATCAAATTTCATGGACAATGAAATTGTTTGAGGAATCTATCATTGTAAACTAGTAATGTAAATTTAGTTCATGGAGATGTCATCGCGACAACTTGAAATGTCATTTCCCTTATAAAGGCTTGTTTCTAATGTCCTTTCTCCATATTTCTTGATGCAATTTTATACCATTGAATTGAGAAGATGAATAATATGATCTCTCAAGCACACGGGTTTAGATAAAGAAGAAGTAAAACACAAAAGAAGAAAATGAACCGAGTGCCATTAATCTCTAAAGATATCTTTTCCATCTTCCCGTGTGCATAACTTTATATGTCCATGAAGAATTAGAAGTGGAGACTACCTTCCACTCTTTCAATCAAAATCAGTTAATTAAGTAATATGCCGAAGAATTATGTCTTGAATGATCCACCTTGAAATCTGTGTATAGGATCAACTATTTTTTCTATTCAAAGAGTAAATCTTTGGGCAGAATGTACTTGATGTTATGTTTCATTAAATCAACTTGAGACAGTTGTATGAGTGGTGGGTCTCGTCAACATACGAAGTTATATGAATAGTTGAAGGTTAGCAGAATTCATCAATTTCCATAGCATGGGTTTATGCTAAACCGTGGTCTTCAAAACAATAAACTTTTAGAAACATCTTCGGCCATGCTCTTTATGAGTGAAAACCAATTACCATGAATTTTATTTCTTCTCATGCCTTCTTTGAACATAGGACTATTGCTAAGCCCGGTCCATCCCAAGTCGGGCCTTCCACCCAGTTCACTCTGCACCATTAGTTCGCTCTCGGGGTTTTTTTCTTTATTTTACCGTGCGACCAAATTTTTTCCTTTTTTAATATGGGAAGTCTCTCATTTTACTCACATCTTTTATCTTGTATCTTAGTATATAAGCAGTTTTGGAATTTCTCTTGCAAATTTCATTTCAGGCCGGTAGTTTTGACGTGCACGTTCGATCCAATAGAGTGAGTTGTGGTCAGCTTAGTTTTATATTTCAAGGCCGAATGTTCACATCATGATTTTTGCCTACCAAAACTTAGGATAATCAAGACAACCGAAATTATAATTTACAGCAGCTACTCCTACACAAAAAAATTTTGTTGATTGGTACTCATTAAAAATTTACACAGTTTGAAAGGTGAAAAGAGTGGAATTGAGATTTTGCAATTCTATGTGTTATCAATATCGCACCTTGATGACCCAAAAATAAAAGAATAGAAATAGTGTGCCTTGCCTACAAGTGCCATGCAAAGCCCTTGGACCTTCAATTAGGTCATTAATTTATATGCCTTTTCTAATTAAATTTTTTGAACTCTAGATTTGGTTATATGGAGCTCTTGGGTTCAACGAAGTGGGCAAGAATCCAACATGAAAAAGGTCTTTTGCCATCGTGTCTCTCAATTAGTCAAACACCGCAATTAGACCGCAAGCAACAAAATTTTACAATCAATCGTTACGCCTAAGCCTTCCACATCAGACTCTTGCCGACTTTCGATGGACAAATCAGCTCCGGTGAAATTAATACTGGTGAGAACTTCGCACACAAAGACGATCATTACTACGTTGTCTTCTTTTAGCGTGAAATTAGAGCATTGAGTATTTTTCCCCTATTAAATTCAACAACATCATGTAGAATGATTATTTCTTGGTCTAAAAGCATCGTCAGAGCAAAATGATCGAGCACAGAGCTTACTTATAGAGTCCCGGTCGTGGAGAAAGCTAAACGATAGTAATATTTATAGTCAAAGTCTCTTAAAATGATATTTCAGATAGAACCGTCTTTAATTTTATGTTTCATTAAAATAACTTATGATGTATGTACGATCAACTAGTCGCATCAATGTGCGAAGTTATATTTGTAGTTGAAGGCGAGTACAATTCACTGATGTCGACAGAACTTCCACAACATACAGATTATTGACACGTGGGTTTATATATAATCTATTAATATTTTTTAAAGTTAGAATAATATTTTAACTTTTGACATTTTGATTTTTGCCATTGAATTTTAAATGGACTAGCCTTTTATTAAGTGACTAGATGTGAAAATACTCTAATATTTAAGAGAGCGACTAATTTTTCATAACGTGCATCGTCAGTTTATTAGTATTTTAAAAATTATTGATTAAAAATTTCTAATATAACGAAAATGAACCAACTTTTTTAGATCGGAGACTATGATGGAGGGAGGATAAGGAAGGCGAGGGCGCTGCTGTGCCAATCGGAGGAACAGCTTGCCCTCAAAACTAAAACCACCACTCGAGGAGACAAATCACGGTAGAACATCCCTTCTTTTTTCCCATATTGGAATTGATTTATTCGTCATTTATTTTTTGATCAAATACATTTTTGTTTATGCAATTGTACTTGATCTCATGAATTTGTCTGGAATTTGCAAAGGTAGTTAGCTTACTTTACACATTTCATTCGTTGAACAAGATCGATGGTGCTTTTACAAAATGAATTTCAATCTAAGATAAGTTCATATTAGGTTGATTTACCCATTCGATTTGGACAGAGCAAGTATGGAGCTTGGTCCGTACCTCGAAGGATTGAGGATGGGGCCTGCTCGCATGGGGAAAAAATAAAAGAAAAATGTTGCCGTTGGAGCTTTTATTCAAAAATTATTATCTTCCCTCTACGTTTTTAAGGTTCAAAAGTAGATGGAGGGTTTTGTTTTTGGGGCAAATCTAAAGGGATCGTTGGTATTTTACACATTTTAATGGCACTTTTTCAACCCGTTTTGATACATGCCAAATAAACACATTAGAAATTACACGTTTTGAAAAGTTAAAAGAGTGGAATTGAGATAATGTAATTCGATGTATTGTCAAGTAGTGCACCTCAATCATCCAAAATAAAAATAAATAAATAAAATAGAAGTAGTGTGCCTTGCCTATAAGGGCCAGGCAAAGCCCTTGGGACCTTTAAATTATCTAATCAAGTCATTAAATTTATACAGCTTTCCTCACAAATGTTTTCAACTCTAAATTTGAGTAACCGGCGCTCATATATTCAACGAAGTGGGCAAGAGTCCAATGTGAAAAGTATCTTTTGCCATCGTGAGCTATACGAACATAGTTAGTGGGCAATCATTGTGCTTTCAGCCTTTAAAATGAGTTAGGATCACGCCTATTTCCAAGTCAATGAGGGTCGGAGAATATTGCCAAATACCTCATTCATGATTCACAACAAAATCGGCACCAAACTTCCCTGCAAATTCTTATCGAAGAGAGCTCTCAGATCAAAGCTTCTTTCCATTTTATCATTTTTAAAAGAAAGAAAAACAAATAAAAAATGTACTTCAATAACGAGATAGACCAATTTATCTAAATTCCTGATCTACTAAATATGCCCCATTCGTTTAATTGTTCTCTGAGTTGATCCATTAATTGTCCTTTGAGTTGATCCATTAATTGTCCTATGAGTTGATTCATTGTTTTGGGACCTTTTCCATCACATACAAGGAAAATATGCCGAATTTTGCATTTACATAATCAAAACGTAAATGTTTAGTTAGGTGCCCCAACACCCTCTAAGATCTTATTATATCCATATTTACACAATTTACGGGAATTCAAACACCTAGTATAATTGGCCTATTAGGTTATGTAAGTAACTAATAATGTGAAGACGTGAAAAGATTTTTACTGGTTTTGAAAATTATAATTTCCTTATAATGAAGATTTTTTCTTAGTAATTCTATAAAAAGCTTACTAGCTTTCTCATAAGAAGGAATTACAAATTATTTACTAGAAACCTTCCTAAGTCTTTTTTGCTGACAAATGAGAATTCAACTTATAAAACGGAGCACTATCATCAGATGATACTTTCTCGACAAAGCATATTATTTTTAACTCATTTACAAATACAAACAAAAAATACAATTAAAGAATTTAAAACGATCAAATTTGTCAATTGTGAAGTAGAACTGTGAATGCCAAGACATTGGGTGTCACACACGTGTGAAGACATTGCATGCATGAGACACTTCAAGAAGATTTTTCCATGGAAAGTCTCCATGGCACTAAAATTTTCCATGCAAGAGACTATCATCATGCAAATTCTGTGTCCCAATAATGCCATTTTAAGAAGACTTTGACTTTGATCTCATAGAGGAGACCCATGTCGATTACTTCACAATACAAAAGGGGCTTTATCATAAGTGAAAATACTGAATTGCAAAATGGAAAGACATTAGTTCCTCCACCACCTTTATTTCCATTTGTTTTTTCATTCCTCCTCTTGCTTTCCTTTGACCCTTCTTCCTGACCAAATGCGATGTCTTGCTCCATTTTAAAAAATTCCATCATGCTTGTTAGCATGTCATCAAACGCTTGTTATCAAAGTGGCCATGTCAAGTTTTATCCATCGTTTCGGGACGTTTTCCAACACATATGAGGAAAATATGCCGAATTTTGTGTTAACATAATCCATACATAAATGTTCAATTAGGTGCCCCAACACCCTCTAAAATCTTATTATATACACATTTAAACAATTTATAGGAATTCGAATGCCTAGTATAATTGTCATATTAGATCATGTAAGTAACTAATCATGTGAAGACGTGAAAAGATTTTGACACGTTTAGAACGTTATAATTTCATTGTAATGAAGATTTCCTTTGTAATCCTTTAAAAAGGTTACTGGCTTTATCAACAGAAGGAATTACTAATTATTGATTAGTAACCTTCCTAAGTCTCTTTA
The DNA here is from genome assembly GCA_017140475.1 of Eucalyptus fibrosa. Taxonomy (NCBI): domain Eukaryota; kingdom Viridiplantae; phylum Streptophyta; class Magnoliopsida; order Myrtales; family Myrtaceae; genus Eucalyptus; species Eucalyptus fibrosa. The sequence continues at coordinate 7,698,552 of CM029510.1, read as the reverse complement.
CTAGCAAATAAGATTCGACTTGCAAAATGGAGCAATGTCATCAAGTAATACTTTCTCGACAAAACATATTATTTTTAGCTCATTTACAAATACCGATAAAAACCGCAATTAAAGAATTTAAAATAGTCAAATTCGTCAATTGTCAAGTAGAGTTGTGAGTGTCATGACATTGGGTGACATACATGTGTCAAGACATCGCACACACAATATGCTTCAAGAAGATTTTTCCATGGAAAATCTCCATTGCACTAAAAATTTCCCCACGCAAGGGACCACCACCATGGAAATTCTATGTCCCAATAATGCCATTTTAAGAAGACTTTGACTTTGACCTTATAGAAAAGACCCGTGTCAATTACTTCACGATACAAAATGGGCTTTATCATAAGTGGAAATGCTAAATTGCAAAATGGAAAGGCATTAGTTCCTCCTGCTCCTTTGTTTCCACTCGTTCTTTCATTCGTACCTTCGCTTTCCTCCGCCCCTTTGCCCTCATGACCAACAGGATGTCTTGCTCCATCTTAATAATTTCTCTGTGCTTGATAGCATGGCATCATGGCATCGGACTCTTGTGACTAGAATGACCGTATCATGTCATATCCAAAGACAAGCATCTTTTCCATCACTGATGGGGAAAATGTGCCAAATCTTATGTTAACATAACCAAAAAGCAAATGCTGAATTTAGTGCCCTGACATTCTTGAGACCTTTTATTACACGTTAAAAACAATTTACAATAATCCAACCACCTAGTATAACGAGCATATTAAGTGTGGGCTTGGTTGGACTTTAAAAATAGGTTTTGGGTGCAATGCAAATACTAAAAGCCAAAGCTCCTTAAGAAAGGGTAGTCGCATGACCTTAGGTAGCCATCTCGTAGATTGCACAACCTCACCGGCTATCCTGGCTAAGAAGATGAATAATAACAATGAGGGGCAAAATTGGAAAACTAAAGAATTGGTGAGGATAACTTTGGGAAAAAGATTATTTAACTAGAAGTTCAGCATTCCGCAAATGTTACTTCAAAAGGGTTGCCAAACACCCCAGCATTTCCTTAAGAGGCTTTGAAGGCTGAAACCCCTTGAAAAAGCTTAACCAAATGCACCATAAATCATGTAGGAAACCAGTCGTGTGAAGAAGTGAAAAGATTTCGACAGGATTGAAACTTATTATTTTGTCATAATGAAAGTTTCCTAATAATTCTATGAAAAGCTCAAGAACTTTGTCATAGAGTTTTTTTTTGATAGCCAAGTTACAAATTTTTATTTGTGTTTTTTAATGGTCGAATCGTTACAATCACCCTAATTCTCTCTACTAGCAAATGAAATATAAAGACTACGGTTCGTAGTTCTTTAGCTTATTTACAAATACCAACAAAAATTACAATCAAAGAATATATGAAACTCAAATTCATAACTTGTCAAATCGAGTTGTTAGTGCTATGACATGGAATTAGTACATGTGGCATGACATCGCAACGCAAGAGGACCTTTCAAGAAGACTTTTTCTTGGAAATTTTATGGCACTAAAAGTTCTTTCACGCCCAGCTAACTTAGCCAAGACAATTAAAAAAAAGAATACCATATATGTAACCCCAATAATGTCATTTCATGAAGACTTTGATTTCTACCAAACTGTGTCTTTTCCTTCCCTTTTCAATTGTAGCAGTAAAATACTTGACAAGCATTTCTTTTAAATTAATTATTGCCAAGTAACGGAGAGATCAATTTCCAAGAAGAGTTTTCAATTGAAATTTATACGGCACTAATAATTTTCCACGCCCAACTAACCCTATCAAGGCTCTTTCCCATGGAGATTCGATGATTCCAATTATTTTATTTTAAGAAGACTTTGACTTTGACCTTTAAGAGAAGCCCCGAGTGATCACTTCACACTACAAAAGGGCTATATAAGTGGAAGCACTCTCCTCCACCACCAATAAACTCGCTCACATGCTAAATTGTAGAATGAGGTGGCATCAGATCCTCTGCCTCCTTTCTTTTCACTTTTGCTTACTTTCCTCCCTTCGATTTGCTTTGCCCCTTTGCCCTCCTGACCAACATGATGCCTTGCTCCATTTTAAGAATTTCTTCGTGCTTGATAGCAAGGCATCAGTCCCTTGTTTGTGGCAATTCGGTGACTCCCTTTATCAAAAGATAGACCTTGTCAAGTCTTATCCAAAGATGAATTCATGGTACAAGGGCATGGATTGCTGCTCATGGGATGGTGTTGCTTGTGATGGTGCCACCAGGTAACGTCATTAGTCTCGATCTTACTGGCAATTGGCTTTGTGGTACTCTCCATTCCAATAGCTCCCTCTTTCTCCTTCGCCATCTTCGGAACCTCAACCTTTCTGGAAATGACTTTTCTGGCTCTCACATTTCGTCTAATCTAAGTGCATTTGCAACATTGACTCATCTGAATCTCTCCGGTTCATCCTTTTCGGGTTCTATTCCCAGTGAAATCTCTCGCCTCTCCAAGTTGGTGTCACTTGATCTCTCTAACAATTATCTTTCCGGTAGACTCTCGTTGGAAAATTCAATTTTCACAATGCTTGTTCAAAATCTAACAACATTGAGAAAGCTTGTTCTTGAAGAAGTAGACATGTCCATGGTTTCTCTAAAGTCCTTTGCAAATTTGTCTTCTTCTTTGACATATCTAAGCGTCCGTTCTTGTTCCTTAGGGGGGATATTTCCAGATGCTGTTTTTCGATTACCGAGCCTCCTCACTCTCGATTTATTTTACAATCATAACCTGTCTGGGATTCTTCCCAAATCCAATTGGACTAGTCCTCTTGAGTCGTTGTCTCTCTGGGGTATGAGCTTTTTGGGAGAAATTCCTGATTCAATTGGTAACATGAAAAATTTAACTGTTTCAGATCTTGGGGATTGCAAATTCACCGGACACATCCCCTCGTCAATGTGGAATCTCAACCAACTCCAAGTTTTGAATATTGACAGGAATAGCTTTTGTGGGGTTGTAAAGTTTGAGTTAATTACAAAGCTTAAAAATCTCTGAATTCTTTTTGTTTCTCAAGAACTAAATCTAATCTACGATACACTCGAGTATACATTCCCGAAGCTTGAAATGTTGGGGTTGTATTCTTGCAACTTGACCAAGCTTCCCTATTTCTTGAAATTATTGAAAAGATTAACACGGTTAGACCTCTCTTCAAATAGGATTGGTGGGGAGATCCTGATATGGTTTTGGGGAATAAGCCATTATACATTGGAATTTTTGGATCTTTCTAATAACCTTTTGGAGGGAGGTATACAACCATCAAAAGGTTTCGCTGGTGAGATCCCCTCCTCGATTTGCCAGTTTAGCTCACTACGAGATTTAAGATTGTCTAACAATAATTTCTCTGGGAATATGCCATTATGTTTAGGTAATATAACTAATCTCATATTTATGAACTTGAGTAATAATAGATTGCAAGGACCATTAACCACGATCCCTAGTCAAATGCGTGAACTTATCAACACTAGATCTTAGTCATAACGAGTTTAGTGATATCTTTCCACATTGGCTAAAAGCATTGCAATTGTATATCCTCGATTTGCAATCGAACAAATTTCATGGTAGGATCAACTTCACTGCTTTTGGACTCTCCTTCCCTGCTCTTGACAATTTATTTATTCCAACAACAATTTCATTGGACAGTGGCCCACAGAGTTCTTCTCAAACACCTCATTGGGTATTATAGATTTGTCCGACAACAAGTTTGAAGGGCCAATTCCGCTTCCATCTCCTATTACATATTATTATTCTATTGCAAGTAATAACATAACTGGAAAGATCCCCTCTTTGATATGCAATGTGACTTGCCTCGAGATCATTGACTTGTCCAACAATAGCTTAATGGGTAGCTTGCCTCGATGCTTAACAAATTTTAGCACCAATCTGTTAGTTTTGAACTTGCGAATGAATCACCTCGAAGGCACAATTCCTCAATATTTTTCATCGAGAAATGGCTTGATGACTCTTGACTTGAGTCGAAATTGATTTGAAGGCACATTGCCCCAGTTGCTTGTCAAATGTAGATATCTTGAAGTTCTAGATCTTAGTCACAATCAGATAGAAGAGACATTTCCAAGATGGTTGGGAACACTCTCAGAACTAAAAGTTCTTGTTTTGAGGTCCAACAATTTGAAGGATCTTTTGGATATTCCCAAGGGAGCTCACCTCTTTCCCAAGTTACACATTTTGGACCTCTCCAACAACACTTTAGCGGTCCTTTGCCAGCCAACTTGATAATGAACCTCAAAGGCATGATAAATGGTGAAAACATGCAAGACACATCATTGTATATGACACGATCTTTTGAATCGGGGACATATGAAAATTTGGTGGCCGTGATGATGAAGGGGCTAGAGGTTGAGCTAGTGAGGATCTTGACCTTCCTCACAATTATTGACTTGTCGTGCAACTTTTTCCAAGGGAACATCCCCAAAGTTATTGGACATCTTCACTTTCTCGTAGGGCTCAACCTTTCTCATAACCATCTTACGAGTTCCATCCCATCGACTCTAGGGAACTTGACTAATCTTGAATGGCTCGATCTTTCTTCAAACAAGTTTAGTGGGTTGATTCCTCGAAAATTGGGAGATTTGGCATCTCTTGGGTACTTAAACCTCTCAAAGAACCAACTCACCGGTCGAATTCCACAAGACAAGCAATTGAGCACATTTCAAGCAACTTTTTTAGTGGGAATCCAGGCTTATGTGGAACTCCATTGCCAAAAGTATGCCCTGGCGATGCTCAACCTCCTCCACCATCGTCATTATTAACTTTCGACCGTGAAGGGCATGAGAGGTGGTTGAAACAGAAAACAGTGTGGATTGGCTATGCATCGGGAATCCTAATTGGAATTTCGATAGCATACATAGCATTTGAAACGAGAAGGCCCAAATGGCTCGTGCAAGGTGTGAGGATGCTAGAGAGTAGAGTAGCCGAGTGGATAGAGAAGTCAAAGCGAAAGGCCATCAAATTTCATGGACAATGAAATTGTTTGAGGAATCTATCTTTGTAAACTAGCAATGTAAATTTAGTTAATAGAGATGTCATCTGGACAATCTTGAAATGTCATTTCCCTTATGAAGGCTTGTTTCTAATGTCCTTTCTCCTCTTGGTGCAATTTTATATCAGTTGAATTGAGAAGATGAATAATATGATCTGTCAAGCACACGGCTTTAGATAGAAGAAGTAAAATACAAAAGAAGAAAATGAACCAAGTGCCATTAATCTCTAAAGATATCTTTTCCATCTTCCCATGTGCATAACTTTATATGTCCATGAAGAATTAGAAGTGAAGACTACCTTCCACTCTTTCAATCAAAATCAGTTAATTAATTAATATGCCGAAGAATTATGTCTTGAAGGATCCACCTTGAAATATGTGTATAGGATCAACTATTTTTTCTATTCAAAGAGTAAATCTTTGGGAGGAATGTACTTGATGTTATTTTTCATTAAATCAACTTGAGACAGTTGTACGAGTGGTGGGTCTCGTCAACATACGAAGTTATATGAATAGTTGAAGGTTAGCAGAATTCATCAATTTCCATAGCATGGGTTTATACTATACCGTGGTCTTCAAAACAATCGACTTTTGGAAACATCTTCGGCCATGCTCTTTATGAGTGAAAACCAATTACCATGATTTCTCTTTCTTCTCATGCCTTCTAAACGTAGGCCTCTTGCTGAACCTGGTCCATCCGCAAGTTGGGCCTTCCACCCAATTCGCTTTGCGGCATTACTTCGCTCTCAGGGTTTTTTCTTTATTTTACGATGCGACGATATTTTTTCCTTTGTCAATTTGGGAAGTCTCTTATTTTACTCGCATCTTTTATCTTAATATATAGTATCTTAGTATATAAGCAATGTTGGAATTTCTCTTGTAAATTTCATTTCAGGCCGGTAGTTTTGACGTGCACGTTCGATCCAATAGAGTGAGTTGTGGTCAGCTTAGGATAATCAAGACAATCGAAATTATAATTTACGGCAACTACTCCTGCACAAGAACTTTCGATGCAATCCCCGATTGAAAAATACTTTAGCTTTTAACGAAGAGATTAATTTTTACGATATGTAGCGCGAGTGTATTAGTAATTAAAATTTTTGTTTATTAAATTTGCCTAAATAAATATAAATGAATATGAACCGTTTTTTGTAATGACGGGAGACAAATACAATGATGGAGGGGAAGGGATAAGGTGAGGAAGGGGAGGGTGGTGGTGCTGGGCCGATAGATAGGGGAGGAACAGCTGCCCCCTAAAAGTGAAACACACCACCACTCGATGCGACAAATCATGGCTGAATTGAACTAGTGGATCCTCTTCATTTTTCCCATATTGGAAATCGTTTCTCTTCATCTTCTTGATTTCTGGAAAAGCAAAATAGAAATGGATTAAAGAATTAAAAGATCCAACCGACCCGAACCTCCCCAACGCTGTTACGTGCTGTGTACACACCTTATCGTCCCGCGGTTCTCCATCAAAAGCCAAGAAAAGGAAGGAAGAAGAGGGAGAGAAAGGAAGGGAGGGGAGGGTGGGGCGGTATTGTGTGGCTACGATTCCCGGAGATGGCGTGGGAGGTTGGCGAATTCGTGGGGGACTTGTTAGGGTTTTTAAGTGCGCCGCGATGCTCAAGAAAGAAACTGGGTATTCGACCAACCCACCCCCTTGCCATGGCTAAGTCGTAATGGCTTTTATCTGACTTTCGGATTTGGTGAATTAGTAAGGATGGTTTGGGAATGCTGGGACGGGGATGAGGATGGCACGTCATGTCCCTCTCTCATCCAGATTTTGCCCCATTGCAATGTATTTTTTTTATACCATCATTGTTTGTCTCGTAAATTTACTTGGAATATGTCATGATATATTATAGCTTATTTTACGCATTTTACTTTGGGTAATGAGACCAATGATGCTCTTGTGAAAAAATTTTCCCAAATCTAAAATTAGTTCATATCGGTCAACTTAAGCCTTGACTAATGACCTACCGTCTCATATTTTGGACGGAGAGGTACGGAGTTTAATTCCTAATTCTTCGGCTTGCAGAGTGGGATCCACCAGCAAAAGCTAGCAATAGCAAAATAAATAAATAAAATAGGTAATGTCACGATTAGTTTTTTTATGTTTGCCCGAAAATTACAATCATCATCTCAACATTTTTTTAAAAAGCGTTCCTCTACTTTTTCAATGTAAAGCATTCTTTAGGTTATAATTTTTCTTTCAATGGTCAATTTTTGCTAACATAAGTTTGTTCAACTAATGACACAAACACAATTATATGCATGCCGTGCCATCACTCGCTCAATTTACGCGAACACACTAAATTGGAGCCACGTCAAGCAACATAAGATAAAATAAAATAAAAAACAGAGAGAGAGAGAGAGAGAGAGAGAGATGGGGTCTATTAGGATGGCCATAGAAGTTAAGCACTAAGTTTACGGCCACCAGAGACATTTAAGCTCAAGCTTTTTGATGCCATGGCTACTCAAGCAGCCAAGCTCATAACTGTGGTCGCTCCATGTGAGCCTGCAGCAGCCATGGCAAATTGACTTTCAGCTTAATGTCATGGCTGCAAGATCTTTTCAAGTCATGAAATTTGAGGCCATGCCTACTCGAGCTTCGAGCTCACCCTGACTCAATTGATGGCACTTCTTCTAAAGTAAGGCATGATTTTGTAGCCAAAAAGGTGGACTGACGATTTTGTTTTCGGGCAGAAGTACTCCCACTATAGATCCACACGATTTGAATAATTTATCAAAGACTGCAACTAGACCACAAGCATTAAACCATCCACCTTCTCTGTGCCTTAGCCATAGCAAACGAAATCGTACAGACAACTACCACAGCATCGCCGCGATCACCGAAGTGACAGACGACCAACGAAGGAGCTCATGATACCGAAAACTATCAATTCAACCCTCTCTAAACCTGAATCCCAACAAGTTCGACCCGGTTCTTGAACTACAACCAAATTCAACGGTTGCGGTTCCTGTTGGAGCACCTCATCAACATGGGACAGCCAATGTGAAGACGAAAATGAAGAAGAAGAAGAGGAGGATGGTGACAATAACGAAGCAAGGAACTACGATCGGGAGATGGGCTTCCTCCTCTTTGCAGGTCCAAAGTGGACGTGTACGGTCGGCACGAGCCTCGGCCTCGACGCGTTCCACCGAGTGGGGGCTCTGGCACGAGCGGCAGAGGAGATTTCCCCGAGTGCTTGGTCACAGGGATGTTCACGCCGTGGACTCTGGAACTGCAGTCCTAGCGCAGGCTCGCTTGGTCCGACTCTGCAGTACATGGTCGCAGGGCTGTTGCAGAGCTCGCATGGCTTCTTCTCCTTCGTATGTCTCTACGTGGCCCACTTCGCTCGTTTCGGTTTCAGTGAAGAAGAAGAAGATAGCCACGAGTTGCAACAGGGAGCCAAAGGAGTTAAAGTTGATTGTGAACCCATTTATAATCCATTCATTTAGGCCTTTTCGTTTTGTAAACATGTCATGACTAGCCCGCGAAATTTGATGGGGACCATTTACAACCCATTTCAATAATTTTGAGTTACTAACGGTGCGCATGACAAAATTTCTAAAACGAAAATTGATTTCTGGTAAAAATTGATTTCAGTCAAAAATTTTAGCATATGATTTTCTTATTCAAATCTATTTCGGAATAAAATCTGTTTGAAAATAAAAATCAAATTACGTTACAAACGATTTCTATTCCAAACCTATTCTAAAACGAAAAAAGCAGAGAAATAGAGAAGTAAAAAGTTTATCATGCGCGTCCTAGTGAGCTGTCAACAGTCCACCATGTTCTTATTTTTAGGATCCTGCTCATAGAAAAAAATGACGCATATTTCAGATAAGCAATTCAGCACAACTCATGCAAGACATGGTCGACTGTTCGCTCAATTAGAGCAGGACCCCAACAACAGATAAAACGACCCCATAAAGCAATTCAGCAGCATAAACTAGCAGCAATTTCAGCAGAACAATTAGCAAGTTATGAAGTTTCTCTACGCATTCAAGTAGTGCCAAGAAGCTGCACACCCGATTGGTCATGCGCAAATTGCTCCACCCCAGAAAAACATTCGCTTGCCCGCAGCCGGACACCAATCCCCATTTGCTCACAAGCAAATAGTTTCGCCCAAGGGAGGAAAAACTATCAAGCATAGCCAAACTTCATTAAGATCAATTTATAGACACCACTGCCCTAACCAAATTACTCCCAACGCGGAACACTCATTTCCAAATGCTTCAACGTTCATCAACCAAGTGCCCAAGATAGCGAATTCACTACTACACAAACCCTAGACGAACAGACCCGAACCCAATTCCGAACTGACGATTCACTGCACGAATCGCATGATAAACCCGAGGGACTCATTCCCAACAGCCATCCACACACCGAATTAACACTCGCATGCGGTTAGACTAACAGAGACCGCGACCTACGGGGAGCGGCTGACCTGGAGGTTGTTGGACTTGATGTAGGACCAGACGCGCATGAAGCAGCCGAGGCGGGAGGTCTGGGACCGACCCACGAAGTCGCGCACGGTCGAGGGCAGGTTCACAAGGTCGATCAGGTTGGCCAGCTTCTTGGGGTTGTCGGCCACGGCCTTCTTCATCCTCTGCGGCAACATTTTCCCCCCGCCTCTGCGATGGCGTTTCTTCAGAGCGGAGCCTGTTTCGGTCGGTCTCCCTCGCTCCCAGTCCCAGGCAGAGAGAGGCGGCGGGAGCAGTAGATTGAATCGGCTCGCGGACGGGTTTCTCTTGGCACTTGAAATTCTCAAAATTCTACTTTTAATTCACTGACGATACCTAAAATATCTTTTCTTTTTCTCATAATTTTAAACTTGGGGTAAATCTTCTCATTTTCAAATATTAAAGAGAAAATAATTTGTAGAAGTAAGAAATACTTTTTTATAGCTTTCATATAGGCTCGCAGCCAAATAGAGCGAAAGGGCCATTAAAAGTGGTACGTATGGTAACGTTTTTTTTTTTTTTCAGAAACAATTTCATTTTAGAAACATTTTTTTCTATTTTTGTTTCTAAAAATAATTTTTAAGCATTTAAAGGCGTTTAATAACTGAACATGACTTTTGTTCCCAAAAGAGAAATACGTTTAATACGATCTCAAATATTTTTATAACTTAAAATTTCTATTCATTTATTAATAATTTTATTATAATTTTTTTTTCCTTTCTTTCTTCTTTTTCTTCTTCTTCCTCTATCCAATTGCTGGCCTTGGCCATGGTCACCGACAACCAACCAGACGAGGGCCAACGAGGTCACTAGCGTTGGGGGAGCCTTTTCAGCCACCAACTAGGTCCCCTCGAACCTCGCCGAGGCAACGTCCACCTCGCAATGGTTGGGCAAGGTCGGCTTACCTCGGCTGGGGGGCCTCGATGGTGGCCAATGAGCTCGAGGCGACCTTGCTGGGGGTCGGCAAGGCTTTGGCAAGGTCACCAAGCCTCATTTGCCTGGTTGTCGGCCAAAATTGCATTTGAAACGGGAAAGCTCAAATGGCTCACGAGAAGCGTGAAGATACTTGAGAGAAGAGCAATCGAGTGGATGGAGAAGTCAAAGGGGAAGGCCATCAAATTTCATGGATAATGAAATTGTTTGATTATCTTAGTAAACTAGCATTGTCACCAAAATAGCTTGAAATGTCATTTTCCTTATGAAGGCTTGTTTCTAGTGTCTTCTCTCCATATTTTTAGTGCAATTGTATATCATTTGTATTGAGAAGATGAATAATTTGATCGGTCAAGCACACAGCTTTAAATAAAGAAGAAACAAAAAACAAAAGAAGAAATTGAAGCAAGTGCTGTTATCCTCTACAAATATTTTTTCCATCTTCCCATGTGCATATTTATATGTCCATGAAGAATTAGAAGTGAAGACTAGCTTTCACTCATTCAGTCAAAGTCATTAATTGATTAATATGCCGAAAAATTATGTCTTGAAGGATCAACCTCGAAATATGTGTATAGGATCAACTATTTTTTCTATTCAAAGAGTAAATCTTTGGACGGAACATACTTAATGTTATGAACTTGGGACATTCGCACGAGTGGTGGGTCTCATCAATATATGAAGTTATATGAATAGCCGAAGGTCAGCAAAATTCATCGATCTCCATAACATAAGTTTATGCTAAGCCTTGGCCTTCAAAACAATAGACTTTTAGAAACATCTTCATGGACAATGAAATTGTTTGAAACAGGAAGACCCAAATGGCTCATGCGAGGTGTGAGGATGCTGGAAAGAAGAGCAGATGAGTGGATAGAGAAGCCAAAGTGAAAGGCCATCAAAATTCATGGACAATGAAATTGTTTGAGGAGTTGTCTTAGTAAACTAGCATTGCAAATTAAGTTAATAGAAATGTCACCGGGACAGCTTGAAATGTCATTTCCCTTATGAAGACTTGTTTCTAATGTCTTCTCTTTTTGTTTCTCGGTGCAATTTTATATCAGTTAGAATGGAGAAGATGAATAATATGATCTGTCAAGCACACGGCTTTAAATAAAGTAGAAGCAGAAAACAGAAGAAGAAAATGAAGCAAGTATCATTAACCTCTCTACATATCTCTTTTCTATCTTCCTGGGTGCGTAACTTTTATTTGTCCGTGAAGAATTAGAAGTGAAGACTTGCCTCAACTCATTCAATCAAAGCCGTTAATATATTAATATGCCTAAGAATTATGTCTTGAAGAATCAACACTGAAATATGTGTACAGGATCTACCTTTCTTTTTTCTTTTCTTCTTTCTATTCAAAGAGTAAATATTTGGGTGGAACGTGCTTAATTTTATGTTTCATTAAATCAACTTGGGACATTTGTACCAGTAGTGTGTCAATATAAGAAGTTATATGAATGGTCAAAGTTAGGAGAATTCACCGATCTCCTAGGTGTAAGTTTCGGCTAAACCTTGGTTTTCAGAACAATTAATATCATGACCATATTGGGCTATGCTCTTTCTTCTCATGCTTTTTTTTAACATAGGCCTTTTGATGAGCCCAGTCCATCCACAAGTTGGGCCTTCTACCCAGTTCGCTGTTCACTCTATGGCATTATTTCTCTCTTGGGTTTTTTCTTTATTTTATGGCGGGACTATATTTTTTTTTCTTTTCTTTTATGTTTTAATTTGTAAAGTCTTAGTTTGCTCACGTTTTTTGTCCTACTATATAGTATCTTATTATATAAGCGGCGTTGGAATTTCTCTTGCAAATTTCGTTATAGGCTCATAGCCTTGAGGCACACGTTCAGTCCGATGGAGGGACTTGTGGTCAGCTTAGCATACATTTTGAGGCCAAATGTTCACTTAATGATTTTTGCACGCGAAAATTAAAGATAATCAAGAAGAACCAAATTATAATTTTCAATAACTACTCCCACACAAGAACTTTTAATGCATTCCCAATTCAAAAATACCATAATTTTTAATGGAGAGATTAGTTTTTACGATAAGCACCGCAAGTGTATTAGTAATTTTCAAAATTGTTTATTAAATTTGATTAAATAAATCTAAATAAATACGAACCGTTTTTCAGAATGATGGGAGACAAATACAATGATGGAGGGGATATGGAAGGGGAGGGGAGGGTGGTGGTGCTGGGCCAGATAGATAGGAGGAGGAACGGCTGGCCCCCAAAAGGCCAAAAACCCACCACCACTCGATGCGACAAATCATGGCTGAAATGCACTGGTGTCGATCCTCCCCTTCTTCCTCTAACTTTTTCCTATATTGAAAATCGTCTCTCTTCTATCTTTTTTAATTTCTGTAAAAATAAAGAATTAAAGAATTGAAAGATCTGACCGACCCGAACCTCCCCAATGCTGTTGCGTGCTGTGTACACCTTGTCGTCCCTCGGTTCTCCATCAAAAGCCAAGAAAAAGAAGAAGAAAAAAAAAAGAGAGAGAGAAAAGGAAGGGGAAGGGGGCGGTATCGTGTGGCTGCGATTCCCGGAGATGGCAGGGGAGGTTCGCGAATTCATGAGGGATTTGTTAGGGTTTTTTAGTGCGCCGCGATGCTCAAGACAGAAACTGGTATTTCAACCTACCCACCCCCCTCACCGTGGCTAAGTCCTAATGGCTTTTATCTCTATCTTGATTTGGTGAATATGTGGGCTGGTTTGGGTGCTGCCGGGACGGGGATGAGGATGGCACGTCACGTCGCTTTCTCGTCCAGATTTCGCTCCATTTGCAATGAATTCTCTTTTATACCTTCACCATCACTGTTTATCTCATGAACTTACCCGAAATATGTCAAAGATGTAGAGCTTACTTCACATAATTTATTCTTATGTAACATGATCCGAGATGATCTCATGAAAAGAATATTTCCACAGCAAAAGTGGATTGAAGATGAGTTCTCATCGATTGGCTTAAGCCTCGCCTAATTAGCTACCATCCCATTTGGACGGGGAGGTGAGTCTTCAATCCCTATCTCGTAGGCTTGAAGGGAATGGCCAGCGAGCAAAAGCCAGCATTTGCAAAAAAATAAATAAATAAATGGGTAATGTTACAATCGGTCATTATTATTTTGCTCAAAAATCAAAATCATTCTACTACTGTTTTTTTTTTCTTGTTTTCACAAAACGTTGCTCTACTTTTTAAGAAACATCGAGCATTCCTTGAGTTATACTTTTCCTTTTGAAGGTCGATCTTTGCAAACATAGACTATTGACACAAACACAATTATACACCTGTCGTGCTATGACTTGCTCAATTTATGTAGCACCAAATTGGCACAAGATCCAACAATATAAGAAAAAATACAAATTGAGAGAGTGATGGGAGTCCATTGCAACGCCCATAGCTGCCAACTCAAGCTCTAAGCTCGCAGCCATTAGAGCCACTCATGCTCAAGTTTGCAGATGCATTGGCCACTCAAGCTCGTGACCATGGCTGCTTGATCTAAGCTAACAGCAGCCATGGCAATTGAACTTTGAGGTCGATGCAATCAAGTTTGCAATATCTTTTTGAGTCACGTAATTCAAAGCCATGGCCACTCGAGCTTCAAGCTTGTGCCCAAACCCACTTAATTGGCGGTCATGAGGGGGTACAAATTATAATTTTTTTCATTGTTGTGGTTGGAAAATCTTGTGAGCTTTTGGTTTAGTAGGACTTAAGGAAGAAGAAGAACAATATGTAGGGGAGAGAGAAAGCAAGATAGACATTTGAAAAAAGAAAAAGAAAACCACATCGGCAAATCAAACTAAATTAAATTCATGCCAAGAAAGAGTTAATGGCGTTAAGGCCATGTCCGTAAGTTCCATACAAGAAAAAGAAAACCCGCTCTAATGCACCTATGGTACACCAGTCAAAGATCTACGTAATTTGAATTGAGCAAAGATTGCAATTAGATCACGAGTAACAGAATATTTCATTATAGTCATTGGTCCCAAGCTTTCCACGTTAGACTCCAAGTGAAATTAATACTTATAAGAACTTTGCACACAAAGATGATGATTGCAGGCAATTTCTTTCCTTATCGTGAAATTAGAGCATTCGATGTATTTCCCCTATTGAAGTCAAATAGCATCACGTACAAGGATTATTTCTTGGTCCAAAAGCATCACCAAAGCAAAACCATCAAACACAATGCTTAATCATCCAGGTCCCGGTCATGGATAAAAGCTACACGAGCAATCATCATGTCTCCAGCCTTTAAAATGATTAAGGATCACGCCTAATCCTCCAACTCAAGAAAGGGGTTGCAGAATAATATCATGAAGTCCCCAAATGATGACTGACAACAAAAATCGGCACCAAACACCTTCCCTGCAAAACTCAATCAAAGGGTGGTTTCAGATCTAGGCTTCTTCCCTTTTTCAATTAGGAAAAGAACCAAAGCAAATAAAAATATTTACTTTGATAATGAGATAATTCGCTTTACGCATTTTCTCGACCAACGAAATACCCATTGACTTAATTAATTTTTGGTCAACCCAAATTTTCGGCATTTTTTCTATGCGAGAAAATGGCACAAATGACCCATAAATTTTGAATTAATGTACAATTTGATTTCTAAACTTTTAATTTATTCAATTTGGTCTATGAACTTTATCTTAATGTGTAATGTGATCCCTGAATTTTGATCCATAAACTTTTGATACGTGTTCCATTTAGTCCCTAAACTATATGAAAATATTCAATATTGTCTGTGATCTTCAATTAATAAATGAAAATATCGAATATTTTCATAAAGTTGGACTACATTGAATATGTACCAAAAGTCCAAAGACTACATTAAACAAATCAAAAATTTAAGGACCACATTATACATTAGGATAAATTTTAGGGGCCACATTAAATAAATTATATAAATTCAATGACCAAATTAGCCATTAGGACTCATCCGTAGATAGCACAGTTGATTGAGAATCCCTCCCTAGGTCGAGAGTTCGAAACCCTGCGTTACTAGCGATTTAAGTGGAGAGCCATGGCGGTGAGTTAATGTGCTAGTCTTCCCCGAGGTATAGGGACCTGGTCCTTATGAGCCTTTCAGACACAGAGGGCATGTGGCGGAATCTTCGGTCACCGAAAAAAAAATTAGCCATTAGGCCAAAAATTCATGAATTATTTATGTTTTTATCTTTACCTATGACATATGTGAATAATTATGCCGAACTGCACGTTTGCATAATCACAAAGGAAATGTTCGATTTGGCGCGTTCACATCCTAGAAGACCTTACTACATACACCTCGAAAACAAGTAAAATGAAAAGGAAGGGGAACCAAGAAAGCAACTTTGTCGCTTTCCTCTACCGTTTCTATTTTAACTACGACCTAATAAATTACGAGCTCATTAAAATAAAAAATAAAAAAGGAGGAGGAAAAGGACACGAAATGCACCAAACAAGTGTCCCGTGAAGCAAAAAAGTCTAATACACGACCTCCCAAACCGCGCAAGGATTCTGACACGTGTATTTTAAAATTGACCGGCCTTCCATTGCTGGCTTTACTCGCCAACCAGCTACCCCATCCTGAATATGGCCCATTACCATATCGAGAATAAATTATCATTTTTATATACCGCGAGAAATATCGAAAAGGAGTGTTTTTTTATTTAATTCGTTTGCTCAAGACGTGTTCTGGGGCAGCGTAGGCAGGCTTCCGTCGCGATATAACGAAGGGAAAAAAGACGAAATCGTCTGCCAACCGGTGTCTCCCCGGTCAAGAAAACAGCGGAGCCAGCAGCTTTCGGGACGGGGAGATCGGACACGTGTCGGTTGGCTGGGAATTAAGGAGGGGGGTCGGGGGGCCTCTTGTGTTTGGAAAGAAAATGATTCTCGGGTGGCGAGTCATTTGAGTCAGGGGGACGGCCCATAGATCCCGCGCTTTGTCCCCGGTAATGCGTGACCTGATTCTCCGCGGGATTGCCGGTGACCCGGTTCTATTTGAAAAAAAAAAAAAAGTAAATATTAAATATTATATATAGTCTTCTTAAGTGAGAGATGTGAACGCCAGTCCCCCTTTATTTCTAAAGGAAATCTCCAATTCCGACAAAGTAATGAGAATATCACAAAGAAGGGTCACTACCTATGTGAACATATTAAAGTAAAGAATACCCAACTAACGTTCCATTTATTTCTTTTTTACTTTAGATGGGAGATTATTAAAAAGAAAAGGAGATATAGTTTTTCTATGATGAAATGCCTATTTTGTAAGCTCATGAACAATGCTATTTTGAGGTCCACGGGCCCACGAAATACTCCATCTCGAGTTGTATATAGTGAGCAAGTATGCGAGATGAAAGGACAAATGCTATAGGGAAAATACCATTTTTTATCAAATGGTATCACTTAATACCTTGTAATCATTTTTAAAAAATCACATTGTGGATGTTGAGGGAGTGAACAGATTCGTGAGACAAGGAGAAGAGCTGCATCTTCCACTCCCACTTGTGAATTTCAACTTCTGCACGTTGTCTATGCTCGAACCTCTAGCGAATCGTGCAACAATAACAATGACCCATTTATTATTATTTTAAAGTACTCGTCTACATGAAACTTTGGCTTTTGATATAACAAGGGTGGTCAGGTGAATTTCGCGTGAAATTCATGTATTGATAGGTATATTATAATTCTCTCATGGAGACGGCAATGAATCTATAAAAAAAAAAAAAAAAAAAAAAGCAATAATGCTACATTTGATCATCTAGACATTTTAATCAAATAAGATATAAATGAGATAAGATATCTAATAACCTATATATAGCCTAGTAAATGTTCCAATATGATATGAATGTGCACATACATTACTCGAATTAGTGGTGTACAGTAGATATAACTCATTGAATATAGAATATAATTTTCCTTTTGAGATTTCAACAAGAAAAGAAAAGGTAAGGCGTGCATTTTAATAGTGTTCACATCACTCCCCAAGCCTGGTGTGATCCCCTTCCGCTCACACGACACCCGTGTGGCTGCCACTGTTGGTTTTCAAGACTAGATCTCATGTCTAAAGTAATTGAGCATGAGAAATAGTTTAAAGGTCGCCTCAATGACCAAACCTCAAATCTTAGGTTGGCCGAGCATTGTGGTGGTTGTCGCATGACTAGCCTTGACATGGTCGAGTAACGATTGTGCAAGGTCGTTGACCTGGGTAAGGTGGTCACACAAGTAACATCAATGCACAACTGACGTCGATAAATCACAAACAAAAAGAGAGAGATAGAACAAGCGAAGTGATTGAATTGTTTACACATCTCCTGGGCCAGTGGAATCCCGATCTTGTCAAATAGCAATAACCACCGTCGCCATGGTGCTCTTGAGATAGCAACCGCCATGCTTGTGATCATCTTTCACAATAGCGGCCACCATTCCCTCTCCTTCCCCCTCTTTCTTCCATGATTTGGCTTGATTTTTCTTTTGTGTTTTTCTTTATTTATACTTTTCAAGATCGTATATTTCCATAATGAGTATATCTCTATATAGCATTATATTCAATTCACCAAACAAAGCCTAACTAATTTGCAAAGGGTATTGTGACAAGGTAAGTCTAGGAGAATACATAACTCGTTTTTTAAAACTTAATAGGATTTAAAGTTTGAAACGCATTTTTCAGATTGAGTTGCGAGACTATTTGAATACTAATTATGAATTTCCATAAATTCAAAACGAGTCGAGATTTCTCGGGAATAACTCGATAAATTCAAACATGAAAGACATTTTGCCATAATATTTTATACTAGAAGAGGAGGTTTCATCTGATTCGTCCGCTTTGACAGGTTTCATCGTATAATGCGGTCAATATGAATTTTGTTGCACGCGTCATGCTCGTCAAAGTAATAATCATCACGACAGAGGAGAGAGAGAGAGAGAGGCGGGAAGGAGGCGTTATGTAATTTGTAATGGTGGGCCCACGTGGGGTCTGTGGGTTGGCAAGTCAGGGATCTGTGGGGCCTACCTTTTGGTGTCATTTAGGAATTTCTTTTTTCTTTTTCCTTTTCTTTCTTCTTTTCCTTTGCATTAAATGGATTACAAATCGCGACCATCTTGTCCGAATCGACAACATAAGTGAACCTTAGGGATGTTTAATTCCCTAAATCCGTCTCAAACACCACTAATCCGTCTTCCCTAATTCGTTTGGACTAAAGAGACTAAGCCTGATCTTTAAAGGAGGAAAATGGAGTCGGTCAAAGCTAGTTAACTTCACTAGAAAAAATCTTTAAAAAAAAAGAAAGAACATGATTGGTATAAATTTCTTTTCAAAAAAATCGAATTAAACACATAATCTTTCTTTCCACTAATAGAGATCCGGGCTCCAAAGAGTTGATTGAATAAATAGGACGAATGGGAGATATCAAATTATCAAGAAGATTGAAATTCTTGGATCACGAAAAACAAGAGAAATTACTTGCTTTAGTTATCGAATTGAAAATAAATGGTTATGTTCACAATCTTTGGACCACCCGAAATTGTAAAGTGAATTATTGCACTTTTATATTTGTTTTTTTATTTTTGTTTATAGGCATTGAGGCCACAATTAAACTATGGTCCTTGGCTTTACTTGGATTTATATGGATCAGCCTTGTTATCATGCTCACGGCACCTACCTATTTTGTAGCAACTTTGCAGATACTATTATTGAATTTTTAATGTTAAAATGAAGGGTGCAAGACTTTATTTTGTTAGTGCATTTGTGTCTTGTTCAAAAGCAGAGAGAAAAATTTTACGTTTTTGTCAAATACTTCAAATATCATATGAAGGTTATAAAACAAATAATTGTACAAGCAAATATATGTTAAATAAAAAATCAAATTACTTGCTCCCGCGATATGTGGGAAAAAAGCAGAATATTAAAAACACCCATTCCAACAAATCATAACATAGTAATCCTACAAATAGTATCTATAGATTTATTGAGACACGCATTTCGAAATATTATCATAACGCTTTGTTTAGGAGAGAGAGAGAGAGAGAGCGAAGAAATGAGGAAAACTTTTTAGAGATCTCCATAAAAGGAAAAGGAGCGAGAATTCGAAATAATTTCTTTTTGCAGGTCCATTTTTCGTCATTGTTAACCTAAAAAGAGATTCCGCCACATTATCATCCAAAAAAGAAATTCAGAAGCTCTGTTCGGCGTCGTCCAAAAAGGAGCGATGGGAACGAAAAGAAAAAGGAAACACAAAAATAAATAAAAACCAACTTCACGAATTTCTTTTTAAAGAAAAGGAAGAAACGAAGAAAGGAAAAGGAAGGCGGTCGGAGGAGTAGGTTGGTGGGGACAAGCGAGGGAGGAGCTAAGGACGACGGTAGAGAAAAGAGAACCGAGCCATGAAGGAGACCGGTTCCATTACAACGAAAGGAGGGGGGCCAAATTTCGACAAAAAAAAAAAAAAAAGGAAGAAGGGGGGCCAATTTCTCAACCAGAGAAACCCCTCCCAAAAAAAAAAAAGTCGAAAATTATAATATATATTTTTTTAAATAAAGAAAAGAAAGAAGAACCCTCCACCTAAAGAAAACAAATTTAAGCCACCCCCTCTCCCCCCAAAAAAAGAAATCGAAAATTATAATAAATATTTTTTTAAATAAAGAAAAGAAAGAAGAGCTCTCCACCTAAAGAAAACAAATTTAAGCCATCTCCTCTCTCTCTCTCTCTCTCTCACCACCACCCCCCACCCACGAAACCAGAGAAAAGGCCAAAAGAAACGAAAAACACGTAAAGCCCAGAACGCGAAAGAAATCAACATAAATTCCATTCCCATCTCTTCACCGAGATGAAGAAGCGGTAACAGGGATCTTCCGCAAAGAGGCGATAGCATCTCCGGCCCGCGTCTTGCTTTTCCCTCTCCAATCCCATCCATCCATCCATCCATCCATCAGCCCAAACCTCCCTCTCTCTCCATCTCTCTCGCGCAACATGATTCCGAGCCGAGCCGCCGCGGCGCCCGACGACGTCCCGGAAGTCGCCGGATCGGCACCGAAGGGCCACCTACAACAGCAGCAGCAGCAGCAACAGGTTGGCGCCGGCGAGCCCAAGTACAGGGGCGTGCGGAGGCGGCGGTGGGGCAAGTACACCGCCGAGATCAGCGACCCCATCAAGAAGGCCCGCGTCTGGCTCGGCACCTTCGCCTCCGCCGAGGAGGCCGCCCGCGCCTACGACCTCGCCGCCGTCCGGTTCCGCGGCTCCAAGGCCAAGACCAACTTCCCCGCCTCCCTCTACGACCGCGACGACGCCCAGGCCCAGGCCCCGGCCCGGATCCGCCGCCACGCCGCGGCGCGGGAGGACCCCCAGCAGGGCCGGCGCGCGTTCCCGCAGCGGCCGACCTGCAGCAGCCTGAGCAGCACCGTGGAGTCGTTCAGCGGGCCTCGGCCCCCGCCGTCCGCCGCCGCCGCCGCGGCGCCGCAGCAGCAGCCGGAGAAGAGGTACCGGAGGTCGCCGCCGGTGGAGCCGGAGGACTGCCAGAGCGACTGCGATTCGTCGTCGTCCGTGGTGGACGATTGCGGAGGGGGCGTCGAGGAGGGGTCCTCGTCGACGTCGTGGTTCAGGAGGAGGGTCCTTTGCCTTTCGATCTGAATCTGCCGCCGTCGTCGGGCGGGGTCGACCTCGACGGCGAAGATCTGCGGTTGTGCCTGTGAGTGGTTGGGCGGCCCGTAAAGAGATATTAAAAGCCATGTCTTGAATTATTTTTTATTTTTTTTCCTCTCTCCCGATATTCTGCTTGTATTCTCATTGCGGAAATGGAATGAAAAAGATGAGATGAAACGAAGAAAAAGTCTTTAACTTGATGCGCATTACTGGGCGATTTTTGCTTGAAAATCGACTGAGATTCCTGTGGTATGAATATGGTGGATATGCTGTTACATCTTCTTGCTGGTGCCTGAAGGCATCTCTGCATATAGATCTGCAGAGGTGATGTTGATGTTACAGTGGTCTGTCCTTAGATCAGCAGGTTTCCAACTTTTTTCTGCGAAATTTCGTTTGCTAGGTGAGATAGATTCGAGGTTCGCGTTGTTGGGCATTCGGTGCCAAATGGGTTCTTGTTGCTCGCCATGGATCGAGGGTCTTAATGCGTTTTTCGATCTGGAAATGCGACCAGACGGGATCGATTCTTAGCATGTCCTTATGCCATAAACAAGAAATGGTGATGTTTTTTGGTGTCTGGAAGCGTTTGTATTCGCTTGCGCTGCCTTGCCTTGCACGAGTTGCTCTCTGCTGATGTGCCTGAAAATGGGCGGGGCTTGATGCGCGTGATCTTTTGTTCTGAGACATGAATTCAGGAATCGAGATTCGGTCGGAAAGCAGAGTTGGGGAATTCGGACCGAACGTGGTTGGGAAGTCGGTCAAGTTCATCGAGCACGGTCACATTATGCATTTGGTTAGACAAATCATTCCGGAACACGGGGGATTGGCCATTAGTAAGTTCATCGTGAGCTGGAGTTCGATTTTTGGGAGGCTGTCTCCGGCCTATTTTCGACTGAATTTCTATTTTGATTGGGGACGAATGCTCTTGCTGACCCGCAAATTTTTGTTTTATTCATGAAAGCGCTCAAACGTAACCTAAACCCTCAACAGCAGTTCCCAATCCAAACTACGAAAAGATCCCTTAAGACATCAAGAGTTGACCACCTGGATGCAATTGCTGTTTCAGGTAAAATGCAGTGTCTGCACAAAATTGCTGGGCGGAAAAAGGTGAATTGCTGATTTGAGAATTAGCAATCTTTCTATAGCCCTTACGAAACTTAGCACACAACTTCAAGATACTCGTTCTTAGTCGTCCTTCCGAAGTGCCCCCTAGAGTCTTCTTATTTTTCTTCCTGTTTCATAACTCGGGCGCTTAATAAGTTTTATGATCCGGGCGCTAAAACCAGGAATTGGGTCGCGTTGAGAGGTTTCACAACGCGTATCGGTTCGCATACGCGTCAGATAGGCAGGCCGGAGGTGCCATATGAACGAAAGAGGAATAAGTGGTGGTGGGTGTTAGTGCCAGCTCGCATGGCATGTCATATCAATTCGCTCACTCGGTTGCCATCTTTGAATTGTGGACGAGGGAAGCCGCCCGGAAACCGGCTGAACGGGTCGTATTCGGCATGGGGGATCGACTTTTGCCTTATTTTTTTCGTGTGGGGTGGGGAGAGGGGGTGGGGGTGGGAGGGAAGGTGCGTCCGGGTATTCTGTTCTGCCAGTATTATTGTATTCGTTGCTTCCACTTTTGTTCGAGTGGGACAAGACCCCTTCTCTCTTTCTCTTCTTTTTGCGAGGAGGGGGAGTGGGGTGGGGGTGGCTGAAGATTCGAGTTTTGATGGGGGGCGTAGAGTTGGGGTTTTCGAGCCTCGAGCTGATCGAAGGCGTTGGCGTAGTGGGGTTTTGAATGGGTGATATGATGTGGCATCTCGTTGGGAGAGGGAAAGGTCATCCGGCGTGGGGGTAGGGGAGAGAAGGTGGGCGGCACGTTTTGACCACCCATTTGAGACCCGGCAAGACTTTGGGAAACGCATCATGTATTTGGCGATTGTGATGTCGACTGGAGCTGGTCGTCTGGCGGGATCGGATGGGGCCGGGCCGGGCCGGGCCGGGCTAGAGCTAGAGTTGGGCGGGTCGGGTTTTCTCGTGTTAGAGCATTGCTCAAACCCCTTCATTTTACCCACTCGAGATTGGGCGGTCGTTCACCCTCTGACGTCAATCCTAATATCTATTAGAGGGACTATGAATAACAATGCCCCTTTTTTCGTACAACGGTAAAAGAGAAGAAAAAAGAACTTTGTCAATCAACCCTCACGCTTAGAATTATTGGTTTGCCAACAAAGACATGTAAAATTATGGCCCAAGTGAATGATATCAGTTTTAGGGACTGTTTTTTGAAATCGGTTGTTCTTTTGTATCAACGGGTGTATGAGACTTTTGAGGTCGTCCTCAAGAGAATGTATAAGTGTGGTAATTCCGAATTTGTACTCAAGTCTTGAGCGAGAGGAATAAACACACTTACCACTTTAAGTAATCCATTGATCATGGATCTTGTGTTCTTATCAAGGCCAGCTTATTAGATGGCTATCTCTTCCGAGCGGCCAAAAAATTAAGCCAACGTTGGCAATTACTCGTGCATTTGATTTGTTTAGGGAAAAAAGAAGAAGAAGAATAAGGTAAAAGTAGCCTTTTTTTCTTGCTAAAATTGAAATATACAGGGAAAATTTCAAGTAAGAACTTGAAATACCCTCATTTTTTTTTTCAAATAAGAATTTCAAGTAGATTTGTATTAAATAAGAATATGAAGTAATCATGTCATTCTGAATAAAGATTTGGAGTGGTTATAACAGTTTCAAATGAGGGTTTGATTTTATTGGTTGCCAGTTGACTAATTTTTTTCCAATTGATTGAGGGCACTTTTGTCAAAATAAAATTTTATTTTTAAATTATTTCAATTTTTATTTTCTCTTTTCTCTTTCTTTTCTTCCTCATCAGTCGCTGCCTAGGGTCACCTCCATTGTGGCACTTGATGGCCACGAGCGAGGCAACCCTCACCTAAATCTGGTGGGGACAGCCTCACCCAACCCTCTCCAAGCATCGTCGGTTGCTAGTAGTCAACCACCGGCGAAAAGGAAATGGATAACCAGAAAAAAAAAAAAAAAAAAAAAAAAAAAGAAGAAGAAAAGGTAAAAAAGAGAATAAAAAAAGAAGGTAAATGACGAAAATGTCCTAATCAACTAAAAAGTTAAGTTATTTAAGAAAATAATAGCACTTCAAACCCTTATTAGGAATAAAATCTATCTCAGGTTTTTATTTAGAATTTTTCCAAATATATCCAACTATTGTGGAATAAAATTATACCTGAACGTATGCAAATCTTTTGAAGGTTTCAAAAAGTTTCCTTTTTTTTCCTTTACCTTTTGCATTGGGGGAGTAAAAGGAACAAGTTTTACCTGATGCTACTTGATAGTGACATATACATAGAAATAATTTCATTTTTCCTTGGTAGGCTTGTTCCCCGGCGACGCAGAATAGTTCGGGCGGTCGATGAAAATGGAGGGCTTTCGGCCCGTCGTGAAGAGGCAAATGGAGGAACGCTCTTGGACCGCAACGAATGTCGCGTTTCGTACTTCGCGGGTTATTTCTGCCGGCCCAATATGGAGCCACAGTCTTCTAGTCAACGCACATCATATTCGACATCCATCACGTCTCTCTCTCTCTCTCTCTCATTATGCTGAAGCTTCGGTTTCACCGCGCTGAACATCATCTAAACTTTTATTGTTCGAGCGTGTTACTCATTCGCCCTTCGCATCGAGTACAAATGTGCGGGGATTGAGTAATTTGTAGCTTCATTGACGGGGCATTTCGTTCTACGAAACCTGTACTATAATCTCTTGATCCCACCGCGAGATGGGTGTTTGATTAGAGGGCAATCTTTTCTAGCGGCACAAACCCATCCGCAGGTAAACTTGGGAAGACGATTTGGTTAACTTTGAACGATAGATCTCCCCATTTATTTTAATTTTTCCACCCCTCAATCAAAGCCCATACAAATCATTTTCTCGTGGACAACTCACATGCATCGGAGCCAAGCAGAATCCAATCTTTGCATATGCGATACCCACCTAATCGACCTCGTCCCGCGATTCACAGGCGGCCACCTGCACCTGCGCCGTTCACCCAGCACACGTTGACTTGTTTAATGGGGCTTCCCCTGACCTCTGCGGTGTCTTTCTTTTTGTCTTGGTCCGTCCCGGCTGTTTCCATCGCTCTCGTGTCCTCCTACGATTCGTTCGATCCCCGCCACGAGCGGAGCAACGTGGGGCCGCCACGCGTGGCGTTCTCATTGGGGGCGGCGGCCGAGATTGGCGGCCGAAGCGTACACGTTGCATGCGCGGGCCCACCTCCAGCTGGATTGCTGCATACGGCGCATGATGCTTTGGGTCCTCTTTAACTTTAATTTTGAGTGCCAATTCCGAAACGCATCCTAGAATAATCGGAAATCTTATTTATTTATTTATTTTTCTACTTTCGGATTTTTTTTTCTCTCTCTCTCTGTAAATGGATGAGTTAATCGAAAACGTAAAGTTACGAGAGAATCCGGCGGATTCCAAGCCTTGCGAAGCGGGAGGTGGACAGACATGCCGAATGTCTCCCCCCTCTCATTGGCTGAGCTTATCGACAAATTACTATGCCCACAAATGACGAAAAGGATAGATGTCCTCAAGGTTAAAAAAAAAAAATATAAACTCTATTTTTCTTAAAAAAAAAAAAGGGTTAAACCGGTCATATATACATTGAGGTCGCTTATTAATCAAGGAGAGTGTAAAAAAGCAGCTAACGCAATTCAACTGTGGTCGTTTTGATAATGGTGCCATTCGAACTACAAAATGTCCAATTCAAATAAATGTTGCTTGATGCACATGGTACTCAAAAAAATACCGAAAGCAAAAGATTTTTCCATGCCTTGCGATATATAAGTCGTGATTCTATGAGTTCGTCTAGTCCGAAATTTTATCATAGGTTTGCTTTACTATACCTCGATTAGCATAAAATATAGGGCAAAAGGCATCAAATATCTTAAAACTGTGCCTCATGACAATAATCCCAAATTTGTATTTATAAGACACATTTATTTTTTGTCAATATTCCGTTGATCGGCATCATTAAAAATTTACCTATATGGATATTGAAAAGTAAACATTACTGACATGACACCCGCACTATTTGTGGATGCTTGAAAGTAAATGATGGTAACATAGCATTGCATAACTTAAGTAAAATAAAAAGAAAGATGTCTTGAATCTTAATAGGGGTTAAACATGTCCTTTAAGAATAAGTTTGTGATTTTTTTGTATGGAAAGAAAAAATTTAGATTAAATACGTCATAATGGACATAATTTGAAGTTTTTAGTGATATTTTTCCTTAAAATACTTACTAAATTTGACAATATTTGCATCCGCAAAAATTAGAAAAAAAAGATCCCGACACTTTTGCCCCACCGCATATAACAAGTTCACAACCCGATGGAAGTTTAGAAACAGGAAACTCAGGATTTTGCACTTTGTCCGTCGCGCCCCCGCTTCCTCGGAGGATCTCCCTTCTTCCCCCCTGGCGTCACCATCCGCCATGGAAGACGGCGGCGGCGGAGAACCTCTGATCGGCGAACGCCGCCGGAGCGTCACGTTCGCGCGGTGCGTGTCGCACGCGCAGGACGAGCTGCAGAGCTTCCGGTCCTACCTCCGGTGGATGTGCGTGGACCAGTCGGACGCCTGGACCGCCTGCCTCTCCTGGTCCATGTTCCTCGTCTTCGCGATCGCCGTCCCCGCCACCTCCCACTTCCTGCTCGCCTGCTCGAGCTGCGACGCCAAGCACGCCAGGCCCTTCGACGGCGTCGTCCAGCTGTCGCTCAGCAGCCTCGCCACGCTCTCCTTCGTCTGCCTGTCGCGGTTCGTGCGGAAGTACGGCCTCCGGAGGTTCCTCTTCTTCGACAAGCTCTGGGACGAGAGCGAGACGGTGAGGGACGGCTACACCGACCAGCTCAATGTACGTTCTCTCCATCTCTCTCTTTCTCTCTCGATGATTTCTGTGCCCGTGACGGTCATGACGATCTTCCGGTTTGTGTTGCATTAAAGTCGCGATTTTTACCTTGATTAGCTGAATGCTGCATTCGTGACATGTGATCAATCTTCCAATTTCAATCTTCCTTGATTTGCCATTGGAAATGTTAGTTAAAAATTGACAGAGGATTCGCTCTCATTTTTTTAACGAGGGTAGTCGTAGTCGTTGATTTTCATCGGTTTTCCGATCCGTGTGGCTTCTGGAATGCGTGGCTAGCTAATGAACAGGTAATGAGCAATAAGAAGGTTCTGGGTCCGAGTCCTGACGTGGAAGTTATGCTTTTAGCGTTTCTGCCTTTTCATGATTCTAATCGACGACCTTCGATGCGTGGCTGTAAAGTTGTGTAGTGTGAACCACAGAATTGGTGGGGAAAGGGATCCACCACAGAGAGAGAGAGAGAGAGAGGTGATGATCGACGATAGGCAAAGAGATCCCGTTATCTCCTGGAAAATGAGTAGATCAAGCTGATCACATATCGAGAAAGCAGGTCGACACCACTCCCCTTGATATGGCATGATTAAGCTGGTTCTGTCCATCACAGTATCGAGATAATGAGTATACATTCAATACCATGTTGGAGCATAGGGACTTTCGGGTGTGGTGTCATCTGATCTGATTCTTGCATGAGCCTGGCTCAATTGAGCTGGCACCTAAATCATTAGATCAGGGAATCCACATGAAGCCCACACTGTCCGACATTCCAGATTCTTGGATGAACGGTGAACCAAATAAGTAATTGTATAATACGGCGATCTTACACTTCTCATACATGATTGAAAATGAACAATATATCCTGTCATCAGATGAAGAAAATATCCATGGGAGCTTTCCACTAAGAAGGTTAAAACTCTTCCTGTCCCTGGCAATCAGCGGAGCAAGCGCTCATAACACCACCATTTTTTACGTCTCAGATTCATATCAGAAGTATGTGGTGCCACCAATTAAAGAGCTATAATAGATCTGCAGATCTTATTTGATTCTTCAAGAGGAAATTCATTGATGTCAAGTCATCTGAACAAGCAGGGACGAATGAAGAGCATACTTATAGTTGGTTCGACTTACAAAAACTGCAGTCTTCTCTGGATGGAGTTCAAAAAGTGAATGGAACAGCAATTTGGGGTTGGATACCATAAAATGTGATAGAAGATAGAATATGATAAATGATGGCTTGCAGGATCATCAAATTTACAAGTATAATTGGCTGGACTTTATTGAATGTCTATTTTCTGTGATTTGTAAGCCCAACTATTGATGCTTTGCTACAACCTGATGATTGTGTCATGAGTATGAGCATTAAGTTGACCTCTCATCATCATAGAACTTGGACCATCGCTTGCACGAATTGTCGTGATGACTGGAGTAAGGATCACACTTTTAGGTGTTTTCTCTTTTCTTTAAAAAAAAAAAAAAAAAAAAAAAAAAAAAAGAGGAAGGGTCTAAGAAAGATTGCTATTTGTCATATGGTAGGTTTTTGCTAGCTATACCGTTATGACATGCTAGATTTTTACTAGCTATAGTGTTTTACCTTACGTGCTGTACAAACATGTCATCGTTCATGCAGAGATCATTGAAAATCCTCTCCATATTCGTCCTCCCCTGCTTTGCAGCTGAGAGTGCTTATAAAATATGGTGGTATGCCTCAGGAGCCTCTCAAATACCGTTTTTGGGGAATGTTTACCTGAGTGATGCCGTTGCTTGCATCATGGAGCTCTGCTCATGGCTCTACCGCACAATGGTCATTTTCTTGGTGTGTGTACTCTTCCGTCTGATCTGCTCTCTCCAGATCTTGCGACTGCAAGACTTTGCACAGTTGTTTCAAGTGGACGCAGATGTGACTTCGGTCCTATATGAGCATCTTAGGATCAGGAGACACCTTCGGATCATAAGCCATAGGTACCGTGCGTTCATATTGTGGGCTCTGGTTTTGGTCACTGGAAGCCAGTTTGCCTCTCTGCTTGTCACTACCAAGTCCACCGCAGATGTTAACATTTACCGTGCAGGAGAATTGGCTGTAAGTTCTTTACTCTAAACATTAAGAAAGGGCTTCACAAACTTATTTGCATCTTTCTTGCCCATGAGGAACTCTAATTCTGAGATCAATTTGCAGATTTTCATTACAATTCAGAAATTATGAATTTGTGACATAATGAAATATATTTGTGCACGAGCACCTCTCTTTTAGTACTTTCCAGCTTTAACAGCATACTAAGTGGGGGTAAAATTTGTAATTGTACAGCTTTGCTCGATGACTCTGGTTGCCGCGCTCCTTATCTTGTTGCGCAGTGCAACCAAGATTACACATAAAGCACAGTCCGTGACATGCCTTGCGGCAAAGTGGCATATATGTGCAACACTCGATGATTCTTTCGAGGCAAATGATGGCGAGACACCAGTGGCTCAGGCTGCCCATAGCCAGGTCTTTGCTGTAAGAAGTACAGAATCAGAGAGTGATGCTGGGGATGAGGAAGATGACTTGGACAATAGCAAGTTAATCCCAGAGTATGCCTATAGTACCATCTCATACCAGAAAAGACAAGCCCTTGGTAAGTCCTTTCAACCCTTTACCTTAATTTGAAGAATAATTTGCTTAACCTTAACTTGAACGGAAGCATGTCCTACTAATGATTTTGACAAATAGTACCAAAACGACTCACCTTCCACTCGTGTTGATGTTGAACTGTATGTTTTTGCACATTTACATAGTTGGCAGCAACATAAGTGATGGTACCAAGGGACCATAATGTCCCCATTGCATATCTCATCTCGCATTGGAATTCATGCTTCTGACGTAGATCATAGGATAGTTGTTTTGCTGACCGAGTTCCTTGGCTAATAATGGCAGTGACATACTTTGAGAATAACCGGGCGGGGATAACAGTGTACGGATTCACGTTAGACAGGACTACTCTGCACACCATATTTGGCATTGAGCTCTCCCTTGTGCTTTGGCTGCTTGGAAAGACCATCGGCATATCTTGAGAAATTGAGCATTCGGGTTTAAGACTAACTTATGCCGCACCAGTTGCAGAACAGAGGAAGACCATCGGCATATCTTGAGAAATTGAGCATTCGGGATTTGCCACAGAGAGAGAGAGAGAGAGAGAGAAAAGAGTTGTGCATGTAAAGGCGTTCTGTTCATTTTTTTCCTTCTTATTTCCAACCGTAATATCCACCTATGTAGAATATGATCATCTGATCACATTCATTTTGTAATCCATATTGGGTTTCTGATTACTACGTGAGTTCAGCTCAATTGGGTGACGATTGTCCCCTGGTAACTCAAATTTCATGCTGCCGGAGACTGTCCAATGTTAAATTTCTGGAATTCCAACTCTGGGTTTCTGAGCGTTTGTTATTCTTGATTGACGAATCCATTCAGGTGAAACCCATGTGGATGGGTGTTCGATGGAAGCTCTTGTACTTGCTTGGGACTCAAGTTAGCTGTAAAAACTGATCGACAAACTGAGAGAGTTAGGCCGTCATGGATAACCCGAGCCTCCAGGTTAGATGGACTGCCCGCACGTGTCGTATTGAGCGACATGTTTGTGTTCGACTGTCCCCTATTATGCGACAGGGACATTTTCCCAGCGATCTCATTTTTAGGCCTAGCTTGTAACCATCCGTCACAATCAGTATCATTGCGGCAAACATGCTGTGGCGGCTGTGTCGTGGAAAAGTTCAAGGCTGTTGTCCAGGCTATCGCTTTATCTAAATAAACGGACATGAGACTAATACAGTAAGGGGCGAGCAAAACAGTTTGACCAAATCGGCTGGTTTTGGGTGATTTGAGCTGGTTCAGTTCTTAATTCCTAAAATTTGAAATTGATGAATATCGATTTGGTTTCCGATTCCAGGTGTGAACCGAATTATGACCGGACTAATATATATATAACAAGACAATTGGGCCTTTGGTCGAGAGAGCCCTACTCTTATTGATTCTCAATCGCCCTCCCTTCTTAGACAAACAAGCTTTTATATACGTATTAACAAACATACTCCCAACCCAAGTGCCTTTCACTAATAAGCTAAGCATCTGGGGTACGATTCTGATTTCTGTTGGACATAGCTCAAAAGTGACTAACCCTCTCTCCTTCCTAGCCGCCGCCTAGAGTGCAGCCTGCCTGTTGAAGACCGAGCTCACCCTAAATCTATCCAGGTGTGGAGTGGGAGAGGAGAGAGGATGAGGGCTCCTTTCGCATTTTTCACAGGTTTACAAGTAGTGATTGAGATTGCATTGGATCGGATAGCTTTTAGTTATTCTTCTGCCTGCAAGCTCTCCACACGTGTGAACTCAGAAAGCGAATTAAAAAGACTAGCTACAAGAGATTATCTTTTCATAGCCTTTAACTTAACTAGTAACATAACTAGATTACGCTATTTCAAGGCTGCAGTACTGGCTTTTGCTTTATTTGTATAAAACGGACACGACAATGTCTTACTGTAATATTGACTAGGGAGCAAAAGAACTGAATCGAATTGGCCGTTTTTGGGTGACTTCCGCAGGAATCGGTCTGTTTCCGTTCCTAAAATTTGGAACCAGCGAATATTGGTCTGGTTATGGACAAAATTACCAGAATCGGATTGATATATGATATTAATATCCATTACTCTGAAATCTTAATTCCCTACTCGGTCGTGCTTCCTGCTCATGCCTATCACTCTCGCTGGCTCTCGGTCACACATCACTCATGCTTCCCGTGGCTCGACGCCTCTCGCTCAAGCCTACCTCATGCCCTTGCCTCCCTGGTGGCTCGACGCATCCCTCGGCTCTCACCTGAGTCACGTTCCTTGCCGCTTGCTGCCTCCCTCTCGCTGTCTCATCTCGAGACTTGACTCTTGCCTCCCTCTCTTTCTCTTGCCTCTTTTCACTAGTTCAACTACCCATCGTGACCGTGATTGCATTTAATTAATGTAAATACTCAATGCTCTGTTTATGGCCGTTCTTTGTACAAGTATAGGCTAAGAATTACAGTTGAGATTCATGTGAAATACTCCTTAACTTAGGATTTGTTAATGGACTCCACCGTTTTGATGCTGTAGTGATAAGCTTGGATCGTAACAATTGCTTCAATGTTGCGTTTAGACCTCTTTTTCGAACTGATTCTTGTGTGTTTGTTAAAATGCCAGAATGAAATGTGTGAACTAATCTGAGAAGTATTATTATGCTTATTGTTTGGATTGATTGTTGTTCAGTATAGTCGTCCTCATTGGAACTCCGAATTGTGACACTACAACCTACAGTCAAGACCTTACTGGATTCACGTTAAATTGCTTGTGTATGTGTTACCTTTCATGTATATTATCTCATATAAAAAGCATATAAAAATCTGCCATGAGAAATGTCAGGTGTTCCGTAAAGTCATTGAGATTTGTTTCGCTGACTGCTTGCTGGCTTTGGAAGGAACTGAGAGATTTATCATTGAAATGTCACCGGTTCCTGGTTGGTTCTTTCCCAAGTGGATCTAGGATCAATAGGTCGATTCTCACTTCCAATATGAAAACTGACCCATTTTGAAACTGATCACCCTTAGTTCAAGGGGTGGAGTGTCGGCTATCACTCTCTTTGTATAGATAAAAATGAAACTCTTATTTATAAGGAATTCATTATTCTTCTTACAAAGAGGGTCTTCTATTACTCTCTCCACTCATTTTGCTACCTTATACACTACCCTTGTTCCTTCCCTCTTTTTACTATTTCTTTGTTCTAATTGTAAGCCCTGTGTATCGGAGAAGTCCCTTCTGTTTTGGCACGATACTTTTGCGGTTTTTTCCGAAGTCCCCCGACTTTTATTGAGAAAAAAAAATTGAGAGAAAAAGACAAGGAATACCAAACCTTTCATTCAACACTTACTTAAGTGTTAAAACTTTTTTTTTTTCACTTAAGTACTACAAATTTGAAAAATCACTCACTTGAATACTACTTTCAATTTGTCTCGTCGGAAAATCCAAGGTCAACACTGATTGTTCAACTTGGCGTCACCAATAGTCCAACGTAGCTTTGCCAGTGTGACGTGGATATTTTTTTAATATTATTTTAACATTTCAAATATTTTTTTGGCTTTCTTTTTTTAGGGTCGTTGAGGGTCACTAGCGACCCTTGTTGGCCACGAAACCCTTGTCTAGATTAGGTGATGGCCGCCTCGCCCTTGGTTAAGAAGGCCCCAAGTGAGGCTGCAAGGGGCCTTGCCAATTCTAGGCCACCATAGGTGTGATGCCGCTTTGCTTAGGGCTAGCGAAGTCACAATGCCCTCACCATAGCCTTTGTGGCCAGATCTAGGCGAGGGCCGCCTCGCCCTCGTCATGAAGGCCAAAGCATCACAACACCTCACTGACCGTGGGCGATGACGCCTAGAGCGGGCGAGTAGATGCACACGTGTGGTGTCCGCTACATCTAATGGCCTTCCTACTCTATTTCGCGGCGCGCCTATATGAAAGTCACAAAAAACTATACCTTGCTTCTAATAATTATTTTCTCTTTAATATTTGAAAATAAGAGATTTTAATCCTAAGTTCAGAGTCACGAGAAAAATAAAAGATGCTTTAGGTATTCTCGGTGAATTTAAAGTAGAATTTTTAGAAATTCAAATGCTAAAACAGACCCGGTCCGCGAGCCGACTCAATTTCACTGCTCGCGCCGCCTCTCTGCGTGGGACTGGAGCGAGGGAGACCGACCGAAACAGGCTCTCCTCTGAAGAAACGCCGTCGCAGAGGAAGGGGGAAAATGTTGCCGCAGAGGATGAAGAAGGCCGCGGCCGACAACCCCAAGAAGCTGACCAACCTGATCGACCTCGTGAACCTGGCCTCGACCGTGCGCGACTTCGTGGGGCAGTCCCAAACCTCCCGCCTCGGCTGCTTCATGCGCGTCTGGTCCTACATCAAGTCCAACAACCTCCAGGTCAGTCGTGCCCCGTAGGTTGCGGTCCCTAGTGTTGATTCGGTGTTTCGGCACGAGACCCTCAGGTTTATCATGCGATTCGTGCGGTGAATCGTCAGTTCGGAATTGGGTTCGGGTCTGATCGTCTAGGGTTTGTGGAGTAGTGAATTCGCTATCTTGGGCACCTGGTTGACGAACGTTGAAGTAATTGGAAATGAGTGTTCCGCGTTGGGGGTAATTTTGGTTAGGGCAGTGGTGTCCATAAATTGATCTTAATGAAGTTTGGCTATGCTTTATAGTTTTTCCTCCCTTGGGCGAAACTATTTGCTTGTGAGCAAATGGGGATTGGTGTCCGGCTGCGGGCAAGCGAATGTTTTTCTGGGGTCGAGCAATTTGCACATGACCAATCGGGTGCGCAGCTTCTTGGCACTGCTTGAATGTGTACAGAAACTTCATAACCTGTTAATTGTTCTGCTGAATTTGCTGCCAGTTTGTGCTGCTGAGTGAAATTTCATCGAGTTATGCGGTCGTTTTATCTGTTTTTGGGGTCCTGCTCTAATTGAGCGAACAGTTGACTATGTCTTGCATGGGTTGTGCTGTATCGCTTATCTGAAATGTGCGTTGTTTGTTTCTGTGAGCAGGATCCTAACAACAAGAACGTGGTGAACTGTTGATAGCTCACCAAGTCTCTTTACTGGAAAATGAGATTTGACTTGCAAAATGGAGCAGTAAATATTTTGTCGTAGGGCATTGAAAGCGTAATCTTTTTAGCTCATTTACAAATACCAACAGAAATGCAATTAAAGAATGTACAATTGTCATACACATCAATTGTAAACTAGAGTCGTGAGTGATATGACAAAGGGGTGATGTGCACGTGATAAGACAACGTGCATAATACGTTTCAAGAAAATTTTTCCATGGAAATTTTTATGGCACTAATACTTTTCCACACTCAAGTAACCCCATTGCAATAATTTTGTGTCCCACTATTTAAGATGACTTTGACCTTGACTTTGACTTTCTACAGGACTCGTGTTGACCACTTCACGAGACAGATGTGCTTTATCAGTGGAAGCACCCTCCCCCACCGGTGCACTCACCTGCATTCTAGAGGGACAAGTAGTATTTTACACGTTCTAATAGCACTTTTTTTAGCCTATTTTAATGCATATAAAGTAAATCTATTAGATATTTACACAATCTGAAAAGTGAAAAAAGTAAAATTAAGATAACGCAATTCGATGTATTGTCAAGTAGTGTACCTTGATGATCCAACAAATAAAAATAAAATGTAAGGAGTTCGGTCCCTACCTCTGATGTTTGAGGGTGCGTCCGGGACCGCCTGGGAAAAAAACAAAAAGAAAATGTCACCTGTTGGTACTTTTACTCGAAAATCAATATCTTCTCTACTTTTTTTAAGGATCGAAAATAGATGGAGGGTTTTGTTTGTCCGGCAAAACTAGAGAGAGTTGTAGTATTTTTACATGTTATAATGGCACTTTTTCAGCCCGTTTTGACTCGAGTATAGTAAACTCATTAAAGAAAACTTTTGGTTGGAACCCATTAGAAATTTACACTATTTAAAAAGTAAAAAGAGTGAAATTGAGATTTTGTAATTCAATGTGTTGTCAAGTATCATATCTTGATGACCAAAAAATAAAAGAAAAGAAATAGTGTGCCTTGCCCATAAGGGCCATGCAAAGTCTGTGGACCTTCAATTTGTCTAATCAGGTCATTAATTAATATGCCTTTTTTAAATTAAATCTTTCCGACTATAAATTTGGTTATTTAGAGCTCCTATGTTCAAAAAAGTAGGCAAGAATTCGACGTGAATAATATCTTTTGCCATTGGACCTCTCAATTCATCAAAGACCGCAATTAGACCGCAAGCAACAAATTTTTTCAATCAATCGTTACGCCTAAGCCTTCCACGTCAGACTCTTGCCAACTTCAATGGACAAATCAGCTCTGGTGAAATTAATACTTGTGAGAACTTCTCGCACATAGACGATGGTTACTGCATTGTCTTCTTTTAGCGTGAAATTAGAGTATTGAGTATATTTCCCCTATTAAAGTCAACAACATCACGTAGAATGATTATTTCTTGGTCTAAAAGCATAGTCAAAGCAAAATGATCGAACACAGAGCTTACTTATAGAGTCCCGGTCATGGATAAAGCTAGACGATAGTTATATTTGTAGTCGAAGTCTCTTAAAATGATATTTTGGATAGAACCATCCTTAAATTTATGTTTCATTAAATTAACTTATGACGTATGTGGAATAAACCGGTTGCATCAATGTGCGAAGTTATATTTGCAGTCGAGTCGAAGATGAGTACAATTCATCGATGTCGATGAAACTTTCACAACATACGGATTATTGACACGTGGATTTATATATAATCCGTTAATATTCTTTTTCAAGTTAGAACAATATTTTAATTTTAGACATTTTTGTAGGAAAAAGGCTGGTAAGAACAAATAAATTTGTCTGAGGCGTGCAAAAGTAAGCACTGTCTTTAAGGATAATTCCACCCCTCGGAGTGCGAAACTCGGTGCGATAGGCTTCTGACGGCTATACTCCCAAGATACAACAGACCTTCTTATATATTCCGCAATGAATATTAGAAGGAACGGAAACAACATCTGTGTATAACCCACCAAGGAAAAGGAAATGAAAGATTTCAAAAAGAAAAAATATTCTCTTTCATTCAGTGTGTATTTTTAAGATTGTCTTGTGAGATTTTATATTTAGACAAAATAGAGCCGTTAAAAGAGCCGTTGTAAAATAATGAAGGATTTATTTGAGAAATAAATTAAACGTTACAAAACGATTGAAAAGCCGTTGTATGACCGTTAAGAAACTGTTATGTGACCGTTAAAAATAATAATGGTCTTCAATGTGGTCATAACTATTATCGAAGTTATTGTTATTAATATTTCAAAATATTATTGAAATATCCAATAATTTTTACTTTCGCCGTTGAATTTTAAATGGACTAGCCCGTTATTAAGTAACTAGATGCAAAAATACCATATTATTTAAGAGAACGACTAATTTTTCATAATGTGCTCTCGAGGTAATCAATATTTTAAAAATTATTGATTGAAAATGCTTAATAAAACGAAAATGAACCGATTTTTTTAGATCGGAGACCATGATGGAGGGAGGATAAGGAAGGCTAGGGCGTTGTTGGGCCAATAGGAGGAACAGCTGGCCCTCGAAGTAAAACAACGACTCAAGGCGACAAATCACGGCAGACATGCACTGGATCCCTTCTTTTTCCCATATTGGAATTTATTTCTTTATCATTTATTTTCCGATGGGATACATTTCTTTTTTGCACAATTATCGGTGATCTCGTGAATTATTTAGGAATATGGAAAGATAGTTACCTTACTTTATTGTACTCGTCCGAGAAGAGATTTTTTATGAGAGGCATTTGAATCTAAGATAAGTTCATATCAAGTCAATTAAGCTTGGCTTTGTTGGTTATACATTCGGTTTGGACGGAGCCCTCTAAGGTTTGAGGATGGGACCGGCCCATATAGCAAAAAAAACAAAAGAAGAATGTCACCGTTGGTTTTAAAGGTTCATAAGTAAATGGAGGATTGTTATTGGAGCAAAACTAGAGGGGCTGATGGTATTTTACATGTCATAATGGCACTTTTTGAGCCCATTATGATGGTGTAAAGTAAACCCATTAGAAATTTACATGATTTGAAAAGTGAAAATAGTGGAATTGAGATAATGTAATTTGATGTGTTATCAAGTAGCACATATCAATCATCCAAAAGAAAAAGAAAAGAGAAAAAGGAAATAGTGTGCCTTGCCTATAAGGGCCATGCAAAGCCCTTGGACCTTTAAATTGTCTAATCAGGTCATTAAATTTAGGGTTAATATAAAAAAAAAAAACCCTAAACTGGTACACTTATGACAAATTTATTCAAAACTAATTTTTTGACTATCAAAAATTCCAAAATGGTATACTTTTGGCAAATTTACTCCAAACTAGTACATTTGTGATAATTCTTTTTTTTGGTCGAAAATGCTTCATTGATTGATACTAAGATGGTGGATTACAACTTGTAGGAAAATCTAAACATAGGATAAGATAAAGCGCATGCGGGGGGTTAAATACCCAGTTACTAGGAAGAGAACCTGTATTGTGGGACTTGGCGATCCAATCCGTAGCTCGGTTTGATTGGCGCGGTTCAAACTGCAGAAAGACATTCTTCATTTGGGCCATTAGTTATCTACAATCAAGAGTGTAAGGCTGCGAGGCCCAAGGGATTTCAGTTCGGCCCAAGATGGAGTCCACGACCGAGAGACAGTCGCCGGAGATGTACACGGGCAAGTCGGTTCGTGAGTTTGAAGTGGTTCTTGTCAGAGCAATTTGCAACTCCCTTAGCCACGCGAGCGCTTGTTGAATAGCTAGGGTTTCGCCCATATGTGCCGATTGAGCTCGGATCTTCTACGCAAAACCAACAATACACAGCCCATCAGCTCCTCTACATATTCTGGCTATGGAAGCCTCTGATATGTTCTCCTACCATGAACAATCGACGTTTATCTTCAAGGCGCCCGGCTCTGGAGGCACCCATATGTTCGGTTATGAGGTAATCTCTTTCCTTCGTGGTTGCCATTTCTCGTATAGCTGCTGGGAAAGAAGAGCTTCACTGATTAGCTGGTGTTGTTTTTTTTTTTTTTTTTCTGGCCTTGAAAAAGCAGAGCGTTGCGTGCCTTCCATATTAGCCAAAGAGTAGTTGCAAAGATCGCCTTTTGGCTTGCTGATTTGTCAGAGAAAAGGTAGCGGCATACCTATTGATCTGTTCTTGTAATTGATGTTGGGAAATGTCTATGTCGACACTATAATTCATCCATACTTCTTTTGTCCACTGACACAGGATGAACAGATGCTCGAA
Organism: Eucalyptus fibrosa; assembly: GCA_017140475.1. Classification (NCBI taxonomy): domain Eukaryota; kingdom Viridiplantae; phylum Streptophyta; class Magnoliopsida; order Myrtales; family Myrtaceae; genus Eucalyptus; species Eucalyptus fibrosa. Next base: position 7,659,698 of record CM029510.1, on the reverse strand, counting down.
CGACTCTGGAAACTGGTGACAGAAGGGGCATGTAGGCTCAGGTATTATTCTTCTCCGGTATAGGTTGATTCTTGTAGGGAGACCTTCATTACATAAACTCCACATGAAGTGTCTGATTTTGGGGTTAGTTTGTAGATGCCATATTTCTTTCCATAGTCGTTTTGGGGCTTGATATGAAGAGGATGCTTGGTTTCCTATGGTGGCTGTGTTTGCTGTTCGGAGTCTCTGATAACCACTTTTGATTTTGTAGTTCCCCAAGTAATGCCCTGTCCATATTAAACAATCCGGTCTGGTAATTATGCTGAGTGTGGTTTGCTGAATCTCCTCTAAGATGTTGCTGTCAAATAGCTCATTGATAAGTTGAGTGTTCCATGTGCGCATATTTGGGTCAATAATATCTGCCATAAGCTTAGGGTCATTTAGATTCGCCAGTTCTCCAATTTTGCCTGACATTAGCCAACGATCCTCTCTCAAATTGATAGATTTGCCATCCCCGACCTCCCATTTCAAATCAGGCTTTAGGGCATCTCGGCCAAGTAGGAGACTCTGCCAACCCCAAGATGGTCTAGCACCCCTTGTAACAGTCCATAGATTATCATGAGGGAAGTAGAGGCCTTTAAAATTTCTGCTCCATAAGGCTTCTAGAGCTTGACGTAGTCTCCAGGCTTGTTTCCCCAGCATCACCTTGTTAAATTCCACTAAATCTTTGAACCCCATTCCTCCTTGCTCCTTTCTCATCTTTAAAACATCCCAACTCTTCCAGTGAATACCTTTTTGTGCTGCATTTGCTTCCATTAGAAAGCTGAGATTTTCCTTTCAATCGCTTGGCAAATGGATAGAGGTATTTTGAAAATATTCATGGCATATTGGGGTAATGCCTGAATAACCATTTTTTATTAGTATTTCTTTCCCCGCCTTCGATATCAATTGTTGTTTCCATCCCTCCAGTTTTCTGTCCACCCTTTGCCATGATCTAATTGAACATCTATTTTTTAGTTTGACCCCAATCTGATGGTATCCCTAAGTATTTTCCGACTTTTTCTAAGATAGGAACCCTAATTTTAGATGCAATGTTTCTTTTCAAGTCCTGTGGACAGCTTGCCCCAAAAAACACCCCAAATTTATTGAGATTGATTGATTGGCCAGACGCAAAACGTATCAATTCAATATATTTGCAAGATTCTGAGTTTCCCTAATTGTTCCATCCAAGAAGAAAATGGCATCATCTGCGAAGAATAGGTGAGATAGAGTAGGGCAGTAAGGATTCAATTTAATACCTTTTAAGCTTCCATCTATAACAGCATTATGCACCATGTGGGAAAGAACATTGGCCAAAATTATGAAAAGATAAGGTGAGAGAGGATCCCCTTGTCTAATGCCTCTAGTTGGAGCGAAGATTTCCCCTACTTCGCCATTAATTAGGATGCGAAATTGAGCTGAGGAGATACAAAATCTGATCAGATTCACCCATTTCTCGCTGAAACCCATCTTCTTCATATAATCACATAGAAAGCCCCACTCAACTCTATCATACACTTTCTGCATATCCAGCTTCAACACAGCTTGGAATTTTCTGCGTCTTTTTCTAACTCTTAGCTGATGTAGGACTTCTTGAACTATAAAGATATTATCTTGTATTTGGCGACCACCTACAAATGCACTTTGTTCCGGGGAGATAATAAATGGGAGCCAAGGTTTAAGTCTATTCGCCATGACTTTTGTAATAACTTTATAGTTAAAGTTGCACAAGCTGATGGGTCTGAATTCTGTTATGCTCTCAGGGTTTGCCACCTTAAGGATAAGTGTTATAAGGGTCTTGTTTAGTTCTGGATCAAAGGTGCCTTCTTTAAAGAAAGAGTCCACAAGCTGGAATATGTCTTCGTAGATAATATGCCACTGACTTTGATAGAAAAGGCCACTCAAACCATCTGGTCCTGGGACCTTAGTTGCCCCCATTTGAAAAACAGTCTATTGCACTTCTTCCTTGGTGATTGGTCTTGTTAACATCTCATTCATTTCCTCATAAACAAGTGGACACTGCTCTAAGACTGGCTGATAGTATCGGGGCCCCACAGATTTATATAGATCTTTATAATAACTTGTGATGTGTTGTTTGATAACCTAAGGCTCACGGCTCCATACATTCTCCTCAAGCCGTAGCATGTTGATTTTGTTTCTTTGTCTCCTCTGAATGGTTGTTGCATGGAAGAATTTCGTATTTTGATCACCCCACTTTAGCCAATTAATTCTAGATCTAATGCCCCAATACATTTCTTCTTGACACCACAATGTACCGATTTTCTCAGTTAAATTATAGTATTCCTCTCCCATGTTTGTTTGGTCTACCCTATTCATTATCTGAGTAAGTTGGTTTCTGAGTTGATCAATCTGTTTAGATGCATTTTTAAAGAATCTTCAGCTCCATTTGCTCAATTCTTGGGTCACTTGTTTTGTCTTCCTAACCAAGTTTCCGTACTGCCCATTCACTACCTTCCAAGCCTTGTCTACTACATCTGCGCACTTGTGACAAATTTACCATCTATATCATCGCCAACTTTTGATTATCGGCCCCAATATCAAACAAGAGAGACAAGGACCGTTTTAACCAAACTGTTAATCAACAAGGCCAATTTGAATTGATTGCTATGAACTTATCTTCGAAGTTCTTTTATTCAAAGCATCATCAACTTCATTGGACTAGTGAAATATATAAAGTAGCTAACTATTTTCACATATTCCTAATAAATTCACGAGATCTTGTATATTTGCGCAAAAGAATATGTATTCCATCAGAAAATAAATGATGAATAAACCAATTCCAGCATGGGACAAGAAGGGATCTAGCGCATTCTTGCCGTGATTTGTCGCCTCGAGTGGTGGTTTTCGGCTTTGAGGGCCACCTGTTCCTCCAATTGGCCCAGCACCACTCATCTTCCTTATCCTCTGTCATCGTTTTCGATCTAAAAAAATCGGTTCTTTTTCGTTTTATTATGCATTTTTAATCGGTAATTTTCAATTACTAATACACTCGCGATGCACATTATGAAAGATTAGTCGCTCTCTTAAACATTACAGTGTTTTTGCGTGCGAGACAAAATTTTTGGGATAGAAATCAATTTCTATTTCTGTATGAGTTTCTAAGTAAAGAAACACATTTGACTTCAAATTTCTAATTTCCAAATAAAAGTTTGTTTTATAATAGAATAAAATTTCTATTTCTAGTGAGGTGGTGGTCAGTGTTTAGTGATCAACGACGAGCGTCTGGTGTTTGGTGGTGAGTGGCTAGCAGTGGGCCATGAACGACGGGCATCTAGAGTCTAGCAGTGGGCGGGTGTTCAGCGTCCCACGGTGGGTGTTTAGCGGCCAGCAAAAGTGATTGGCGGTAGGCGAAGGATGACGTTTGTTTAGGGGTTGGCGGCAAGCATCCAGCATCTCATGAGCGGTGGGTGGCGGCAGCGGTGATAAGAGTGAACAATGAGAAGAGATTTCATTTCTCATTTTTGTTCTATAAATAGAAAAGTTAAAAATTTTAATTTCTGATTTTTGCTCTAAATCCATTTCTGGAATAGAAATCTATTCCACAAGTAGAAAAATGAAATTGCATTACCAAATGAATTTATATTCCAAATTTGTTCCAAGGAACAGAAAAAAAAACAAAGAAATAAAGAAATAGAAATTTTGTCATGCGCGCCCCTAGTTACTTAAGGAAAATGCTTATTTGTTTAAAATTCAGCGGCTAGAATAAAGAATACGTTAATAGTTAAATTATTATTCTGACTCTCTAAGCAAATTATATGTAATTCACGTGTCAATAATTGTTAAATTGTGAATATTTTTAGGAATTCGGATTTAATAAAAGTCAAAGCGCATTTATTGCTAGATTTTAATAACGTGTGAGTCAATCCTTCGGCTCTTATCCTAGGTTTTTGTGTGCAAAAATTATAATAACAAAAAATGCTAAGGTAAGTTGACCGGAATCACTCCTTCAAATTGAACGGCACATCAAACATATGAGTTGAAACGGAATTTGCAAGAGAAATTTCAAACATGATTTATATACTAAGATACTATATAGAAATACACTAAGATACAAGAAACGATTAAAATAATAGATGATCCAAATTACAAAAGGAAAAGAAAAAATGATCGCACCATTAGAAAGAATATATAGAGCAAGGTGCGGTCTTAAAGCACACTGGCTGGAAGACCCAATATGTGGATGGACCAGGCGCAGCAAGAGGCCTATGGAGAAAGAAGGCATGGAAAGAAAACTCTTGGTAATTGATTTTCACTTATAAAGAAAGAGCATAGTTAAAAGAGGTTCCGAAGTCAACTATTTTGAGAACAAAGATTAAGCAGCAACTTACCATGTCCAAATCGATGAATGGTACTCAGCTTCGACTACAACACATCGATGCGGCCAATAGATGGAATTCCAACAATTTGTTTAATCAATACAAATTGTGACCCGGATCTTGCATATATTTCGATTCCAACAAATGATGACGCTATAGCTTCAATCTGATTAAGTCTTAACAAATTAGTATTTGCAATTTGTGAGGGTCGTTCTAGCTATATACGAAATCCTTGATTAATAATAAGATAAATAAATTATTTTTTGAACTTCATAAATTTCTAGAATCGGTTACTACTCTTGAATATACATTGTAAATTAGTTTGATGAAACATAAAATTCAGGATGTTTCTATCCCAATTATCATGGTGAGACATTTGGACTCTATTACATCTATATATATATATATATATATATATATATATATATATATATATATATATATATATATATATATATATATTTGGGTCAGAATTACATAGATATGTTAAAGAGAGGTTTTATGGCTCATTGTTTTAGTCAAGCTGTACACCCATCAAAATAGGTCCAAAACCTTTTTAATAAGACTAAATTATTGAAATGGGTTGTAAATGGCCGCATCAAATTTCGTGGGCCAATTATAATCGGTTTACAAAACGAAAAGGCCAAGTGGTTGTAAATGGGTTCACAACCAACTTAACTCATTCGGCTCGTTGTTACAACTCGTGGCTATCTTCCTCTTCGCTCAACTCAACTCATTTGGCTCATTGTTGCAACTCGTGGCTATCTTCCTCTTCACTGAAACCGAAACAAGCGAGCGAGCCCGTAGGGAGATATGAAGGAGAAGAAGCTATGCGAGCTCCGCAACAGCCTCGCTACCATGTACTGCAGAGTCGGACTAAGCGAACCTGCTGGGACTGCAGTTCCAGAGTCCACGGCGTGAACATCCTTGTCCCCAAGCACTCGAGGAATCTCCTTTGCCGCTCGTGCCAGAGCCCCACGCCGTGAAACCCGTTGAGGCTGAGGCTCGCGCCGACCGTACACGTCCACTTTGGACCTGTGAAGATTAGGAAGCCCATCCCTCAATCGTAGTTCCTTGCTTCGTTATTGTCACCATCCTCTTATTCCTCTTCTTCTTCTTCTTCTTCTTCTTCTTCTTCTTCTTCTTCACATTTGCCGTCCCGTGTTGATAAGGTGCTCCAACAGGAACCGCAACCGTTGAATTTGGTTGTAGTCCAAGCACCGGGTCGAAGTTGTTGGGATTCAGGTTTAGAGAGGGTTGAATTGATAGTTTTCGGTATCATGAGCTCCTTCTTGGTTGTAGCCCCGCTGAGGGGATGATTGTTTTGGTCGCTTGTCACTTCGGCGACCGCCGCGATGCTGTATTAGTTGTCTGTACGATTTCGTTTGCTATGGCTAAGGCACAGAGAAAGTGGATGGTTTAATGCTCGTGGTCTAGTTGCAGTCTTTGATAAATTATTCAAATCGTGTGGATCTATAATGGGGTACTTCTGCCCAAAAACAAAATCGTCAGTCCACCTTTTTTGCTACAAAATCACGCCTTACTTTAGAAGAAGTGCCATCAATTGATCCAGGTGAGCTCGAAGCTCGAGTGGGCATGGCCTCAAATTTCGTGGCTCGAAAAGATCTTGCAGCCATGACATTAAGCTGAAAGTCAATTTGCCATGGCTGCTGCAAGCTCACATGGAGCAACCACAGTCATAAGCTTGAGTAGCCATGGCATCAAAAAGCTTGAGATTAAATGTCTCTGGTGGCCGTAAGCTTAGTGCTTAACTTCTATGGCCATCCTAATGGACCCCATCTCTCTCTCTCTCTCTCTGTCTCTCTCTCTCTCTCTCTCTTATTTTATTTTATTTTATGTTGCTTGACGTGGCTCCAATTTAGTGTGTTCGTGTAAATTGAGCGACTTATAGCACAACATGCATATAATTGTGTTTGTGTCATTAATCGAACAAACTTATGTTAGCAAAAATTGACCATTGAAAGAAAAATTATAACCTAAAGAATGCTTTACATTTAAAAGGTAGAGGAACGCTTTTTAAAAAAATGTTGGGATGATTGTAATTTTCGGGTAAACATAAAAAAACCAATCGTGACATTACCTATTTTATTTATTTATTTTGTCATTGCTAGCTTTTGCTGGTGGATCTCATTCTTCAAGCTGAAGAGATAAGAATTGAACTCCGTAACTCCGTCCAAAATATGAGACGGTAGGTCAATAGGCATGGTTTAAGTTGACCAATATGATGATTTTAGATTTGGGAAAAAAAAAATTCACTAGAGCATCATTGGTCTCATTACCCAAAGTACAATGCGTAAAATAAACTATAATATATCATGGCATATTCCAAGTAAATTTACGAGACAAACAATGATGGTATAAAAAAAATATATTGCAATGGAGCAAATTTGGACGAGAGAAGGACATGACGTGCCACCCTCATCCCCGTCCCAGCATTCCCAAACCATCCTTACTAATTCACCAAATCCGAAAGTCAGATAAAAGCCATTATGAGTTAGCCATGGCGAGGGGGTGGGTTGGTCGAATACCCAGTTTATTTCTTGAGTATCACGGCACACTTAAAAACCCTAACAAGTCCCCCACGAATTTGCCAACCGGCCATGCCATCTCCGGGAATGGTAGCCACAGAATGCCGCCTCACGCTCCCCTCCCTTCCTTTCTCTCTCTCTCTCTCCTTTTCCTTATTCTTTTTCTTGGCTTTTGATGGAGAACCGCGGGACGATAAGGTGTGTACCCAGCACGTAACAGCGTTGGGGAGGTTCGGGTCGGTCAGATCTTTTAATTCTTTAATCCTTTTCTATTTTGTTTTTCCAGAAATTGAAAAGATGAAAAGAAACGATTTCCAACGTGGGAAAAATGAAGAGGATCCATCAGTGCAATTCGGCCATGATTTGTCGCATCGGGCAGCTGTTCCTCCCCCTTATCTATCGGCCCAACACCGCCACCCCTCCCCTTCCTCACCTTATTCCTTCCCCTCTGTCATTGTATTTGTCTCCCATCACTAAAGGGGTTCGTGTTAATTTATATTTATTTGAGCAAAATTTAATAAAAAAAAAATTAAAATTGTTGATACACTTGTGCTACAAATCGTAAAAATTAATCTCTCCGTTAAATGTTAAAGTATTTTCGAATCAGGGATTGCATTGAAAGTTCTTGTGTGGAAGTAGTTGTTGTAAATTATAATTTCGGCTGTCTTGATTATTCTAAGTTTTCGTGGGAAAAAATTATGATGTGAACATTCGGCCTCAAAATATAAGCTAAGCTAACCACAACTCACTCCATTGGATCGAACATGCATGTCAAAACTACCAGCCCGAAATGAAATTTGCAAGAGAAATTCCAGCACTGCTTATATACTAAGATATATTAGGATAAAAGATGTGAGCAAAATAAGAGACTTCCCAAATAAAAAAGTAAAAAAATTTGGTCACACCATAAAATAAAGAAAAAACCCCGAGACAGAAGTAATGCCCAGAGCAAACTGGGTGGAAGGCTCAACTTGCGGATGGACCGGGCTCAGCAATAGTCCTATGTTCAAAGAAGGCATTAGAAGAAATAAAATTCATGGTAATTGGTTTTCACTCATAAAGAGCATGGCCGAAGATGTTTCTAAAAATTTATTTTTTTGAAGACTACGGTTTAGCATAAACCCACGTTATGGAGATTGATGAATTTTACTAACCTTTAACTATTCATATAACTTTGTATGTTGACGAGATCCACCACTTGTACAACTATCTCAAGTTGATTTAAAAAAACATAACATTAAGTACATTCCACCCAAAGATTTACTCTTTGAATAGAAAAAAATAGTTGATCCTGTACATAAATTTCAGGGTGGATCCTTCAAGACATAATTCTTCACCATATTAACTGAAAGAGTAAAAGTTAGTCTTCTCTTCTAATTCATCATGGACATATAAAGTTATGCACATGGAAGATGGAAAAGATATCTTTAGAGATTAATGGCACTTGGTTCATTTTCTTTTGTATTTTACTTCTTCTTTATCTAAAGCCATGTGCTTGACAAATCATATTATTCATCTTCTCAATTCAACCGATGTAAAATTGCACCAAGAAATTTGGAGAAAGGACATTAGAAACAAGCCTTCATAAAGAAAATGACATTTCAAGCTGTCTCGGTGACATCTTTCTTAACTAAATTTACATTGCCAGTTTACAAAGACAGTTCCTCAACCAATTTCATTATCCATGAAATTTGATGGCATTTCGCTTTGACTTCTCTATCCACTCGGTTGCTCTACTCTCCAGCATCCTCACACCTTGCATGAGCCATTGGGGCCTTCCCGTTTCAAATGCTATGTATGCTATGGAAATCCCAATTACGATTCCCGATGCATAGCCAATCCACATTGTTTTCTGTTTGAACCAACTCTCATGCCCATCGCGGTCGAAAGTTAATAAGGGTGATGGTGGAGGAGGTTGAGTATCGCTAGGGCATGCTTTTGGTAATGGAGTTCCACATAAGCCTGGATTCCCACTAAACGAATCACTTGAAAATGTGCTCAATTGCTTGTCTAGTGGAATTTGACCGGCGAGTTGGTTCTTCGAGAGGTCTAAGTACCCAAGGGATGCCAAATCTCCCAATTTTCGAGGAATCAACCCACTAAACTTGTTCGAAGAAAGATCAAGCCATCCAAGATTAGCCAAGTTCCCTAGAGTCGGAGGGATGGAACCCGTAAGATGGTTATGAGAAAGGTTGAGCCCTACGAGAAAGTGAAGATGTCTAATAACTTCGGGGATATTCCCTTGGAAAGAGTTGCACGACAAGTCAATAATTGTGAGGAAGGTCAAGATCCTCACTAGCTCAACCTCTAGCCCTTTCATCATCACAGCCACTGAATTTTCGTATGTCCCCTGTCCGAAAGATCGTGTCATATACAATGATGTGCCTTGCACATTTTCGCCATTCATCATGCCTTTAAGGTTCTTCATCAAGTTGGTTGGCAAAGGACCGCTAAAGCTGTTGTTGGAGAGGTCCAAAATGTGTAACTTGGGAAAGAGGTGAGCTCCATTGAGAATATCCAAAACACCCTTCAAATTGTTGGACCTCAAAATGAGAACTTTTAGTTCTTGGAGTGTTCCCAACCATATTGGAAATGTATCCTCTATCTTATTATGGCCAAGATCCAGAACTTCCAGATATTTACATTTGACAAGTGACTGGGGTAATGTGCCTTCAAGCTGATTTCGACTCAAGTCAAGAGTCATCAAGCCACTTCTCAAAGGAAAAAATTGAGGAATTGTGCCCTCGAGGTGATTCATTCGCAAATTCAAAATTGACAAATTGGTGCTAAAATTTGTTAAACACCGAGGCAATCTACCCGTTAAGCTGTTGTTGGACAAGTCAATGATCTTGAGCTGGGTGGCATTGCATATCAAAGAGGGGATCTTTCCAGTTATGTTATTACTTGCAATAGAATAGTAAAATGTGACTGGAGATGGAAGTGGAATTGGCCCTCCAAACTTATTGTTAGACAAATCTATAATAGCTAATGAGGTGTTTGAGAAAAACTGTATTGGCCACCGTCCAATAAAATTGTTGTTGGAAATAAGTAAAATTTCAAGAGTAGGGAAGGAGAGTCCAAAGGCAGTGAAGTTGATCCTACCATGAAATTTGTTCGATTGCAAATCGAGTTTATGCAGGCGCGATGTTTCTAACCAATGTGGGATGATATCACTAAACTCGTTATGACTGAGAACTAGTGTTGATAAGTTCACGCATTTGACTAGGGAGCGTGGTAATTTTCCTTGTAATTTATTGCTACTCAAGTTTAGAAACAGGAGATTAGTTATGTCACCAAAACATGATGGCATATTCCCAGAGAAATTATTAGTAGACAAATCTAAATATTGGAGTGAACTAAATTGGCAAATCAAGGAAGGGATTTCACCGGTGATACCATTCAATAGTTGTATACCTCCCTTCAAAAGGTTATTAGAAAGATCCAAGAATTCCAATGTGCCATGGCTTATTCCCCAAAACCACGTTGGGATCTCCCCACTAATCCTATTTGAAGAGAGGTCTAAGTGTGTTAATCTTTTCAAAGAATTCAAGAAATAAGGAAACTTGGTCAAGTTGCAAGAGCTCAACTGCAACGCTTCAAGCTTCGGGAATGTATACTCGAGTGTATCGTAGATTAGATTTAGTTCTTGAGAAACCATAAGTATTTGGAGATTTTTAAGCTTTGTAAATAATTCAAACTCTACAACCCCACTAAAGTTATTCCCGTCAATCCACAAAACTTGGAGTTGGTTGAGATTCCACGTCGACGAAGGGATGTGTCCTGTGAATTTGCAATACTCGAGATCTAAAATTGTTAAATTCTTCATGTTACCAATTGAATTGGGTATTTCCCCTGAAAAGTTTGTATTCCAGAGAGACAAAAACTCAAGAGGACTAATCCAATTGGATTTGGGAAGAATCCCAGACAAGTTATAATTGTCAAAAATATAGAGATTAGTGAGGCTTGGCAATCTAAAAAGGGCATCTGGAAATATCCCCCCTAGGGAACAAGAACCGATGCTTAGATATGTCAAAGAAGAAGACAAATTCACAAAGGACTTTGGTGAAACCATGGACATGTCTATATCATCAAGAACAAGCTTTCTCAATGTTGTTAGATTTTGAACAAGCATTGTGAAAATTGAATTTTCCAATCTGAGAGAAGAAAACGAGTGTGTGTCGAAAATATAATTGTCAGAGAGATCAAGCGACACCAACTTGGAGAGGCGAGAGATTTCACTTGGAACGGAACCCAAAAAGGATGAACTAGAGAGATTCAGATGAGTCAATGTTGCAAATGCACTTAGATTAGATGAAATGTGAGAGCCAGTAAAGTTATTACCGAAAAGGTTGAGGCTCCGAAGATGGCGAAGAAGAAAGAGGGAACTGTTGGAATGGAGAGTGCCACGAAGCCAACTGCAAGTAAGATCGAGACCGATGATGTTACCGGTGGCACCATCACAAGCAACACCATCCCATGAGCAGCAATCCATTCCTTTGTACCATGAATTTGTCTTTGGATAAGACTCAACGGGGTTTATCTTTTGATAAATGGAGTCAATAGAATGCCATTGACAAGGCTCTGATGCCTTGCTATCAAGCATGAATGAATTCTTAAAATGGAGCAAGGCATCGCGTTGGTCAAGAGGGCAAAGGGGCAAAGCAAATCGAAGGGAGGAATGTAAGAAAAAGTGAAAACAAAGGAGGCGGAGGATTTGATGCCACCCCATTATGCAATTTAGCATGCGAGCGAGTTTATTAGTGGTAGAGGAGAGTGCTTCCACTTATATAGCCTTTATGTAGGGTGAAGTGATCACTCAAGCCTTCTCTTAAAGGTCAAAGTCAAAGTCTTCTTAAAATAAAATAATCGGGATCACTGAATCTTCATGGGAAAGAGCCTTGGTGGGGTGAGTTGAGTGTGGAAAATTATTAATGCCATAAATATTTCAATGGAAAACTCTTCTTGGAAATCGATCTCTTTGTTACGTGCTGACAATTAATTTAAAAACTGCTAAAATTGAAAAGGGAAAGAAAAGATGTGATTTGGTAGAAATCAAAGTCTTCATGAAACGACATTCTTGGGTTACATATATGGTATTCTTTTCTTTTTTTTAATTATCTTGGCTAGATAGCTAGGCGTGAAAAAAATTTTAGTGCCATAAAATTTCCAAGAAAAAGCCTTCTTGAAAGGTCCTCTTGCATCGTGATGTCATGCCACATGTACTAATTCCATGTCACAGCACTAATAACTCAATATGATGACTTACGAACTTCAGTTTCCTATATTCTTTGATCACAATTTTTGTTGGTTTTTGTAAATGAGCTAAAGAATGACAAAAGCATATTCTTTATATTTCATCTACTAGTAGAGAGGATTAGGGTGATTGTAACGACTCGTCCATTAAAAAACACAAATAAAAAATCGTAACTTGGCTATAAAAAATTAATAACTCTATGACAAAGCTCTTGAGCTTTTCATAGAATTATTAGGAAACTTTCATTGTGACAAAATAATAAGTTTCAATCCTGTCGAAATCTTTGCACTTCTTCACACACTTGGTTTTTTACATGATTTATGGCACAGTGGGTTAAGCTTTTCAAGGGGCTTTTGGCCTTCATGCCCCATGAGGAAATGTTCGGGTGTTTGACAAGCCTTTCGAAGAAATGTTTGTGGAATGCTGAAACTATGGTTAAATATTTTTTTCCCAAAGTTATCCTCACCAATTCTTAACTTTTTCCAATTTTGCCCCTCATTGTTATTGTTCATCTTCTTTGTGAGGGTGGCCGGTAAGGTTGTGCGACCCATGAGATGGCAGCGTGAGGTCATGCGACCACCCTTTCTTAAAGAGCTTGGGCTTTCAATATTTGCATTGCACCAAAAATCCATTCCTAAAGTCAAAACAAACCCACGCTTAATATGCTCATTATACTAGGTGGTTGGATTATTGTAAATCACTTTTAACGTGTAATAAAAGGTCTAAAAAATGTCAGGTACTAAATTCAACATTTACTTTTTGGTTATGTAAACATAAAATTTGGTACATTTTCCCCATAAGTGATGGAAAAGATGCTTGTCCTTGGATATGACACGACATGATCATTCTAATCCCAAGAGTCTGATGCCATGATGCCATGCTATCAAGTATGAAGAAATTTTTTAAATGGAGCAATTGCGTTGGTTAGGAGGGCAAAGGGGCAAAGGAAAGCGAAGGGAGGAATGAAAGAACAAGTGGAAACAAAGGAGGTAGAGGAACTAATGCCTTTACATTTTGCAATTTCGCATTTCCAGTTATGATAAAGCCCCTTTTGTATCATGAAGCAATCAACACAGGTCTTCTCTATAGGGTCAAAGTCAAAGTCTTCTTATATTGGCATTATTGGGGCACATAATTTCCATGATAGTGGTCTTTTGCGTGTGGAAAATTTTAGTGCAATGGAGATTTTCCATGGAAAAATATTTTAGTGCGTGTGATGTCTTGACATGTGTACGACACCCGATGTCACAGTACTCACAACTCTACTTGACAATTGACGAATTTTACTGTTTTAAATTCTCCAATTGTGGCTTTTGTCGGTATTTGTAAATAAGCTAAACATAATACGCTTTGTTGAGAAAGTATTACCCGATGATAGTGCTTCATTTTGCAAGTCGAATCTTATTTGCTAGTAGAGAAACTTGGGAAGGCTTCTAATTAATAATTAGTAATTCCTTTTGATGATAAAACCAGTAAGCTTTTTACAAGATTACGAAGGAAATCTTCATTACAATGAAATTATAACTTTCAAAACCTATCGAAATCTTTTCACATCTTCACATGATTAGTCACTTACATGATTTAATATGCCAATTATACTAGGCATTCAAATTCTTGTAAATTGTTTAAATGTGTATATAATAAGATCTTAGAGGGCGTTGGGGCACCTAATCGAACATTTATGTATCGATTATGTTAACACAAAATTCAGCATATTTTCCTCATATGTGATGGAAAAGGTGCCAAGACAATGGATCGACTCAAAGAACAATTAAGCGAGTGGGGCATACTTCGAAGATTGGGAATTTATTTAAATTGGTATATCTCGTTTTTGAAGTACATTGATTTGTTTTGCTTTTTTTAGATGATAAAATGGGAAGAAGCTTCGATTCGAGAGCTTTCTTTGATAAAAATTGCAGGGAAGTTGTTTGGTGCCAATTTTGCTATCAATTATGATTTAGGAATTTTACGATATTCTCCTACCCTAGTTGACTTGGTAATAGGCGTGATCCTTACTCATTTTTAAGGCTGGAGACACGATGATTACCCACAAACTATGTTCGTATAGTTCACGACAGCAAAAGATACTTTTCATGACGAACCCTTGTCAACTTTGATGAACAAATAAGATCATGTTAATCGAATTTAGAGTTGAAAACATTTCTTAGGAAAGCTATATCAATTTAAGGGTTACTATCACGAAAAATCGCAAACTAGTACACTTGTGATAAATTTACTCTAAATGACCACAAAAAACCATAAATTGGTACATTTGTGATAAATTTACCCCAATCTAATTTTTTTGACAGCCAAAAACCTCAAACTAGTATACTATTCATCAAATTGGATTAATATCACAAAAAAAAAATACAAAATTGGTACTACTATAACAAATGGAGAGTAAAATCGCAAACTAATACGCTAGTCAACTATTACGTGTTATCCAACTTAACAATTTGACAGTAGAATTTAATGGAAACTAATATATGGTAAATTTGTCACAAGTATATTAGTTTGGGGTAAATTAGTTTATGATAAATTTATTACAGATGTATTAGTTTAGGATTTTTCTTGATATTAACCCTAAATCTAATGACTTGATTAGACAATTTAAAGGTCCAAGGCTTTGCATGGCCCTTATAGGCAAGGCACACTATTTCATTTTTTTTTTTTTGGATGATTGAGATGCGCTACTTAACGACATATCGAATTACATTATTTTAATTCCACTCTTTTCACTTTTCAAATCATGTATATTTCTAATAGGTTACTTTACACCATCAAAACAGGCGGAAAAAGTGCCATTAGAATGCATAAAATACCATCGGTCCCTCTAGTTTTGCTCCAAAAACAACCATCCATCTACTTACGAACCTTTAAAAAGTAGAGGGAAGATAATAATCTTCGAATAAACGAACGGACCCTTAGTCTTCATTAAATTTTATTATCAAATTACTAAGTTGGAAGATAAGTGACAGTTGATTAGTGTACCAGTTTGAGATTTTACTCTCCATTTATCATAGTTATACCAATTTTATGTTTTTTGTGGTATTAATCCAATTTAACGGATGGTATTTTTGTCAGAATTATACTAGTTTGAGGTTTTTTGCGGTCAAAAAAATTAATTTTGGGTAAATTTATCACAAGTGTATCGGTTTAGTGTTTTTTGTGGTCATTTGGGGTAAATTTGTTATAGGTGTTTCAATTTAGAATTTTTCATGATATTAACCCTTAAATTTATATAGATTTTCCAAGAAATGTTTCAACTCTAATTTAATTAACGGGAGCTCATTTGTTCATCAAAGTGAGCAAGAGTCCGACATGAAATGTATCTTTTGCCATAGTGAGCTATACGAACATAGTTCGCAGGCAATCATCGTGTCTCCAGCCTTTAAAATGACTAAGGATCACACCTATTTCCAAGTCTACGAGGGTCGGAGATTATCATAAAATCCCTAAATCATAATTGACAGCAAAATCGACACCAAACAACTTCCCTGCAAATTTTTATCAAAGAAAGCTCTCGGATCCGAGCTTCTTCCCATTTTATTATCTAAAAAAAAAGTGCAAAACAAATAAAGATGTATTTCGTAACGGGATATACCAATTTACATAAATTCCCAATTTACGAAGTACGCCCCATTCATTTAATTGTTCTTTGAGTCGATCCATTGTTTTGGCACCTTTTCCATCACATATGAGGAAAATATGCCAAATTTTGTGTTTACATAATCGATATGTAAATATTCAATTAGGTGCCCCAACACCCTCTAAGATCTTATTATATACACATTTAAAATATTTACAGGAATTGGAACGCTTAGTATAATTGGCATATTATATCAAATCACTAATCACGTGAAGACGAGAGAAGATTTCGATAGGTTTTGAAAGTTTTAATTTCATGGTAATGAAGATTTCCTTCATAATCCTATAAAAAGCTTATTGGCTTTATCATCAGAAGGAATTACTAATTACTGATTAGAAACCTTCTTATGTCTCTTTATTGGCAAATGAGATTTGACTTGCAAAATGGAGCATTATCATCAAGTAATACTTTCTCGACAAAGCGTATTATTTCTAGCTCATTTACAAATACCGATAAATTGCAATTAAAAAATTTAAAACGGTCAAATTTGTTAATTCTTAAGTAAAGTTGTGAGTGCCGTGACATTGGGTGTTGTACACGTCTCAAGACATCGCGTGCACAAGACGCTTCAAGAGGATTTTTCCATGGAAAATCTCCATTGCACTAAAATTTTCCACACACAAGAGACCACCCACATGGAAATTATGTGTCCCAATGATGCCATTTTAAGAAGACTTTGATTTGATCTTATAGAGAAGACCCATGCTTCACGATACAAAAGGGGCTTTATCATTAGTGGAAATGCTAAATTGCAAAATGGAAAGGCATAAGTTCCTCCGCCTCCTTTGTTTCCACTTGTTCTTTCATTCCTCCCTTCGCTTTCCTTCGCCCCTTTGCCCTCCTAACTAATGCGATATCATGCTCCATCTTGAAAATGCAATCAAAGCATTTTTAAGACAGTCAAACTCTATCAAATAGACTAGTTATGAGTGCCGTGATAATGGGGTGTCACACACATGGCAAGACATAGTGCGCATGAGACATTTCAAGATTTTTCCATGGAAATTTCTATGGTTTCCACACCCAAGTGACCCCACCATGGAAATTTTATGTTTCAATAATGTCATTATAAGAGGACTTTGACTTTGACCTTCTAGAAAAGACTTGTATTGATCACTTAACAATATTGATAGGCTTTATAAGTGGAAGCACCCCTCCACCACCAATAAACTCACTCGCATTCTAGAGTGACCAATGGTGTTTTACACATTCGAATGGCGCTTTTTCATCCCGTTCCGATGCATGTAAAGTAAACCCATTAAAAATTTACACAATTTGAAAAGTGAAAAGGAATTGAGATGATGCAATTATATGTGTTGTCATGTAAAAGACCTCGATGAACTAAAAGAAGAAAAAAAAAATAGAAATAGTGTACCTTGCCTATATGGGTTCAAAGTCCTTGGACCTTCAATTTGTCTAATCAAGTTGTCAAATATATATGGCTTTTCAAATTCAATCTTTCCGACTCCAAATTTAGTTACTTGCAGCTTGTGTTCAACAAAGTGGGCAAGAATCCAACATGAGAAATATTTTTCCATCATGAACTATCAATTGATCAAAGACTGTAATTTGACCACAAGCAACAAAAAATTTTAGTACAATCGTTTCGCATAAGCCTTCCACGTCGGACTCTTGCCCCCTTCGATGGACATATTGGCTCCAGTGAAATTATTACTTGTAAGAACTTAGTGTATTTACCCTATTAAAGTAAACAGCATCACGTAGAAGGATGATTTCTTGGACTTAAAGCATCGACACAACCATCAAACATAATGCTCAATCCCTGAATTAAGCTAGACAGACATTCATCATGTCTCGAACCTTAAAAATAATATGGCTCACGCCTAAATCCCCGAATCGTGGTTGATAGCCAAATCGACACCAAACACCTTCCCTAGAAAATTTTATCAAAGAGACGTCTCAGATGCCGGCTTCTCCCCATTTTATCGATAATAAAAGACAAAGCAAGGAAAAAATATACGTTAATAGCAAGATAGCCCACTTTACATAAATTCCTGAACTATAAAATGCCCCCTTAACTTAATTATTTTTTGAGTTGAACCAATATTTTGGCACCTTTTCTCTCGCGTACGAGGAAAATATGCCCAATTTTGTGTTTACATAATCAAAACGTAAATGTTCAGTTTGGTTCCCCAAACCCCTTTGAGACCTTATTATAAACAATTTACTTGAATTCGGCAAATAAGATTTGACTTGCAAAAGGGAGAAGTCTCATTAGGTAACGCTTTCTTGTGAGGCATCGGCAAAGGGTATGACTTTTAGCTTATTTGCAAAAACCGACAAAAACTGCAATTAAGGAATGGTAAACAGTCAAATTCATCAATTCTCAAGTAGAGCCGTGACTACTGTGATATGGGGTGTCATACATGTGGCAAGATATCGGGCACACAAGACATTCCAAGAAGATTTTTCCATAGAAATTTCTGTGGCACTAAGAATTTTCCACATGCAAGAAACCACCACCATAGAAATTATGTGTCCAATTTTCCACACACAGTAGACCACCATCATGGAAATTTTGTGTCCCAATAATGCCATTTTAAGAAGACTTCGACTTAAAACTTCTAGAGAAGACCTGTGTTGATCGCTTCACGATACAAAAGGGCTTTATCGTAAGTTCAAGCACCTATGGAAAGTCATCAATTCCTCCTCTTCCTTTGTTTCCACTCGTTCTTCATTCCTCCCTTCGCTTTCCTCCGCCCCTTTGCCCTCCTGACCAACGCAAAGTCTTGCTCCATTTTAAAAATTCCTTCGTTCTTGATAGCATGGCATTGGACTCTTGTGATTAGAATGACCATGTCGCATCTTATTCAAAGACAAGCATCCTTTCCATCACTTATGGGGAAACTGTGCCAAATCTTATGTTTACATAACCAAAAATTTAAATGTTCAATTTAGTGCCCTGACATCTTCTAAGACCTTTTATTACACATTAAAAATAATTTACAATAATCCAACCACCTAGTACAACGAGCACATTAAGGATGGGTTTGGTTCGACTTTAAAAATGGGTTTTGGATACAATGCAAATGTCGAAAGCCAAAGCCCTTTGGGAAATACAAATTGTGTTTAGTAAAAACTCATTTGAAAAACAACTTTGGGTGAAGTAGTATCTGGTGAAAAAATAAAATTTTAAGAGAGTTTTGACAGTAATTTTTTTTAATTAAAAAGAAATCAAACCTTTCATTGGCCCTGACGAAGGGTTCCAGCCGCCAGCAAGCTAGATCTAGTGTCAATAGTCGAGGACGCATGACCTCAAGCGACCCCTGGTGAGGGTCACATGACCCAGGCTAGGGCAACTTGGGTCACAAGAGGCCTAAGGTCGCACGACCTCGACCCCAGGCAACGAGGTTTGAGTTCTTGCAACCCTAGCCAACCGTTGCCCAAGCAATCACGCCACCTCAGGCGGCCATCTTGTGGGTCATACGACCTCACCGGCCGTCCTCACAAAGAAGATGAACAATAACAACAACGAGTAAAATCAAAAAATTTAAGAATTGGTGCGGATAGTTTTGGAAAAAAAATATTATTTAACCCTATTTCAGTATTCCGTAAATGTTATTTTGAAAGGCTTGCCAAATGCCTCAGCATTTCCTCTAAGGGCTATAGAGGCCAAAAACCTTATGAGAAAGCTAAACCAAATACACCATAAGTCATGTAAGAAACCAATCGTGTGAAGAAGTGACAAGATTTCGGCAAGATTAAAAGTTATAATTTTGTCATCATGAAAATTTTCTAATAATACTATTAAAAGCTTAAGAGCTTTGTCATAGAGAATTATTAATTTTTGATAGCCAAATTACGAATTTTTATCCATGTTTTAATGGACAAATCGACATTACAATCACCCTAATTCTCTCTACTAGCAAATGAAATATAAAGAATACGCTCTTGTCGTTCTTTAGCTCATTTACAAATACAAACAAAAATTGCGATTAAAGAATATAGGAAACTCAAATTCGTAAGTTCTCAAATTGAGTTGCTAGTGCCGTGACATGGAATTTATACTTGTGGCACGACATCGCTCACAAAGGACGTTTCAAGAAAACTTTTCCTTGGAAATTTTATGGCACTAATTTTTTCAAGCCCAACAAACCTGACCAAGACAATAAATAAATAAATAAATACCAAATATGTAACCTTAGTAATGCCGTTTCATGAAGACTTTGATTTCTACCATACCGCATATTTTCTTTCCCTTTTCTCGTAATTGTAGCAGTAAAATACTTAACAAGCATTTCTTTTAAATTAAACGTCGACAAGCATTGGAGAGATTAATTTCCAAGAAGAGTTTTCCATTGAAAATTCCATGGCACTAATAATTTTCCACACTCAACTGAACCCCACCAAGGCTATTTCCCATGGAGAATTTGTGATCCTAATATTTTTCATTTTAAGAAGACTTTGACTTTGACCTTTAAGAGAAGGCTCATGTAATCACTTCACACTATAAAAAGGCTATATAAGTGGAAGCACTCTCCTCCATCACCAATAATCTCACCAGCATGCTAAATTGCAAAATGAAGCAGCATCAGATCTTCCATCTCCTCTATTTCAACTTTTTCTTATATTCCTCCCTTCGATTTGCTTCGTCCCTTTGCCCTCCTGAACAACGCGATGCCTTGCTACATTTTAAGAATTCCTTTGTGCTTGATAAGGAGGCGTCGGACTCTTGTGATTGGGATGACCATGTCCTATCTTATCCAAAGACAAACTCATGGAACAAGAGCATGGATTGCTGCTCATGGGACAGTGTCGCTTGTGACGGTGTCAGTGGCAATGTCATCAGTCTCGATCTTACTTGCAATTGGCTTCATGGCACTCTCCAGTCTAACAGCTCCCTTCTTCTCCTTCATCATCTTCGAAGCCTCAACCTTTCTGGTAATAACTTTGTTGGCTCACAAATTTCACCAAATCTGAGTGTTTTTGCAACATTGACTCATCTAAATCTCTCTAATTCATACTTTTCAGGTATCGTTCCCAACAAAATCTCTCGCCTCTCCAAGTTGGTGTCACTTGATCTCTCTCACAAGTATATACTCGACACACACTCGTCCATTCCACTCAGGTTAGAAAATTCGTTCTTCACATTGCTTGTTCAAAATCTAATAGTACTGAGAAAGCTTGTTCTTGATGAAGTAGACATGTCAGCGGTTTCATCAAAGTCCTTTGCGAATTTGTCTTCTTCTTTGACATATCTAAGTGTTGGGTCTTATTCCTTAGAGGGTATATTTCCAATTGTTGTTTTTCGATTACCATGCCTTACCACTCTTGATATGAGTTACAATAATAATTTGTCTGGGATTCTTCCCAAATTTAATTGGACCGGTCCTCTTGAGTCTTTATATATCTGAGAAACGAACTTTTTAGGAGAAATATCTGATTCAATTGGTAACATGAAGAATTTAACAATTTTAGATCTTAACTATTGCAGATTCACAAAACACGTTCCCTCATCAATGGGGAATCTCACCAAACTCCAAGTTTTATGGCTTGTCGGGAATAACTTTAGCAGGGTGGTAGAGTTTGAAATATTCACAAAGCTTAAAAATCTCCGAGAGCTTTTTGATTCTCAAGAACTAAATCTAACCTACAATACATCGGAGTACATATTTCCGAAGCTTGAAATTATGGGGTTGCATTATTGCAACTTGATCAAGTTTCCCTATTTCTTGAATTTATTGAAAAGATTAACATACTTAGACCTCTCTTTTAATAGGATTAGTAGGGAGATCCCGATGTGGTTTTAGGGAATAAGCCATGATACATTGGAAATATTAGATCTTTCTTTTAACCTTCTGGAGGGAGGTATACAACAATTGCCCTGGGAGCGATTGTTATACATTTACCTTGCGAACAACTCATTCCATGGACCACTCCCCATTCCTCCACCTTCTACTTTAACCTTTGTTGCCTCCGACAATGGTTTCACCGGTGAGATCCCCTCCTCGATTTGCCAATGTAGCTCACTCCAAAATTTATATCTATCTAATAATAATTTCTTTGGGAATATGCCATCATGTTTTGGTAATATAACTAATCTCGAGGGTCTAGGCTTAAGCAATAATAAATTGCAAGGACCATTACCACGCTCCCTAGTTAAATGCATGTATTTATCAACATTATATCTCGATCACAACGAGTTTAGTGATATCTTCCCACATTGGCTGGAAGCATCACAATTGAGAGCCCTTGATTTGCATTTGAACAAATTTTATGGTAGGATCAACCTCACTATCTTTGGACTCTTCTTCCCTGCTCTTCAATTTTTAGTTATTTCCAACAACAATTTCATTGGAAGGTGGCCCACAGAGTTTTTCTCAAACACATTATTAGCTATCATATATTTGTCCAACAACAAGTTTGGAGGGCCAATTCCACTTCCATCTCCTGTCACATCTTATTATTCCATTGCAAGTAATAAGATAACCGGAAGGATCTTCTCTTTGATATGCAATGCCACCGAGCTCAAGATCATTGACTTGTCCAACAATGGCTTACAGGTAGCTTACCTTGATGCTTAACAAATCTTAGCACCAATCTATCAGTTTTGAACTTGCGAATGAATTACCTCGAGGGCACAATTCCTCAATTTTTTCCTTCGAGAAGTGGCCTGATGACTCTTGACTTGAGTCGAAATCAATTTGAAGGCACATTGCCCTAGTCGCTCGTTGAATGTAGATATCTAGAAGTTATGGATCTTAGTGAAAATCAGATAGAGGATACATTTCCAAGATGGTTGGGAACACTCCCGAACTAAAAATTCTCATTTTAAGGTCCAACAATTTGAAGGGTCTTTTGGAGATTTGCAGGGGAGCTCACCTCTTTCTCAAGTTACACATTTTGGACCTCTCCAACAACAACTTTAGCGATCCTTTGCTAGTCAACTTGATCACGAACCTTAAAGGCATGATGAATGGCGAAAATGTGCAAGACACATCATTGTATATGACACAATATTTCAGAGAGAAGACGTATAAAAATTCGATGGCCGTGATGATGAAAGGGCTAGAGGTTGAGCTAGTGAGGATCTTGACCTTCCTCACAATTATTGACTTGTCATGCAACTCTTTCAAAGGGAACATCCCTGAAGTTATTGGACATCTTCACTCTCTCATAGGGCTCAACCTTTCTCATATCCATCTTTCGGATTCCATCCCACTAACTCTAGGAAATTTGACTAATCTTGAATGGCTTGATCTTTCTTCGAACAAGCTAAGTGGGATGATCCCTGGAAAGTTGGGAGATTTGGCTTCCCTTGGATACTTAAACCTGTTGAAGAACCAACTTACCGATCGAATTCCACAAGATAAGCAATTGAGCACATTTTCAAGCAACTCGTTTAGTGGGAATCCGGGCTTATGTGGAACTCCATTGCGAAAAGCATGCCCTGACAATGCTCAGTCTCCTCCACCATCATCCTCATCGACTTTCAACCACGAAGGGCATGAGAGTTGGTTCAAACAGAAAACAGTATGGATAGGCTATGCATCGGGAATCGTAACTAGGATTTCGATAGCATACATTGCATTTGAAACGGGAAGGCCCAAATGGCTCACGGGAGGTGTGAGAATGCTAGAGAGAATAGTGGCCGAGTGGATGGAGAAGCCAAAGGGGAAGGCCATCAAATTTCATGGATAATGAAATTGTCTGAGGAGTTGTCTCTGTAAACTAGCATTGTAAATTGAGTTAATAAAGATATTGCAAAGACAGCTTGAAATGTCATTTCCATTACGAAGGCTTGTTTCTAATGTCTTCTCTCCATATTTCTTGGTACAATTGTATATCATTTGAATTGAGAAGATGACTAATATGATCTGTCAAGTACACGACTTAAAGAAAAGAAGAAGCAATAAATAGAAAAAAAAAAATGAAACAAGTGCCATCAACCTTTACGGAAACCTTTTCCATCTTCCCATGTGTGTAACTTTATATGTCCATGAAGAATTGGAAGTGAAGACTGGCTTTCACTCATTCAGTCAAAGTCGTTAATTGATTAATATGCCGAAGAATTATGCCTTGAAGGATCTGCTTTGAAATCTGTGTATAGGATCAACTATTTTTTCTATTCAAAGAGTAAATCTTTGGGTGGAACATCCTTAATAATATGTTTCATTAAATCAATGTGGGACATTTGTATGAGCAGTGGGTCCTGTCAATATACAAAGTTATATGGACAGTCAAAGGTCAACTGAATTCACCGATTTTTATAGCGTAAATTTTATGCTAAAACTTGGTCTTCAAAACAATAAACTTATAGAAACATCTTCGGCCATGCTATTTATTATGAGTGAAAACTAATTACCAAAAATTTCCTTTCTTCCCATGCTTTCTTTGAACACAAGCCTCTTGCCGAGCCCAGTCCATGCGCAAGTTGGGCCTACCATCCCATTCACAATTCACTCTAAGGCATTATTTTGCTCTCAGGGTTTTTTCCTTATTTTATGGTGGGACCATATATTTTTTTTCCTTTTCTTTTCTTTTTATATTTGGGAAGTCTCTTATTTTGCTCCCATCTTGTCTTAGTATAGAGTATCTTAGTGTATAAGTGGTGTTGGAATTTCTCTTGCAAATTTCATTTCAGGCTAGTAGTTTTGACATGCGCGTTTGATCCGATGGAGTGATTTGTGGTCAGCTTAGCTTATATTTTGAGACTAAATGTTCACATAATGGTTTTTGCCCACGAAAACTTGGGATAATCAAGACAACCGAATTTATAATTTACAGCAACTGCTCCCACACAAGAACTAATCCCTGATTCGAAAATACCATAATGTTTAACGGAGAGATCAATTTTTATGATGTGTACCGCTAGTGTATCAGTAATTTAAAATTTTTTTATTAAATTTGCTCAATAAATATAAATGGATACGAACCGTTTTTTGTAGTGATGGTCTATGTAGCATGGACACTCTCCGGAAGCCTTCGTGTCGTGTCCGACACTCCGACACGTGTCCGACACGCTCCGACACGTCCCGACACACGGTCAACGAGTGTCGAAAAATCCGACACGTGGTCAACTCTTTCCGACACGCTCCGACACGCGAGTCCAGAATTCCGACATGCGATTCCAACACGCACGGAGTCAATTTTAAAAATTTCTAATACTTGAAGGGTCAAAATATAAATATACACAAAAGAAGTAATAAAAGAAGTAATAAAATTGCTATAAATATACACGCACGGGGTCATTTTTTTCAGTGTTTTTTTTAGAATTGTTTTATTTTTTTAAAAAGTCTTTTACTATGAAAGAAGTAATAAAAAATGCTATATATGATAAATAAATAAATTTAAAAATATCATTTCAGCATTTTTCTTTAAACAATGTTTTTTCCTCTAAGTTTTGTGTATTATTGTAACAAATTAAAATAATGAATGATATTATTTAATATTTTTCGTGTAAATTAATTATAGGCTATTATTATTATTATTATTATTATTATTATTATTATTATTATTATTATTATTATTATTATTATTATTATTATTATTATTATATAAATATATTTAATATATAACGTGTCGGAACGTGTCGAAATTCTCTATTTCTAAAAATGACGTGTCGGCGTGTCGTGTCGTGTCGTGTCGCGTGTCACGTGTCCGTGTCGGTGCTACATAGGTGATGGTGTCGGGAGACAACCACAATGATGGAGGATAAGGTGAGGAAGGGGAGGGTGGTGGTGCTGGGCCGATAGGGGGAGGAGCAGCTGGCCCCATAAAGGCAAAAAAAACCTACCACCAAATCACGGCCGAATTGCACTGGTGTGGATCCTCCTCCTCTTTCCCCCTTTTCCCATTTTGGAAAATCGTTTCTCTCTTATCTTTTCAATTTCTGGAAAAGCCGAGAAAAACAAGAAGAAAAAAAGAAGAAAAAAAAGAGAGAGAGAAAAAGGAAGGAAGGGGAGGGGCCGGTATTTGTGTGGCTGCGTTTCGCAGAGATGGCATGGGAATATGGCGAATTCGTGGGGATTTGTTAGGGTTTTTCAAGTGCGTCGCCATGCTCAAGAAATACAGTTCAACCCTTAACTTTATCTTGATCATTTATAATTCCGTTGGAAACTAAGCAGAAGCTTTCCATTGAACAAGAAATTTAACGGATGCTCGATACTTTATCACCACATCACGTTATGCAATTTCGATGACATCCTCCAAAGCCAGTTGATCGTGTGAGATTTTGCACCTCGAATTTCATAAGATTAACGAAAAAAATAATGAATCTTGCAAAGGATACCATTTAGATTTTTTACCAGATGGAAGATAAATATGAATATAAGGCTAATTGTTACTCTATACCTGTAACACCGCGATATAATGAATTGAAAGGAGTCTGGAAAAAAATTGAATCGGGATTTTGACAGAATACTAAAGAAGCCCCAAAGAACATGCATACAAGACTCCTTTCCGTGCAATGTGAACTTATTAACAAATGTCAAATAATTTGATCGATTTTAACCCCCTTAATGCATCTAGTTTTTGTTGATTTAAAATTTGAATGATATCGCAAAATCTGCCCGAGTTTTGGTCCTGTCGCATATTAGCTCTCCGATTTTTGCAAAATAACATATTATGTCCTACAGTTTGAATTTTTGTCTCAAACCGCTAGTTTATATAGCCATTAAGTGCTATTCGGGCAGCTCATTCCTTTGATCAAAACAATCTCTCTATTTTTATCACAGTTCTACAACAATCAATGAAATATTCAATTCATGGGTGCTTAACATTTATTTTGTCCGCAAAATCTCACGGTCGTTTCTTGATTCGTAGTGGTCATAATGGGGGGATTTAAATAACGGAAAATCCCTCCCTTAATTTCAGAGACATTACTAACAATACCAGCGGAGATACATGCAAGACCGACATATTTCCTAGTTATTTTTTCCCCACCCTTTGTACCAGTAACAACCCGTACAACTTCTTAATATAAATTAAAATAACCAATCAATGCATGCCTGAGTCTTGGTCAAGTTACCCTAATGCGATACATTGGAGGCATTTTACGCAAGCACGGAGTCTCGATTTGGTATTTCTTTTCAAAAGCAGCTGAAGATTTTAAAAAAAAAAAAAGCACTAATATCAACTCCCAAAAACAAAAATTGAAAATATCCCAAATATATCCTACACATGACACGTGTCTCATCCTCAGGGGTACATTATTTAATATAAAAAGCACATGAGAATCTGTCATGAGAAGTGTCGTGTGTTCTAGAAAATCGATGAGATGTCTTTCATGGATTTTGCTTGATGGCCGTGGAAGGAATAGAGAGAATTCTCATTGAAATGTCGCTAATCCCTAGTCGGTCCAATTTTCAATTGAGTCTGAAATCAAATGAGTCAATTCCTACTTCTAGGATGAGAATTAGCCTATCCAGGAATCGATGATTATAGTTTAAGGAATGTAGTGTGAACTATCGCTCTCTTTGTATAAATAGATATAACAATGTCTTCCTTCGCAAATATTGACAAATGAAACTCTAATTTGTAAAGAATTGATCGTTCTTCTTGCACAGGGTCTTTCTCTTGCACGCTCCACTCATTTTGCTGCCTTATTGACCATCCTTGTTCCTTCCCTCTCATTCTTATTTCTTTCTTCTAAGCGTAAGCCCTCTATAACGGAGACGTCCCATCTGTTTTGGCCTGATATTTTTGCGGTTATCCTTTAGTCCCTCAACTTTTATGTCCGAGAAAAAAGTATCTCCTCAACTTCCGAGAGCGTCGTTCAAACAGCTCCTAAATTTCATCCTTAAAAAGAACTAATTTGTCATTAGTTAGTTCCGCAGGAACGTATACACATTTGGTGTCCGTAAACTGTTGTATTTAGTGACTTTCTCATTCTAATTCGAGCCTATATGAAAGAATATATTAATCCTAAGTTTAGTATTACGAGGAAAAAGAAGAAGATTTTTAGGTATTTTTGGTGAATTAAAAGTAGAATCTTGATAATTTAAAATGATAAAATGGACCCGGTCCGCGAGCCGACTTAATTTTACAACTCGCGCCGTCCCTCGCTGGAGACCGACTGAAAACAGGCTCCGCTCTGAAGAAACGCCGTCACAGAGGAAGGGGGAAAATGTTGCCGCAGAGGATGAAGAAGGCCGTGGCCGACAACCCCAAGAAGCTGGCCAACCTGATCGACCTCGTGAACCTGCCCTCGACCGTGCGCGACTTCGTGGGCCAGTCCCAAACCTCCCGCCTCGGCTGCTTCATGCGCGTCTGGTCCTACATCAAGTCCAACAACCTCCAGGTTAGTCGCCCCCTCGTAGGTCGCGGTCTCCGTTAGCCGAACGACATGGTAGTTTTGATCCGGTTTTTCAGGTTTATCGTGCGATTCGTGCTGGGAATTGTAAGTTCGGAATTGGGTTCGGGTCTGTTCGTCTAGGGTTTGTGTAGTAGTGAATTCGCTATCTTGGGCACCTGGTGATGAACGTTGAAGTATTTGGAAATGAGTGTTCCGCGTTGGGAGTAGTTTTGGTTAGGGCAGTAGTGTCCATGAATTGATCTTAATGAAGTTTGGCTATGCTTGATAGTTTTTCCTCGCTTGGCGAAACTATTTGCTTGTGAGCAAATGGGGTTTGGTGTCCGTCTGCGGGCAAGTGAATGTTTTTCTGGGGTCGAGCAATTTGCATGTGGCCAATCGGATGTGTAGCTTCTTGGCACTGCTTGAATGTTTTGAGAAACTTCATAACGTGTTAATTATTCTGCTGAAATTACCACTAGTATGTGCTGCTGAGTGAAATTTCATTGAGTTAGATGGTCGTTTTATCTGTTTCTGAAGTCCTGCATGAGTTGATTATGTCTTCACTTGCAGGAGTTGTGCTGTATCGCTTATCTGAAATATGTGTCGTTTGTTTCTGTGCGCAGGATCCTAGCAATAAGAACCTGGTGAACTGTGACGAGAAGTTGAAAAGTATATTGTTAGGCAAGCCACAAGTTGAACTCGCTGAGCTTCCAGCCTTGATCAAACTGCACTTTCCAAAAGAGCCCAAATGAGTTCATGAGGTTTATTGTAAAGATCCATATTGATCACCTGTGTAATCGCCTCCATTGTGGGCATTTGCCATTTCATTCCGTCAGTGATATTTATGCATGCATGATGAAGTGGTTAAATCTTCCAATTGGCTTGATTTTGATCATCTGGAAACTGAAGTTCCCTCAATTGGGGGAACTCTTGTTTTCATAGCTAGCTTGACTGAATATGATGGCCCCGTTAAGAAACATGCTTTTTGAAGAGGAAATTTTTGTGTTTCTACAAAGACTCCTTGTATTTGTTATTGACTTCCTTGTTAAGTCTCTGCTACTTGTAACTTGAGATTTTCAAGAAAAGATAAATATGAAGCTGAGATGTGCACAGGGTTCAAATCTTTGTTATGCTTGGATCCTGCTATGTGAGTCAATTATGATAGCAACGGCTAAAAGCAAAGCAATTTGTCAGAAACTTCTCTAGTCTAGTTGTGGGGAAACATCTAGGGCTTTATGGATGATAAAACAAATAAAAGTTGAGTTTAATAGATGAAAAGCGGGAACGCATTACAGAATCAACTCTTAATATGTGCCCAGAATTGACTGATATGATGAATTGCATATGCACCATCTGGGTTCTAGGGATTTAGTGATGTCATTCGATCTTTAATGTGCTTGTAGATGCATTGATATATCTGAGCAATTTTCCATTTTAGTGGAAGCAATGACTTTGGTGTATTCAATGTCCTTGTGATGGCTCACTTGCAAATTGCTTGTTTGTGATAGCGACATGGACCCTTCATGTGTGAAGCAGAGTGAATCCATCTTGTTTCCACAGGCTGCGGTGACAATCTGAGTTGATTTAAAAGCAGACAGTTTTGTTAATAGGTTGATTGGGTGATGTAACTGAGCATTGTTGGCATCAGGAGGAAGTCAACTGGCTCACCTTTCTGTTTGTAGATAATCTTGATGGATGTCCAAAGACTCAGCTTACTTGGCAATAAAGGTTGAGGATCTCTCATGAATTTTTCTATGGATGGCCGGTTTTGTGCAGACAAGATTTATGTCTGTATTGACTTGGCGCATGCCATTCCGGTGACGTGCAGTGTTTTGCTCATCTGGCCATGTCTGATCAATTTCAGTGTGATTAGCTTTTCTCCTGAAGCATTGCAGTAAAGCTGAGACCAATATTAGCATGAAGCTCTGCCATGTTTGTGATTCTTGTGGTTATTCTGATTCACAATCTCTTCGAGGTTCACTAGATCAGCAGGGTAAAAGTTGAAATTTCGTGACTTTGCTTAGCTTCCAGTCTTGAATGGAAAAAGGAGAAGCTGCTTGACCATAGGCAATTACTATTGTGACCAAAGGGGAAGAAGAGTTTTATATAAGAAAGTAGGTCAAGTCAATTAAATCCATAAGCAGGCCGAAGGCCTATCCATAAGCAGTGGAAGCCTCTGTGTAGAATCTTTTCCTCAAGTGGAATATAGAGGTCTGGGGATTAGCAGATCCATTCATTTCTTCCTCTCTCCCAAGTCCTAAGTCTAGTCCATGATATCGAGATTCCAAACCTAAACAGTTCGTGCCATTGACCCTCATGTCACGTTGACATACCATGTGGGACGGATCGACACCTCACTTGGATGATTGATCATCAACTCAATCCTCGATCGTGCAATTAGCATTGAATTTATGCAAGAAATGGATTGGAAAAGGCGGGGGAAACCTTCTAAGGATTGAAGTTTTGTCCGAATGAGTTTGGTGTCTCCCATTCTACATTTGGGTTCATTATCAGGTCCAATTAGAAAGCGAAATCAAACCAAGTATATGTATGTTCCGAAATTCCAAGTGTCTTGGTCCACTCTGCGGGTGCAACCGAATCCCTTATTTGGTTTTAGTATCTTGTCTGGTTAATTTCACTAACCAAGCCAAACCAGAACTCAGTTCTTTCTCATTGTAATGAACATCAACAGTCACGGCCCATCTAATCAAATTCGAAAAGTATTCTCCTTGGCCCTTGTTCAGCCAATGAATAGACACAAAAAAAATTATCAATTGGAATTTTTTTAGTATTAACTCATGTTAGCCAAATAAAATAATTAAAGACCGTCATTTTTACATACATTGGCAAATTCTATCTTTCCTTGTTAATTTAATTTAACGGGTTTAACATCATCTCCACCGAAATCTCTCACTTATCCTGCCTATTTCCTTTTTTCGCTTTTTTGAAAAAATTTATCACTCGTGTTGATTTATTTATTTATTTATTGAGGTGGGAAACCTCAAAAATTTTCAGAAGATATAGTATTTGACATAATGATATTGTATTTTCATAAATTCTCAGAAATAAGAATAATAATTCGAGTTCTGATGGAAAAAAGTCATATTGTTATACAATATTTTTCTGGAGCCTTCCAGCGGAAGCACAGCTAACAGTCTTGCGGTAGGCTTAGGATATCCAAGTGGCTATTCGATCTAATACTTTTCTTTGTCCTTCCACAACGCAAATTAGAACGACGACGTTTCGCATGAAGAACAAACTCGAACGATGTCCGGTTGGTTTTATTTTCCTTAAACCCTCCAAATTTTCTTGTCGTCCAAGCACGTTTGCTCCCCTCAAAAACCCCCCACCGTCTCTTCCGATTCCGACACCGCCCCGTTCCCCAGAAAGCTCGCAGCTTTGCCCTTCGATCGGCGCCGGCGAAATGCTGCTGTCGAGGATCCTGTCCCGCGCTTCCCGGAGCGCGAGCCGGGCCGCCTCCCTCCTGTCTTCTCCTCCGGCGCAGACGCATCCCTCGCCGCTCGTCTCCGATCAGCGCCGCGCGCTTGCGTGCGTTTCTCCGAGCAAGGTACTCGAATCGAGTATTCGGTTCTTCGTGTGGCTTCCTTCAATTTCATTCTATCGTGAGTTTGTTGCGTTTTAGGATTTCAGTCTCCCTCGTGGATTGATTGATTCATCGATTGATTGGATTCTAATTGATTTGGAGTTGCGGTTTATGAAGTGGCTAGAGTGAAAATTTGTTGGTTATTGCCTTATTGGGTTTGCGCATTATGGTATGGGACTCCGTCGGCTTGCGTGGCTAAACGAATGATCGACTTCTTGTGTGCTTTATGTTAATCAAGCTCTGTTCAGTTGAGCTCAAGCGGTGCTTTATCAAGAGAGCTCGAGGCTGTTGCGGTTGAGTTGAGGATTGGGCATTTGATTTTGTTGGTTGGGGTCGAGCGCTGTAGTAATTGTCTCGGCTGAGGTTTGGTTATTGTCCTTGTGTCAATTATTTGGTGAAAGATCGTACCTTTAGATGGATGGCATTCCCAGCATCTGTTTCAACAACTTTTGTGACCTCGTGCGATCATTCGATGTCCTCTATATTGTTCTATCGGAGAAGAAAAAAAAAGAAAAAGAAAAGAAAGAATGGGTCTTCTAGGATTCCCTCGAAATTGTTTGATTTCTCCTTCGGTGACATTAATCTTCAGCTACCTGACATTTTTTTCAAGTTCGTTTCACATCTAATCTTGGCTCCGTCAGGTGGTGCCCTCAAATCAGTTCGCCTTCCATGCTACTCCATTTCGGCAGTATGGAATCTCATCATCTGCTTCTCCTGAGCATACAGAGACGGTATCAAATTCCGAGGCCACAAAAGCAAGTGGAAATGCTGAAGATTCGAATCAGTCAGGAGATGGGAGTGCTGGAGAGTTGGCCCCTGAAGCTAATAAGACAAGGAGAAAAGCTCCAAAAAGGACGGCCTTTTCGGATTCAGAATCGGAGGGTGAGAAGGAACTATCTATGGATGACTTGGCAAAACTTGTGGCAGAGAAGGAAGAACTTCTGAAGTGGAAGCACAAAGAGATTGAAACAATGCAAGATAAAGTCCTTCGAAGTTATGCTGAGATGGAGAATGTTATGGACAGAACCAGGCGGCAAGCTGAGAATTCCAAGAAATATGCTGTACAGGTATGGTATACATGGTCATTGCTATAGACTTCATGTTTCACTATTTTATCATAAAAAGTACTCAATAAGTTTCATTTCAAATTGTCTGCAGAATTTCGCTAAAAGTTTATTGGACGTTGCAGACAATTTGGGGAGAGCATCCTCGGTTGTCAAAGAAAGCTTCTCTAAGATTGATGCAAAGGATAGTGACGGAGCAGCGCCTCTCCTAAAAACACTTCTAGAAGGGGTTGACATGACGGAGAAGCAGCTTGTTGAGGTAGGCTTTTCGTTCTTTTGCGAGGGGTTTTATCACAAAGCACCCCAACTGCACATCGTCCAGGCTTCTGTGTGATTTATCTGAAATGGCAACTTCACTACCCAACATGACATGTACTACTTCCACAGCAATCTCAGGTTTATATGTGTATCTGAGGTTTACATATCTTTTCTTCCAGGTATTTAAGAAACATGGCGTTGAAAAATATGATCCTACAAATGAGCCGTTTGATCCACATAGGCATAATGCAGTATTCCAGATGCCAGACAGTTCTAAGCCCCCAGGCACTGTTGCTGTTGTGCTAAAGGTATATTTTTAATTGCATATCGCTCTTTATATGTAGTGTTACTTCTAATTGATAAACTATTTGCAGATTTTTTCCTGGATTTTGCATTTCTTTCTGCTCTTCTACTCCTGCCCCAAATCCACCCAATGCATGTCATCTCACATACATACATACAGGCTGAAACAGGGAAAGAAGAGAGGTAGAAGTTTCATAGAAGGGACTGAAAAGCCAAATAAAAGATGACCTTTTCCCATCTGTTTGTTTCGAATGAAAGAAAAAGTCTGATGTCTCTTGAACTATAATTTTACTACATTATATGACTGTTTTCAGTTATTTTGCCCAAAGGAGCAGCAAATAAGGTGTCATTTCTTAGCTTTCCTAATCTTATGAGATGCCCTACTCCATACTCACTATAATTCTGGAATAATGAGCAAAAACCTGAAATTTGTCATGAAAGGTTTCAGAGTTGACCTAGAAACACCCTCAACCTAAAAACCCACTGAAAACTCACTGGACTATGTCAAGTTTAATTTGCAATGCGTTAAGCCTCTGTGTTCATAAACTGTGAGTTACAAGCCTAAATGGGTCAATGCTGAAGTAATAATCACTGCATTTTCTCACTGGCATCTTTGGTGGACTGTAGTTTGGCCCTATGTAGCCTACGATGTATGGATTCTCTCTGAATTTACAATACAAAGCTAAAACGTGGTTTTGGCAAGGATTATGCAATCATCTTAGCAAATGCAGAATTATGTCTGACTACATATATGGTGCTATTATTTAAATTCCTCCCAGTTGTTGTTTCAACTGTCTCAAGGGGCATAGTTTTGGCCAGACCTAGCTTATTATCTTTAATGTGTCCATATCTGACACCTAGGTAGCTTCATTCTAGGTATAGACTCTCCTGTTCTTGGTTGGGGCTGAATCGGTTTCTCCTCATGTTTTGCAGTAGTAAACTGTCTTCTAGTTTAGGATTATGCAGGAGACACTTGCCATTGCCTCGAGCCTTGTATTTGTTGTATAATGGCTCTTTTCTATCGTGTCTGGTTAGGTTGCCTAAGTAGTTATTCAGATTTTCATGTTGGGAAGGTTTGGTTTTAAAGAGGGAGATAAAGCTGAAGTGAGACTCAGCTCTGTCAAGTTGCCGTTTTAATTTTGAAACATTTTCTTGCACTGTACTGCAGGCTGGTTACATGCTCTACGACCGAGTTCTTCGTCCTGCGGAGGTCGGTGTGACTCAAGCAGTGGAAAATGATGCAACCGAGGCCAATACAGCTGAGAAAGGCTCTTAAGCTTTTGCAATTGGGGTTTGTAGTTTAACAGGGAGCCCTGATCAATGTGGAGACACTTAATTACATCATGTCTGAATCAATGTGGAGACACTTAATTACATCATGTCTGGAGCTTTCTCCTGATCGTTAGAGGAGAACTAACTTATAGGATGATCTTGAATACAGCGCACAGGACGTCGATTCATCTTTTCCGGTTTACTTGTGGGATTGCATATTTCACTTTGGATATGTACAAGGATATGACGGCACTTTCATGCCTTAAAGTTTTGATCCTTGTTCGGTCAATAATCAAATTACGATGTGTTCCAAGTGTGCTTGTGATGTATCGTCTTGAAGGTTAATGGGAAAAGAATCGTCTATGGACCCAAACGGAGAAGAAGGAAACCGTAAAATGCAGCTTTGCTTTACTGGGTGGTTGGTCATCGATCTGTAGGTAACAGATAATGACTCGTCCTCCTCTCTCATTTATATCGGATCAGAAGCTTGTGTGATTGAAAATCACAAAGCGCAACTTACTCGTGCAATGCACTAGTTCACCTCCGTCGATTTCGTGTGAAACTTGTGAAATAAACTCTTCATGACTCCATGGCTCATGGTCGGGTACATAATTTCCATCATTTCTTCACTACTCTTCTGATCTGGCTTCAACTTTTGTCAGAATAGAAAATTCATGTGTTAGGGCCAACGGACAGCATTGGTACTCGTTCTGCCACCAGCTTCCCTAGCAGCAAAATGGCTATCGGATACACAAAGCATGTTCTCAATTCTGCCTACACATCGCCTCGATTAATTCTTCCGGTGAAGATCACCTTAGCATGGAAGCATAACTAATAGATCATTGATATGATACCCCCTCATGACATATATCACAACTAGAGAGAGAGAGAGAGAGAGAGAGAGAGAGAGAGAGAGCAGCACATATTTGCCCAGCAAAATATTTACAGGAGCAACTCGAGTTATCACCTCGGTGGATTTATACATACTGACTATGCTACATCTACTAGATACACGATGCCCTAAATGTCAAACTCAAGTCATTCTCTAGACGGGAATTCATTTGCCAGTCTTACCCCAATACAACACAGCACAACCATTTCTCAGTTGCTGTTTTCTGGCTCCCATCGAGTGGCCTCATCCCCTTGACCAGAAGCCGCCTGTGGTTGTTTTCAGCATGGTTGTGCTCTTGTCCTCAACGTCATCATGACCATTCTCAGGTTCATCTGGAGACACACCCAGGTCTAAACCGCCCTTGCTCAAATTCTGCAGAGCAGATCCATTGTTATTCATATTAACAATCTCGCACCTTTAAGAATGTCACTATTTGGAGGTGAGAGCAAAGTTCTGCTAATCCTATATTCTATGGTGGATGCTGGCAAGCAGTTCCTGGCTTCATAGTTAAGAAAGTATAGCTGGATTTTTCACTCTAAACTATCTCATAGGCAGGCATCAACACTTTAAAGAAGCCTTGTTCTACACATATAGCTAAAACTTCAACATGCAGGAGTCAGCAGGAAATTATCTCATGTATTTCTTTTACACTTTTCAAGTTACTGGTAGCCTTCTGATCCAAATTCCCTTCTCAGCCTTCATTCACTGGAAATAACTTCACTTTATTTTTTGGTAAAATTGGTATGTATGCAACTAGAGTTGCTTATTTAATTTCAACTCCCAAAACTTATGCAACTGATCATTGTCGGCAAATGAGCCTACTTCAATGTGAATGAAATATGATTTGCTTGTCATTTCACCTTTTCTCCCTAAACAAGTGGATAACTTCCCAGCACATCCCCAAAGCAACATTCAAAATGATACTAAAACAACAGTTTATCGTACATTTATTAATGGGCATCACCTGAATTTCTTTCTCCTCGTCCTCGGCATGATCACTTTTCCCATATACATCATCATTCTCGACCATAGGCCCACCAGTGCTTGGGTAGTTTTCACTTATTTTGCCTTCTTCTGCTTTTCTTGCTGCTGCCTTAGTATGATCTTCGAGCACAGCAATCTATAAAGAAAATGCAAATTAAGCAAACTATGGAATTGAAGATAGAAAAGATGCTGAATCGACATGCACAAGAACTACGCCTCACTAAGAACAGTGAATCTAAACATTGACATAACAAGCGATACCCAATATCATAAAGGACGTCTCTATATCCTGACCTCAACTTGATGTGTAAGAAACCTTCAAGCCTATACAAGCACCATAAGATCAAATACCCACATCGTGACTAATTTAAATCATAAACAAGAAGCCACCGAAACCTTTCGAGACAAAGGCAAAATTCCATTCCACAGATAGGACTGCGAGACCACACTCCAGTACACAAATTTAAACCTGAAAATCATTGCTCGAATATCAATTAAAACAGGGTCAGAGCAGAACTCGTGTTCGATTGATTTAACACCTAAGTTTTCACAAATCAAAGTCGGATTACTTCCAAATATCCTCCTGTAATAATACTAAAATCTAACGAAACCATGATTGAAAGCAGGGCGAGTAGCAACAAACTCGAATCTTTCCACACAGTCCAAAATTATAGTCGCTAAGTGATTTGAAGTCGACAAAGCTCGTGCCCAGATAACGCACGACTCAAAACAGCGGCTGCTACGAAGCCACGACTGGAAGCAGGAGTTGAGCTCACATGAAGCACCACTTAAACCCTAGTTCTCAAACAAGATAAACCCTACCAAGTCAACCATAACCCATCAAAAGGAAAATCAAGACCTCACTTTCTTTCATTTTTCCCCAAGAAGGGGTCAAATTTCCACAGTATAGAACACTAAAACCCCAGCTTCCATACATACAGAAGCACGTACAAACGACAGAGAGACGCCAAGAGGGAGAGAGCGGGAAAAACCTACTGGAGTGTAGCGATACTTGCGCCTGGGGGCCTCCTCCGCCGAGCCGGAGCCGCCGCCGCCGCCGTCGCCGCCGTCGGGGGCCGCGGAGGCGCCGGAGGAGACGGGGGTCCAGCGGCAGAGGAAGAGGTTGGAGGCCGGGTGGTTGGGCTGGAAGTGGTTCCTGTGGTGGCTGGCGGGGGCGGCGGCGGCCGACGACCGCGGCGGCGACACGTGGACCCACCGCTTCTTCCACTTGCGGACGGGGCCGTTGAAGACGGTGGCGGTCGGGCCGTACCGGGACGAGGCGCGGCTCAGTCTCGACCCGGCTCCTTCCATTCTCCCTTTTTCCCAGCCCCCCGGGCGCTCGGGACGATATATAAATAATAAATAAAAGAGAGAGAGAGAGGAATCTCTTTGCCCGTGCGTGCGGTGTGGTCGCTCGCTCAATCTAAGTGGCGAGAAGTGATGATTATAAAGCGTCGTTAGTTTGTGACGGACATTTAATCAGTTGTTTGATGCTGACAGTCCTAGCTTTTTTGGTCCCCTGTGTGCTGCGAATACGGATTTTGTTAGTGGGTGCTTTCGGAACACTAATTAAATATATTTCATATAAAATATTTCAATATCTAAAATATTTATCACATATAAAGATTATCGATTTTAGAGTGAGTCGGTTTTTTATTTTGAAATTGAGAACTGAACTGAGAACAAATCGATTTTCAACATATGAAACCAAGAACCGATTTTGCCTATTGTGGAACTAAACTGAATCTAGCTATCCAATCTTGAAAAGGATAATGTTAATTTTATTTTTTTTCATTTCCAAAGTTCTTAAACGTCTAGTATGCAAGATGAAATTACTAATTGTAGGGAAGTTATTAGTTAAAAAAGAAAAAGAAAAAAGAAGATATTACTCCTACAAATAACATATATTTTATACACCTGTTGGATAAATAAAATGAAAATTTAATACATTTTGAGCCCATTTAGTCCAACTCCTCTTCGAAACCAATAACCGGAGCAATTCCTCAAGAAACACCCAAAATCAGCGCACCTTTAATTACACATAAAGCAAGAAAAATAGTGTAGGGAAAATTACAAACTTAACTCCATTTGTTTCAAGAAAATGTTAATATTTTTCCAATATTTAACCGAAACCTAAAAACGAATTAAAAAACATTTTCATCATTTGACATGGTGATTTTTATAAGGAAAATTACCAAAATATTTAAATTTAAATTTTAATTTTATTTTCTATTATGTTTTCATTTTTCATCTTCCTCAGTCGGTCATCGGGCACAACAACACCTGGCAATCGATCACAGGGAAGTGACGAGCTCACCCAAGGCCCACAAGCCAAGCCGAGCCAAATCCAACTAGGTTGAGGTCAAGAACCCGATCGGCGCTAGATCCGAACACACCTCAAGAGCAACAATGAGGAGGAGAGAAACACTCTCAATTCTACTCCGACGCATAACAATGGTTCGGGAAAAGTACCAAAAAAGTCCTAAACCTCTTGCATTGGTACCAATTTAGTCATAAACTTTCCAGTTGAACCAATTCAGTCCTAAACCTTTTAATATTGGTACCAATTCAGTCCATCCGGCCAATTTTGGCCGGTCGACACTGACATGGACATCGGCCAGTGGCCAGACGCTTACGTGGCAATTTTTATGATTTTTTCGATTTTTTTAATTTTTATTAATTTTTATTGATTTTTTCCTTTTTTCTTTTCTTTTTCCTTTTCTTTTATGCTTTCTTCTTCGTGGTTGCCGGCGAGCCTCCGGTGAGGCTCGCCGGCCACGTCAAGCAATACGTGGAGTAACTCCTGATATAGCAGTAAAAGCAAGACGTGTAGGCAGATCAACTCATATCACTTAGTTTTCGACTTTTCGGAAATATATTAGCCGATGAATTAGTAGTTGTTGTTCTTGTTTCTTTAGTACCTTTAGTGGTTCCTACACCTTTCATGTTCCTTGGATTATTACAAGGGCCACGAAGCCCTCGCCTGCCGCCGGCGAGGGCTGCGACCCTCGC
This sequence comes from Eucalyptus fibrosa, assembly GCA_017140475.1. Taxonomy (NCBI): domain Eukaryota; kingdom Viridiplantae; phylum Streptophyta; class Magnoliopsida; order Myrtales; family Myrtaceae; genus Eucalyptus; species Eucalyptus fibrosa. The sequence continues at coordinate 7,620,246 of CM029510.1, read as the reverse complement.
CCAGCCTCTCCTAGAGCCGCCGGCGAGGCGGCTTCACCCGAATCTAGGCCAGACCAGCCTCACCCGCGGCTGGCAAGGCCATGGCAGCCATCGCCAGGGCGGAGGCGAGGGCCGCGAAGCCCTCTACAGCCACTGGCGAGGGTCACAACCCTCGCTCGGCCTTGCCCTGGCCTTGCCCCGTCTTGCCATCGAGTCCCCGGCGCCTCCTCCGCCGCCGACCCCGAGCTTCGACCTCGTCATCGCCGCCCCCACCTCCATGAGATCCCACGAGGCCCCGGTCCCCACCTCCCGTGACTCACGCCGCCGCTCCGCCGCCCCGATCTTCGCCTCCGAAACCCTAGCCCGCCGCCCCAACACCCTCCTCTCCTTCTTCCGAGGCTGGCCTCGCCCGCGGCCCTAGGCGAGGCCGAGCGAGGGTTGCGACCCTCGTCGGCGGCTGGCGAGGGCTTCGCAGCCCTCGCCTCCGCCCTGGCGATGGTCGCCATGGCCTCGCCAGCCACGGGCGAGGCTGGCCTTGCCCAGATCTGGGTGAAGCCACCTCGCCGGCGGCTCAAGAGAGGCCGAGCGAGGGCCGCGATCCTTGCCGGCAGCAGGCAAGGGCTTTGCGGCCCTCGCCCAGTGGCCGGCGAGCCTCACCGAAGGCTCGCTAGCAACCGCGAAGAAGAAAGCAAAAAAAAAAAAAGGAAAAAAATTAATAAAAATTAATAAAAATTTCGAAAAAATCATTAAAAATCATAAAATTGCCACGTCGATCCGACCACCGCCGACGTCTACGTCAACGCCGACCGGCCAGAATTGGTCGGATGGACTGAATTGGTCCAATTGAAAAGTTTATGACTGAATTGGTACCAATGCAAGAGGTTTAGGACTTTTTTGGTACTTTTCCCCAATGGTTCCTCACTTCATCTTCCCTCCGAATCTACAGGATCTCGAAGAGGAACAAGAAGAAAACCGGCTCTACGCTTTGAAACCCCGTCGACGTAGCTTAGCTTCCCTCCTTCAAAGTCAAAACTTTGATGAGGCTCGAGCTCGACTCACTGAATTTAGTGAGATGGAGCCTCACTCGAGGCTAGCAAGCTTGTCTTTCGCTTGTGGCCAATTGCTGGTGACTAGTCAAGGAAGAAGGAAAAAACTAAAAAAATTAAAATTCAATTTTATTTGGAATAATTATATGAACAAAGGTTTCATAGCTAAGGACTCAAACACGAGTGCCAAGGATCCGCGCATCATGTTTGTGGACCTTGACTTGATTGCCGAGACTAGAGCTTGAGTGTTAGAAACTCGGGCTTGAATGCCACAACTTTAGGGTTTCAAGCTCAACCTCAATGACTTAGTGTGGGTGTTTGGGGTTTGGGCATAAAAAACCTGGTCCTAAATGTCGAGGACTTGGAATCAACGTTGGAATTTTGATGTCCAAGCATAGAATTTTAGATTAAAGCACCAACATCTAATCATATTTTAGAAATGTGATCTGATTTTTCGAAGGGGAAATAATATTCCTGAATTAAAAATATCAGTTTTTCTTTTAATAGGAAACCCGGAAAATGAAACAAATATACTCCTGGAAAACGTTTTTTCTTTTTTGTGAAACAAACAAAGTTAAAATGACTCATTTACAAATGTCGCCATACTATCTTTTTTTTCTTTTTCTTTTTTTGCATTCTTTTTGTTCGATGATAATTCAATCTCTCCAGGAATTCACAGAAGTAGAGCGAAGAACTAGTTGGTGTTGGATTCCTTGACATGCAAATGATAAAGTTCTTGTTCATCCGTGGGCTTATCATGAATTGCTTTAAAAGTTTAAACATTTAATTATAACATGGTTTAATACCCAACAATTCATATTCTTTTTTATGAGACGGGTTGTATTATTTCACTTGAAATTTTCAATAAAGGAAAGTATTTTTCATGAAAATTATTTTCAAGTTTTCATTTGTTCAATGGGTTAGAGAAAATGATTTTCTTCCTATCATAAGTCGTTTTTTATAATCCAAACTTATTCTTTTTATTTTATGAAAATATTTTTCATAACAAGTTTTTCGTCATCCAAACATCAAAAATTTGAAAAATAATTTTTTGAAAATAGATTTCCTTCAAACGATAGATCCCGTAGACACAGCCCCCAGAAGGAATGTAAAGCTGTGGGTTTTGACCCATGTGATTTGGGTTCAACACATTTATGAACAGTGAACACACTGATTGGGCCCACGCTTCAGTAAATGGGCATGGAGGTTCTGGTTCCTCGTCGGGCTTGGCCCTCCATTGTCTCAATCTACAAGGAAACGAGAACAAATCGAACGGGCATGAGCTGACTTGTGTTCAACCATGCATGCAAGTAGCAGATAATTAGCATAGTCCGACTTAAGATCTAATTAGACTAAGCCAATACCATGTTAATAAGTGATGAGGCATGCATGTAAATATGAGTTTCCATGTTCTACATCGTAATGTCGTTAATTGTATTTTAAAAGATTTCATTCGATATTCGAAACTCGTTGTGATTGCTAAACATTCCGTATAACATAAATATTATATGTCAATGGATCATGCATGGTGTTGAGATTTCTCTTTATAGAGGTGGTAAGTATGAATTGAGATAGAACTCTATTTTGATATAGTCAAAGTTGTTTAATCAACTCCTCACTTCGCTTGACTTGTTCCCTCCTCTGTGATCAGCTTAGGCATCGGAGGAACCCAATCGAGTCCCATTCCAGGGACTTCTTTGCTTTGCAGTGCGCAGATTCAGGGCGTTTGAGGCGCATGGTTGGCCGGATTCTCTCATCGACGACGCTCTCAGGTTGGTTTTGTGGCGATGTACTTGCGGGCCTTGTTCGTCCGAACGAAAGAAGCCCGACAATGGCAATTACTGAGGTTCTTCAGTGAACTGTCTGGACTCCATTCTGGCGGTAGAAGCTGCAATAATTGCTTCCGTTGAAGTGCATGTCCATAGTCCCCCCCAGGGTGAAAAAGTCGGAAAAGACAATGGAGGGCAAAAATTGTATGTACCATGCATCTAGCTAGATTGAACTGACGAATTGGAGACCGAATTGAGAGTTCAAGCACTTCAATCGCTACCTTGGAATCGAGAGTTTCGTGTCCCTAACTCGCCACGATATACAGGTGAATGGTTGTGTTTAGGAATTATGGGTAGAAAATACACTGCTTGGCGATTTTGAGAAACCACCTAAATGTTGAGAATGTCCTATCACACATCTTGAGAGTTAAGTGTTGTTCTATTCCTAAATCGAGACCTCACCAAATTATCCCATCACATATCTTGAGAATTAGTCAAGTGTTGTCTAGTCTTTAGATCGAGCTTGACTCCAACCTAGGCATGGCCTACTCTTCACATCTAGGTTTCGGAACTTAAATTTATTTAAATAAGCCATTGAGATATCTCACCTAACATAATTAGATAAGCACCCAGCTCTTTCTCAAATGATTGCACAGCCTTATTACGTTTCAAAAGCGCCCAGGCGACCAAACAAAAAATTTATATGACCCACCAGCCAACCAACCAACCGGCGTCTTAAAATCAATAAAAATCCTTATCGCCCTCTTCCTGGAATTCACATATTCTTTTGAAAAATAACTTTTACAATAATGGACGTGGACTAGGAAATTTCAAATCGCAAGCTAGAAAGAAAATCAAGAATCGTTAGCCAATCATTAGCGGCGGGGCACGTGGGGCATGGGGCTCGTCCATTTTTCAAAATCGAAACTGCTCCAGCGGAATTTTTCGAAATCCGCTTGAATTTCAGAACGAATGTGGCCTTGGCGTTCGAACTTCGAACGAATTAAGAGACGGGAGTGGAGACCCATGTGGAGCATGATAAGCACCTTCAGCAATGATCACGACCTTTTCCACAGTAGCGTCGGGGAAGGGGAGAAAACTCAGAAAAGACGGCACGATGATGATGATGATCCCGTTCCTCGTTCGGCACACCCTCGATGTCGACGCGCACGTGACCTCTCTCCCCCGAGCCGAAAGTACGTAATTGTCCCCCTTTTCGAGGAGGGGAATTTAAGGAACATGAAAGGTGTCATTAGCATGTCTCTTTCTCGCACGGTCACGCAAAGTCGCGGGGGCTCCCCTTGCCCGTCGAGATTCCTCGATCGGAGTCACATGCGCTTTACTGTAATTTCCTTGCAACAGTGTCTTAACCCGTGAATTACTTAAAATTCTTATATCCACTCATGAGCATTATTTGGGTTAACATAATGAAAAATTCTAAATTATGATATCGATAATAAATTTATCTCAAACTAATACATATATGACAAATTTACTTAGCATTAAATTGATATGTGACAATTGATTAGTATATTAATTTGAGATTTTATTCACGATTTGTCACAGTTGTACTAAATTATTAATTTTAATTGAAACCAACATATGGTGCTTATATGAAATTTTTTGTTGTCATACTTTGAAATAAATTTGTCACAAAATATATAAATTTAAAGTTTTTAGTGGTAAAAAATTAGTTTATAAATAAGTTTGTCACAAGTAATCTAATTTGGGGTTTTTTTGTGATAGTAAATCTAATTATTCATAACCACCGTAATGGTAGATCCTTGGCCCTCCCGATCTAATTATTCATACTTAAAGCGTTCGATCCCTTGCGATCTAATTATTCAAGTTTTGTTTTGACAAATGATTATGCAATAAATTGTAGAAGCTATTCAAGTTTGAGACAATATGATGAAGAAATTACCCCGAGAGCAAATTTCATTGCAATATGTTAAAATATTTAAATAATAAATTACGCATTCATCTAATAGCTTAAACTTTAAGAACAATCAGCAGTGATCTTACGAAATCTCACATGATATTGGTAGTAGAGATCCTGAGTTTGAATCTTTCAAAACCCTATTTGCTTCCCTAATTAAATTTTGCATGCTTAGTACTAAGCAAAAAGACCGGACTAAGCGTGATAGAGTGTTAGAATATTTTAATAATAAATCGTGCATTCATTTAACAGTTTTAGTTTTTAGAACAATCAGTAGTGACCTCACAAAATCTCACACAAAGAGATAAGCAAGAAGACCTAACTAAGCATGAGAGAGACAAAACTCACATGAGGAGATAGGCAAAAAGACCAAACTAAGCATGAGGAGGAGTGCTGGATTATTTAAATGATATCTCACATAAGTAGATAGAGAAAAAGATTAGACTACATGTGAGAATGAGTGTTCGAATATTTAAATAGTAAACCACGCATTCATTTAATACCTCAAAGACTAAGCATGAGAATGAGTGTTAAAATACTTAAATAATATCTCGCACAATGAGATAAGCAAAAAGATCAAACTAGACCAAACTAAGCGTAATAGAAAGTATTAGAATATTTTAATAATAAACCATGCATTCATAGTTTAAGTTTTTAGAACAATTAGTAGTAACCTCACAAAATCTCACACAAAGAGATGAGCAAAAAGACCTAATTAAGCATGAGAGAGACAAAATCTCACACAAGGAGATAGGAAAAAAAAACTAAACTAAGCGTGAGGAGGAATGCTGGAATATTTAAATAATATCTCACATAAAGAGATAGACAAAAAGATCGGACTAAGCGTGAGAGAGTGTATTGGAATATTTAAATATTAAACCACGCATTCATTTAACGGCTTAAAGATTAAGCGTGAGGATGATTGTTGGAATATTTAAATAGTAACTTGCATAAGGAGATAGGCAAAAATATCATACTAGACCAAACTAAGCGTAATAAAGAGTTTTATAATATTTTGATAATAAACAGACATTCATCTAGTGATTTAAACTTTTAGAATAGTCAGTAATGACCTCACAAAATCTTACACAAATATATAAGCAAAAAGACTTAACTAAGTGTGAGAGACAAAATCTCACACGAAGAGATAGACAAAAAGACCAAACTAAGCGTGAGAAGGAGCATTGGAATATTTAAATAGTAAATCACATATTCATTTAATAGCTTAAAAACTAAGAGTGAGGGTGAGTGTTAGAATATTTAAATAGTATCTTGCACAATGAGATAGACAAAAAGATCAAATTGAACGTGAGGGAGTGTTAGAATATTTAAATAGTAACCATGCATTTATCGAATTGTTTAAATTTTTATAATAATTGACAATGGCCCCACAAAATTTCATATAAGAAAATAGGCAAATGGCCAGATTAAGTATAAGGGGGATAAAATCTTGCACAAGGAAATAGGCAAAAAGACTAGATTAAGAGTGAGGGGGAGTGTTAAAATATTTAAATAGTAAGCTATGCCTTCATCTAACAGTTTAAGGACGAAGTGTGAGAGCGAAGTATTAAAATATTTAAATAGCATCTCACATAAGGCAACAAGAACAAACTAAATGTGATGTGGAGTGTTAGAATATTTAAATAGTAAATCATGCATTCATCTAACAACTTAATGACTAAGCGTGAGAAGGAGTGTTAGAATATTTAAATAGTATCCCTCAAATGAAAAGATAGACAAAAAAAACTATATTAAGGGTAAAGAGGAATGTTAGAATATTTAAATAGTAAATAACATATTTATCTAATAATTTAAGTTTTTAAAATAATTGGCAATGGCCTCGCAAAATCTCAAAATAATAAAATAGTCGCGTAAAGGGGATAAAATCTCACATAAGGAGATAAGCACAAAGATTGAACTAAGAACGAGGGGAGTGTTACAATTTTTAAATAGTAAAACCACACATTCATCTAATAGTTTATTGATTAAGTGTGTAGAGGAGTGTTGGAATATTTGAATAGTATGTCACACAAGGAGATAGACAAGAAAAACTAGATTAAGGGTGAGGGAGTATTAGAATATTTAAAAAATAAACCACGCATTCATCTAATAGTTTAAGTTTTTAGAATAATTAACAATGGCTCCACAAAATATCACATAAAGCAAGAAGACTGGATTAAGCGTAAGAGGGATAGGCAAAAAGACAAATTAAGAGTGATGGAGAGTATTATAATATTTATATAATAAACTACGTTTTTATCTAACGGTTTAAATTTTTTAGAATAATCAGTAGTTACCCTACAAATTTCACATAGTGAGAGATCAAGAGGTTGGCAAAAGCTGTGGTGCCTCATGACTTGATATTCAGTATAAGTTTTAGCAAATATATATTGCTATTTGTAAGATTTACGCAACTCATCTCTCAACTATTAAATTGCACTTCCTTATCTTTGTCCCCCCTTTAATTGAACCTTTCACTCTTGTGCATTTATTATCTCTTGGGCTAAAAAGGCTGAAGAATTAGTAGATAGCCAAATCAAATTGATAATGTGTAATCGATTCTATATTCACAAACCTTCTTTAAGAGCTTGAGAACAGAAATGACATGTGTTTAGTTTTAATCAAAATGATAATAGCTCACTTAGGACTAATTTTCACACATTTTCATATGTTCATTATTCAGATTTTACGAACATGACCTATCATTCCACTCCACACCGAATCTAATTCAAATCAGTCGGTCATAGATGTTATCCATATGCATGCAACACTTCTTATATCAGCACTAAACCCGACCAACTTAGAAAATCAGGCGGTGCGTGTACTATTCAAATGCTTGCTCCCATGCACTGCATGGCAACGATGAACATGCTTAAATCTCTAAGCTGGACAGAAGACGAGGTTAAATATTGATGCGGTTCCATTATAGAATTGCTCTAGATAATTTTTTTTTTTTTTGGTCGGTCTCATAATAATTAACATATGGAAAAACCTGAATGCCTTTTCTTGGGAAAAGGAAAACAAAAAAAAAAAAAAAAAAAAAAACGGGGGAAGACGACGAAAACGACGGCAGAAAAGTGAAAGGAAAATGGTAAAACCGCTAGTGGAGAGGAGCGGCGCAGGGGACCGCCCACGCCCAGTCAAACCATCAAGGGCTCCCGGTCAAAGCGGAGGGACAGACCGGTCAATTCACACGCCCTCCCCACCCCGGCGGAGTAGTGTCAATGTCCGTAATTAACCCGCGAAACGCGGGCTTTAGTGATAAGGATACCGAAACAATAGTTTCGATAAAGCGACGAGAGAAAAACAAGACCAAAAACATAAAATGGGCCCCACTCTCTCTCTCTCTCTATTTCTGATTCTTTCTCTCTCTGTCCTTTGTTTCCTTCCTTCACTCTATCTCCATCAACACAACAGTGATTCCTCTCTCTTTCTCTCTCTATAGAGCTTCTCTCTCGCAGTGACGCTGAGGAGCAGGAGCGCTTCCAGATCTGCAGCCACGAAGCTCGTGAATTCCGCAGCTCCGAGGACGATCTGGGTAAGGCATTCCCCTCTGTTTCCGCTCCTCTGTTATGAATGCAGCTTTCTCCTCCTCCTCCTCTCTCTCTCTCGCTCTCGCTGTTGCTCGGAGCCGCGTCTGGTTTTTGGGTTTCGTGCTGATTTTCAGCGGCTGGCGAGATCTAAGTGGGTCGATGTCGTTGGCTTTGCTCTGTCGAGTGAAATGTGGGTTGAGTGGTTTCGGATTGCTTGCTCGTCGGTAGCTGGCCGGAGCGTGAGGGTTTAGTTACTACTTGAGTGGGAATTCGTGTTGACGGAGGAGAGAGACTGATCGTGATGTTTTTAGTTTAATCGTCGCGTGGGTCGCGAGGTGAATGTGAGTGGGTGAGTGAAGTGAGGCTGAGATCGTCTGTGATTTGCTGCTAAAATTTGGAGGAGGAGAAGGAGATGGGTCTCGGTAAAATGTGGTCTGAAAATAAGAGACAAGCTGTAATTCTGATTTCTCATGCTTCTTATGGGTCTGCCCGGAAAAAAAAGAAACGAAAAGAAAAGGAGAAAGTAAGAGTCTTGCTGGAGTCTCTGGTTGTTAAGGGTCTTCTGTTGTATCTCTTGCGGAGACTGCCTATGTTGTTCTGATGAATAATTTTCCCTGCAAAATGGAATCTGTGTTTCTTTCTTTTACATTGATTTTACAGAATGCAAGAAGATTTTTTAATTCAATATTTATTAACCTTCTATGTGGCGCAGCTAGATTGTGGGAGTGACGTGAATGGCGGTGGCAAGTAGTCGGGACCCTCTTCTTGGGGAAATCACTTGCGGTTCATTGTTGCAAAAACTGCAGGTGCTATCCCTTTCATGGATGCGCCTTTTTGGCTTTGATTTCTTGTTGCCCATTGTGTTCCTACTTTCTAGTGAGAAGAATGCTCAGTCTCACGTGATGAATTGCCTTAGGGAATATGGGATGAAGTTGGTGAAAGCGATGAGGAGCGGGATAAGTTGCTCCTTCAGATAGAGCAGGAATGTTTAGATGTGTACAAGAGAAATGTTGACCAGGCTGACAAGTCGAGGGCTCAACTTCTTCAGGCTCTTTCAGATGCCAAACTCGAACTCGCCAGTCTTCTATCTGCTCTTGGAGAGAAAAGTGTGGTCGGAATTGTGAGTAGCATGGATAGTATCTTTCTAACCTTGTTAAGAAAAAAGCAGTAACACTGAAGCTCTAAGATGCTGTTATTTCTGGTTGCTTCACACGCTTATTTTGTGATGTTACCTGCGGTTTTAAAGTTCTTTACATTGTTTGTTTGGTATTGCAGCCTGATAAAGCTTCAGGAACAATCAAGGAACAACTTGCATCAATTGCACCAGCACTTGAGCAGCTTTGGAAACAGAAAGAGGAAAGACTTAAGGAATTCTCCAATGTGCAGTCTCAGATTCAGAGGATATGTGGTGAAATTGCTGGAAACTTGAGCCTCACAGAGCAACCTCCTGAAGTTGATGAAGCTGATCTATCACTGAAGAAGCTAAATGAGTATCAAGCCCAACTCCAAGAACTTCAAAAGGAGAAGGTAAGAGCTTGGTTCCGGCGAGGTAGTTTATAGATATTCTTTAATATAGATATCGCTTAACTGTAGTTCCTCTTTCCCCTTGTCACATCAAGTTGATGGTTTTATCTGTTAAATGATGCAGAGTGATAGGTTGCACAAAGTACTTGAATTTGTGAGCACTGTGCATGATCTATGTTCGGTCCTGGGGATGGATTTCTTCAGTTCAATTACAGAAGTTCACCCTAGCTTAAATGAATCCGCCAGTGCACAATCGAAAAGCATTAGCAATGAGACACTATCCAGGCTGGCTAAGACAGTATTAGCTCTTAAAGAAGATAAGAAGCAGAGGCTGCATAAGGTAACTATGTACCTTCTTTTCAATGTGTTTTTTTTTTTTTTTAACTTCTCTTCTTGTTTGATTGTTGGACTATTGAGCATTATCATTTGACAGTGTGTAGCCAATTGATTAGGAAAATTGAATCGGTGATGAAATATAAAAAAGAAACTTTGCATTAATAACATGTTGTGGTGGAAAAACGTATGGCATATTTTTTCTTCTCAAGGGAGGTTATTACTTTTGGGGTGAACTTCATTTATCGTCAGTTTACACATAGATTTCTGATACCTCTAACACTTGCAAAAAAGCTGCAAGAGGAATTAAACATTTGTTGGTAGAAAGTAAATGTCTATGGTTTTCCTCAAGTGTTAAGGTTTAGTCATTGTAAATAAAAAGTCTATAGCATCTCTAACTCAAGTATTATTTCTTGATAGATTCTATGAATCTAGGATGTGCCTAAATGAATCTTCTAGAGAATGAATGCATGCGTGTTGGATAATTCTTAATGTTTATGTAGTGTGCCTTGTCCATTCCTTCCGTTGTTTTGACGAGATTCCATGTGTGCTGTCTTGTCCAATAAATTGAATTCAAAGTCTTAAATGTGCCTATGCTCTGTGCAGCTTCAAGAATTAGCCACCCAGCTAATAGATCTATGGAATCTCATGGATACTTCTGAAGAAGAGCGTCGACTGTTTGACCATGTGACCTGCAACATCTCAGCTTCTGTTGATGAAGTAACTGCCCCTGCTGCTCTTGCTATGGATCTGATTGAGCAGGTATATGAAATTTCAAATTCTTGCCAAGTACATATAATCTTTACTTTAGAGTAATTGATGGGTCTTAGCTCACTCACGCTAAAATTACCCATTCCTGTGACTAAGGCCGAGGTGGAAGTTGAAAGGCTTGATCAGCTTAAAGCTAGCAGGATGCAGGAAATTGCATTTAAGAAACAAGCTGAGCTTGAAGAAATATTTGCTCGTGCACACGTAGAAATAGATCCTGAGGCCGCTAGAGAAAAAATTATGGCGCTCATAGAGTCTGGGAATGTCGAGCCTGCTGAATTAATAACGGACTTGGACAATCAGATTGTAAAAGCACGGGAAGAAGCTCTCAGCAGGAAAGAAATATTGGACAAGGTTGAAAAATGGATGTCAGCCTGTGAAGAGGAGAGTTGGCTCGAAGACTATAGCCGGGTACTCTCTCTACCTATCCAGAGCATGTGCATGCTTGAGTTTTCCATTGATAAAATACCCTTCTAGAATCTCCAGTAGTTGCTAGGATGAGATCAATAGCCATACTCATTGCATGGATAGTCATTTATTTGCATTGCTGTTAACAAAAGCTAATTAACTGAATCATGTAGACTGTGATTGCATCTGATTGCCTGGCTTTCTAATGTTTCTCTTAGCTATTCAAAACTTGATAATGTCTGTGGAATGCGCCCCTGTGTAGGAATTTATGTTTCTTTGAGAGTGAATCTCATTGTATTTAATCAGTGTCTTGGGTGGATTTTATTTGTCCTTCTGTCTTAAGTTATAACAAAGAGGAGCACTTGAGATTGGGAATATTGGCTGAGAGTAGCTTTCCAGATATTTGCACCATGATTTCATTACTTGATTCTCCATTATTCACGAAAATTGCCTTCGTGAGCAGGATGATAACAGGTACAATGCTAGCAGAGGTGCACACTTAAATCTCAAGCGCGCTGAAAAAGCCCGGGTCCTTGTCAACAAAATTCCTGGTACTATTTATTTAAAGCAGCATGATGACTTCTTTGGATGACAATCACAGGGATATTATGATTTTCTCTGATGTGCATGTCTACATGTTAAAGTATGCGTGTTAGATTTAGTGACTTTCTTGCTGATTCCTAGATACTCTGCTTTTTCTCTTTTATCCAAATCGAAGAAAATCTAGGATGTCTGGGTTGGTGGGTCGTGCTCATCTGTGGGGCAACTGACCCCACTGAAGTTCATGCATTCTTTAACTGAATTCAGTTATTCTCTAAGCAGAAAGATATCACCTCAAAATTTTTGAAGAGATGACCCATTTAACCCTGATTCCTTAAACAAAGAACTCCGTTCTTTCTGATTTACTCATACAAGAGAATACTACCAATGCAAATATGTTTTTTTATGTTTGATATATGATTACTTTACCTGTAATATTTTACATGCTTATTACATCTTTCTTGTTGTATGGCACAATAACATGCAAATCATGTAGTCAAAACTTTATAAAATTTCCAACTCATTGAGAATACAACATATATTATTCCACTGAACTGATTGGCTAAATTTCCTGGCTCGGCCCCAATAAGGATGAGGTTTGCTCCTTTTGTTCCTCGATCATTGTGAATTGAGTAGCAATGCAGTTGATTATGACATATTTCACTGAGGGTTTCTAGATTTTGGCCCCATAATGGAGTTAATATACTGATTCCTCTGGACTTGAATCTGACATTGTACACGACTGAAGTATGTGATGTGCCATCATGGGGGATTTTAGGGTGATGCCTGTCAGCCTCCATGAACAATAAAAACTTAAAACTTAAACCAGATACTGAGATTATTGTCTATGTGCAGCTTTGGTTGATTCCTTGGTTGCAAAAACTAGAGCATGGGAGGAAGATCATGGCATGTCATTCACATATGATGGGGTTCCTCTCCTTGCCATGCTTGATGAATATACCATGCTGAGGCATGAAAGAGAGGAGGAGAAGCGGCGCTTGAGAGTAAGTTACACCTTAAATAAGATGGCTTGATCATGCATATACTTTTAGCTGATTAACCATTACACACGGCTTTAGTATTCAATAAAAAACAAGCTCTGTATTTGCTCATCTGTTCTTGTTTGCTAGGTTTGATTCCATTCTGAATCTTTTTGACTCTAATCTGCACTTTGATAGGACCAGAAGAAGTACCATGAGCAGCAGAGCACAGAACAAGAGGCGATTTTTGGTTCAAAACCAAGCCCTGCAAGACCAGTCGGGACAAAGAAGGTTGTAGGCCCCGTGCAAATGGAGGTGCCAACGGAACTCCTAGCAGACGACTATCTCTGAATCCGCAAAATGGTAGCAGGTCGAATTCTAAGGATGCAAAAAGGGATGCCAGGCTATCTGCCCCTGCTAACTATGTTGCCATGACGAAGGAAGATTCTGCTTCGCATGTTTCTGGCACTGAACCGGTTCCACCATCTCCCTAGTCATAGATATTCGTAGACTTGTTCACCATATTTATTATCGTTGTGCCAATCTCTTTAGCTAGGATGTGATATGTGTAATATTAGCGAGTGACTTCAAGAGGACTCTGTTATAGAGCTGCGAATGGTATAATGGCATCTTAATTTTTTTCATTTGTGGTCACATTTTGCAGGATACAATATTCTAGTCATAACAATTCATTAGTCCTTTTTCAGTTGGCACTGCCAACAAATTAGTCTATGCATGTAAACATCAATACGTGATTGTGGGTACTAGTAGCATTTTACTTATGCCTGAGCTTGTGTTTTGTCCCCGACTCACTTTGGAGCGTGTGTTTTAACTATTATTGATACTTCGTCTTCTTAATTTTCTGATGCACAGAATATCCAGGAAAGTAACAAATATGTCCACATTGGAAGTTAGCATTATCTTTTCAGCTCAAATTCAGCATTTTATCAGTTCTTTCTGTTGAACACGTGCTTTGTTACATCCGTTCAAAATTTTCCATGGTTCGGTGTGTGATGGTGGTGTTAGCAAGAGCATTTCTTGATAAAAGACTGCCAATTTTAGTGTGACAGATTCATTCTCCGGAATTGCTGCTCTCGAGTGATTTGAGATTCTGAAATGGTGATAGTAGCTGTCACATCGGAACGGGCCAAAATTGCTGCTACGTTACTGGACAATAGACTAGGGGTGTTGGTAATTGAACCGAAATAAAAAATTCGATTTTTTTGGTTTGGTTTTCATTTAGTTCGGTTTTCATTAAAAACCGAAATTTTTCGGTTCGGTTCGATTTTTATCGGTTAACCAAATCGAACCGACAAATAAAAATGGAGAAATTTGAGTTTAACAGAAAAAAAAAAAAACGAAAACTTGAAAACCAAAAGTTGAAAACCAAAAATCGAAAAATCCAACTCGAACCGAAATTTGGTTTGATTGGTTTCGGTTCGGTTCGGAAGATTTTTCTATCGGTTCAGTTCGGTTCGGTTTATAATAAAAACCGACCGAACCGAACCGTTGACACCCCTACAATAGACAACTCAGGCCTCATCTCCATCTTGTGCTCGTGAAGTGATCTCAAGGCACGATTCTTCGTCTTCAATGTCAATGAAATGGTCCGTCCACGGAATTAACTTTGTGTGCTCAGCTGACCTTTGATTTTGTCGCCAGAAATTGCGATGCAGATCTTCTATGACTCGGAGGTGGATGAGCCCAAGTGTCTTTTGTCCTCTTCCCCAACAATTCCTTGTATCTTTCGATGAGTTAATGCGTACAATTCCGATAGCCGACAAACTCTATAAAAGATCAAAGAATCGATATTTACTAATGAAATCAAAGATGAAACCAACCCAAGATGGAAATTTTTAGCGTGCCGTAATTCGCTCGCAAAACACGTTTTCACATCGATGAGAACTAGGCCGATATTTCTCAATCCCTCCTTGATGAACCCGTCTTAAGTGCATGATATAATGCAACCAAATAAATGATGCGTTATCACATACCATTTCACGCATTGCTCTCTATTTTGTGATCAAGAGATGGGAAATGGGCAATCTTGCTTTGGGCAACCATCATGCCCTGAGAGATTACAGGCAAGTGATTATGATGAGGAAGAAAAAGGCGGGGGTTTAGCAACTTCAGTCATTAATTTGATGAAGGACAAGTGCTTATTGAGCAGGAAAAGGAGCGGCAGGAACTTCCATCCACTCAAGAAGCAAAATGAGCAAGAAAAAGAAATCATTACAGATGATCACAATGCCAATGAGCAGTACCCTACCCTTGAACAATGGCTCTTGTCGTCGCCCGTCTCGGGGAAGAGATCGGCAAATAGCGAAACACACTTGTACCAGCATTTCTCCAACAGGGTCCACCCGGCGTTGCTCGACCATATTGTATCGTCTCCAAACCAGCGTTCAAGTTTCTCGAAGGACAAACTACTCGAGGAAGTCAATGGTCAATTAGTGGATGGTTTGGGCGATGTGATCCCTCGTTCTTCCTTAAGCCGGAGCCAAAGCGAGAGGACGAAGAAGAGGGTCAGCTTCAGATTGCCAGAGAAGGACGAAATTATCATCTATGCTTCACCAGAAGTGGAGGGACATGATGCCAGGGCTTGAAGCAGCAACATCACTCGGTGACAGAATTTGAACTTTCGGCCTATGCAATGACCACCTCAAGAGAACCCCACTCTTGATGTGCCAGCTCTGCAATGAGCACTTTCTATAGGCTTGTGTTATGACACAATGAGAACGAGACAACAGCCGCTGTGCGTTTTCTTGTGTTTGTTACCAAAGCATTACATAGGCTAACAACATACAAAGATCGGACACAATCAATGCGACCATGATATCCTGGCCAAGACTATGTTGGGAACAACTAAAGGCCCGACCATTTTACACATAAGAAGCCAAAATAAGATCAGTGTTCCACTATTCACTTGGCATAGAATTAGAGGGAACACAGAGACACTAACACGCACATATAATTTGTGAAGATAACTACAGTATGGATCAAAGATTACACAAAAACACGCAGAAGGAAAGAAAGCTGCTTTCTCGTCTCGACTCCACTATGCAACATGTTAGTACTTGACACAAAGGAGAGGGACAGAAAAGTCAGAAAAGACAAACTAAGAAATCCCAAATTCCCCCAATTTTCAGAAGCCTTGTTTGTTTCTCTAAGCAAAGGATAGCGAAGCCACAATGTGAAAGAACTGCAGCTTCTCCAGTAGTTCCTTGGCGTGGCTCGTGGCTCGGCGCTCGACTTGGTGGAACAGCTTCTCGCTGAGGTGCTCACCGATGTGAGCATCGACTAGGACCCCAGCCACGCTCCGGCAGCTGGTGGCTAAAGCCCGGCCCACCTCGGACGCGTCATCTGGCTCGCTCACCACTAGAGGGCTCCCCCCTTTGAACACCTCGAGCTTGTCTATTGTGAATGAGCCGTCGGCCACGACTACTTCCTTGAAGTCCTGGATGCTCGGCGCGTACACTGGAATGTTGAAGCTGTCGCGCTTCTCGCTGCTGATCAGGCCCTGTCAATTATATCCATACTAGTTAGTTCCATGTAATGGGATGCAAAAACAATCACCAAACTTCGATACGTAAACGGAGCTTAACATGCACACGAACACTAATCATGGGCTTATACCATGCAAATTTTATCAACAAGATTTTCTTCTTTTTTTTCCACGGGGGACAGGAAAGGATCATACTCGATGCTTCCTTGCACTCAATTTAGCGAAGGAAAAAGGACTCCCTACGATTCGTCCTTCGCATCGTAGCATCTTCTGACCAACAATAATCGCCTTTGATCCAAACGAAACTTTCTTGTCTAGTTCCAGCACATCGATCACATCGTCGTTTGGCTAAAGTTCTATCCTTCTTCTTTTCGTAAAAATGTCTCCATTAGGGGGTCAACGGGGTCGTGTGGCCCGCCAAACTGGCCTTTCCCATATGATGTTGCAGGCCTTCTGATCAGCAGAGACCCCAAACGGATAAAAAGATCAGATGGCCCACAATTCACAGGGCTAAATCATGGCCGCTGACATTTCATCATACGGTCTCATGATGCAATAGCAACACCTAATCAATAGCCATGGCCTTATTGCAGTCAAGATACTCAATGCACATTGCACCCCCACATTAGCAACTTGGTCCAAAAAAGAGCGAGCAACTGTTCACACGCAAGCCTGAAAAGGAAAGCACGGAGTTTGGATATGAACGCGTGTTGTTTTCGATTAATTACCTCTTGGACGAGATCGCCCCAAGCGTCTTGGAAGTGGGTCCCGAAGAGGAGGCCGGCCCCACCCTGGTCGGTGGGGTCCACGGAAGTCCGGCCCAGGCAGACGAGGAACATCGATCCGGTCCGCTTAATTTCTTGCGATCTTGATCTCAGGAAGCTCGCCAAATCGGCCTGGAACTGCTTCTTGTATGCATTCGCCGTGATCTCACCCGCACCGTGGATGAACACTCTTCCTTTGTTGTACGCCGGCGATCTCTTGTCCGTCACTGCCTCCGGCACCTGTGTATTGAAACAGTCATTTCTTCACAATCTTCATAGAAATGAAAAATGAAAATATATCTTGTTTTGGCGTTTGCAAAACAAGCAGAATGCATTTCACCCGGAACATCATCCAAAACTTAGCCAACACATTACGTGATTCTAGAGAATAATTTGAAACTTTATCGATCGAACTTATGACTGCATGTCAGTTCACGATCATTTTGCTGACAGTACCAACGCAGGAAAAGCATAATTAGCAAAATGCCTTTCCACTGTTGAGCTCCAGAGTTCGAGCCTGAAAGTCCAAAAGTGCTTTCCACTGTCAGCCTTGGTCGGTAGCATTTTGGTGCAATCCATGAGGGAAATCCTTTTCTAAAGCTGATGATTTCCAAGCTCTCATCATGACCCTTTGAGTCCCTTTGTTGTTCGATTAACCATCTCTCGTGATAAACTGATGACTTTGACGGTCATCCAATTTTTCAAATTTTTTACATGAAAAGTCGCGAATTTTATTGTACTTTGGCCCAAGAAAGGAGTTTGTGTTATGCACATATAGTCTACTCGCCATTTAGAAAAAC